>CAJHQQ010000169.1:0-314976 GCA_905132885.1 Moricandia moricandioides
TCTTCTGCAACTAAATACTTTATCACATGTATATCATAATTTTCTCAAAAAAAAATGTATATCATAGTGATTATTGGTTCAGGATTATTTTATGAAAAAGTTAAAAAATAAGTAGCACGAGAATTTTTGAACAAGATTGTCACTCTTCCATGATTTTTGACCTCTGACTCGACTTATTTAATTTAACAGCATATTTTCTGTATTTAATAACTAAACAAACGAAAAAGAAAAAAACAAAACGAAGGGGTGGACCACATGCGTGTCAAGAAAGGCCGGTCGTTACCATTAAGCCGTGTCGCGCTGTGATTGGGCCACGTTAACGGCGTACCCGGAAGAAAAGTGAACACGTGTATAGATCGGAATAAAGAAAAAAGAAGAATGGACGCTAGAGATTGTATCTAGGTACCAGGAAATGGAACGTCACACCAAACGGTACGTGTCGGATGCTGCCCGTTGATGGGTGACGGTCAGCAACTCATTCACGCCCCCTGCCCGTTAATTACGTGTTACCCTTCCATGCGAAAAAAAAAACTTTTTCTTTCTCTCCTTTCCTTTTTAAATCAAACCTTTCCTTTTTAAAATCACATTGCATTTCCCTAACGCTCAATCTCTCTCTCTCTCTCTCTCTATCTTCACTGATTGTATCTGAGAATTGTTTGTTTATTGTGATCTGTGATTTGAGAATTCGAAGTTGTTTGTGGTGTTTGCTGAGATCAAATGGCTGGGATTTGCTGCGGTGTTGTTGGAGAGACTGAACCGGCTGCACAGGTGGATTCAACTACTCGAGCTTCTCTGAGACGGAGGTTAGATCTACTCCCGTCGATAAAGATCGTCGCTCCACCGCTTGAGAGCTCCCGTAAGCGGCAGAAGCGTGAGGGAAATCCAGATCTGGAATCGAATGTACGTAATGATAGGAAACCGAAGAAGGCCGGATCACCGGTTAAGAACTCAAATACGATTTCTAATTCAACAACGGAAGCAGAGAGTTGTTTCTTCTCCGGTGTACCTAAGATCGGAACGACGTCGGTTTGTGGAAGGAGAAGAGACATGGAAGACGCCGTCTCGATACACCATTCGCTGATTCAGAAAAACTCCGAGGATCTTCACTTCTACGGCGTGTTTGACGGCCATGGCTGCTCTCACGTTGCGGAGAAGTGCAGAGAGCGGTTGCATAAGATAGTGAAGCAGGACGTCGAAGCTATGGCCGGAGACGAGTGGAAGGAGACGATGGTCAAGAGCTTCCAGAAGATGGATAGAGAAGTCAGCCAGCGAGAGATTAACGGTGCAAGTAGGAGCATGAAGAGCTCATGCAGATGCGAATTGCAGTCTCCTCAGTGCGACGCCGTCGGATCCACCGCCGTCGTGTCCTTAGTCACGCCGGAGAAGATAGTCGTCTCTAACTGCGGCGACTCTCGCGCCGTGCTGTGCCGAAACGGAGTAGCCATCCCTCTCTCTTCAGATCACAAGGTAGTTACAACAGACTGTAACAGAATCCGTTATCATGAATTTAAATCGCATGTTTTAGGATTACTAACAGCTTGTTATGTTGATGTAACAGCCGGATCGACCCGATGAATTAATTCGGATCCAGCAAGCGGGTGGGCGGGTTATTTACTGGGACGGAGCTAGGGTTCTAGGAGTTCTCGCCATGTCAAGAGCCATTGGTGATAACTACTTAAAACCGTATGTGATTCCGGATCCGGAAGTAACCGTATCGGATCGAACAGACGACGACGAGTGCTTGATCTTAGCGAGTGATGGACTCTGGGACGTTGTGACTAACGAGACGGCGTGCGGCGTGGCTCGCATGTGCCTTCAAGGCGCTGCCGCGGTGGATGGAGGAGACTCTGATGCTGCGCACAACGCGTGTTCGGACGCGGCGTTGCTTTTAACGAAGCTGGCTCTGGCGAGACAGAGCTCCGATAACGTGAGTGTCGTGGTGGTTGACTTGAGGAAAAGGAGGAATGATAATCAAGTGTCTTGATTAGTGGTAGTAATTAATTAGATAAATTGTTACATACCTAATTGTAATTTTTGTTGATTTTTAATATTTTTCTATTTTAGTTTCTCTTGTTCAAGTTTTTTTTTTTTGAAAGCTCTTAATTCAGGCTGGGGAAGAAAAAGAGCTGATAAAAAAAAAATCTTTTATTTTCCGTATTATTTTTAGGCATTTTAAGTGTATTTCTCTTTTGTGTAATCTAGTAGAGATAAACATGTATTATGTTAACTGAGAAGAGGATGAACAAAAAAAGTCTCAGGTTAAGCCACAAATGCATTCTTGAACACGTAACAGGATGACAAAGTTACGTTAAATAACGGATAATCTGATTGCTTAACGTTCTTGTACTGCACGGTTAATGTTAGCTGGTTCGATCTGGTTTAGTATGGTTACAAACTCGTATCGTTCATTTTTTATCTAAACCGGTTTGGTACGAATCTTTATGCATCAGTAAAGAAAATGGCACACTAACGTATCGTGGCGTGTGGCGTTTTAGTACATTCAAATGTTGTTATTGACTTTCTTGTAATAATATTCATGGATACTAAATTCATAAAGCAAGAAATCAAATTGTGTAATTGGAACGTTTCAAGAATCGTTTACTAATGTTGATTCTCGAGTTTTAACGATGATATTTAAAAATTCTAATTCTGGGGAAGACTCAGCTGGAATCTAAATAAAAGTAATGATTAAATACACATACTAGTTTAATTTAGTGTAAGATAATTGAGAGAATAGTCTGGGAACATTGTCGAATGCTAAATGTCAGTTAATGTTGGAATCAATCATTAATTAAAAGGATTTGGTTAAGTTGACTAGTTAATATCCACTTGGAAGGAAATAAACGAAAAAAGTAACCTCAAATTCCTTTTCTTTTAGATTTATTTTGTGGGCAATTTTCTTAAATCACATTTTTTTAGTTTTTGTAGCATTAAAAATGATTGAAATAATGTTTTTAATTTTTAATTTTGTTTCCAAAACTCATAATGTGTTTCTAAAACTTAAATCTATACTAGTTAACCATAAATGTATAAAAGTACATAAAAACCTTTTGAAGTTATTTAAGGTATTTTTCCTTATAATTTTATATCAACTTGAACATAAAATATTATATGAACCATGAACCGTCCATTACTTGCCATTTGCCAGTTGCCATGATGATCAAACAATCAAATATTCTTCTATTCAGTCATGTCCTACACAATTTGTATAATCAAATATTCACACACTAATGTTTTGAAAGTTTGTTAGGTATTACGGCCCTGTGCCTAGGAAGATGAATGAGTATTTAGACATTGAATAACCTTATTTTTTTATGCATCACATTACATTTAAATATAATTTAATCAACCTTCTAAATGATGATTATTCAATATATATATATATATATGTTATTTATGTGATTTTGAAACAATTACTATCGTCGTTCCTAACGTTTAAAACCAGAAAATAAACTCTCGGAAAATTAGTTGGTTGGATCTCGATCCCGAACACTCTTGGTTAATTAAAAAAAAAGAAGAGGTTTCACGATCAAAAGATAAGGAGCAGCCAAAAAACTATTGGATTGCACTTGCATAATGTTGTATATATGCACAATGATGGAGTTTTAGCTGGTGTCTGTTGGGATCGTGGAAAGAGCGAAAGGGCACAAAAAAGAAGAGAGTTGGAGACTGAGAGGGACACAACACAAGTGGAATCTAAGATAAGATTATGCGCACTTGTGACAATCAAACATCGACACGTGCCTATTTGTTCTAATGTGAGATTTGGTTTCAAAGATTTGATGTTGACATCTCTTTCTCAATTATTCTTTCCTTTTTTCTTTTGTTCTCAATATATCATGATGTTGTCTCATCTTGTTTCTTATTTAAGTATTAACTCATGTTCATTAGGTTTATACTGTATCTAAACGGTTAGTTAACATTTAGGTTAACCAACAATAGGTTCTAATGTTATAAATAGATGGGGATGTATGTTTTTATGTATATACATACATACATACATCGTTCTTTCTACTTCCCCTATCTAAACCTTTTGTTTTTGCATAATACTAGTATCTGTTAAAACTTGATTATTACCTGAACTCAAAGTGGGACAAGAACACTAATATATCAAAGATTGCTTAAAACCTTTTGAATACTCAAACCATGCCTTGTGTATTGAAGATAAATATAACATATTCTCACTTTCATTCGACCATAACCAACACAAACCGGTAGATAAACAAGAATCCACCGCAGATAATCCCAAAATAAGAAAGTTTTTGAAGGACTCAAAAGAGAGATTTACTGAGTGGGTCTTGGAGTAGCCCACTCAACCCTAAGGATGAGGTTATCATAACCATAACCATTCAGTTTACTGATTGCTCGCTGAGCGTCTTCTCTGCTCACGAAATTGACGAAACCAAACCCTCTGCTCACTCCAGTTTTCTGATCAATCGCCACATAGACACGCGTGACAGCTCCAAACGGATGGAAGAGCTCCATCAAATCAGCTTCACGGGTGTCTTCAGACAAGTTCGTTACACGAACAGAGTTCTCATCGTTCCTCCTCCTTATGTCCGAACCAGCAGCGCTTCTGTCTGCACCTGGTCTCATGTGAACCGGGACGTAAACAGGCTTGCCAGTTCCAGGTGCAGCGGATACGACAGATGTTTCCCCAGTGGGTGGCTTGTCGACGAAGACATCATCGGTTGGTGCAGCTAGATCCTTGTAAGGGCACTTTGACGTCCAGTGATCACCTTTCTTGCGGCATGTCCTGCAAACCATGAGGACTGCACCAGGTTTACTCAGCTGAGACAAGCTGTCCTCCTTGGATTCTTCTGCTTTGGTACCTGAAACATTAAAATACACATTAGATAAAAGAAAGTCAAAAACATTTCAAGAGAGCCTAACAAGGAACTTGACAGCACCCTTAAACCTATTTTGCCTTACTAACATTAACAAGAATTTAAGTGACTGCTCCATCAACCTAAGTGACGAGAACACAAAAGGAGAAGTTTCATATCATCACATAAGAAAGCAATGAAAGTCTGCAACTTTTTTTTTATGTGTATAAGCAGCTATAAAACTTAAGAGCACATACACGGAATAGACTACAAAACACGTGATCAGCTAATAGGTCAGCCTAGTCATTGGGTTCATATAATCAGACAAAGAGTTTAGGTTCGGTCCAAACTTAGAACAGATCACATAACAAAGGTGGTGACTTTACTAACTTATTCACACAATTAACAGCCAAAGAAACAGTAAACGCAAATGAAACTGACCAGGAGCCCTAGGCCTTTCCAGAACAATCTCTTCGGTCGAAACCATAGTGAGATGGCTACCAGCGTCTTCGCTTGCTGCGTCTCCGAACTTAGGCCAGCTCCTCCGCTCCAAGGCACGTTTGTTGAGCCTCGCGGAAGCTAGCTTACGGACACGGGACTTGGTAGTGATCTTCACCTTGTTGCCTTCGTCGTTGAACTTATACTCGATCACTGTTTTTAACCCGTTTTCGTCAGGGCCAATGACCTGCTTCGGAGGGAGAAGGAAATCGAGGTCGTCGTCTTCGTCCATCTCTCCCCATCGGAACTTGCTCGTCTTCTGCTGGGTATCGATCGTCATCTTCTTTGTTTTGATTCTGATGCAGCCGCCTATTGCACTCTCGATGTATTCTAGAGTTGAAGGAGAAGCTCTGTTTAGGGTTTCCTATCTTCCGTCTATAACTGAGACGCACCGTTTTAAATTTAAATAAGATAATATGGGAATGAGGTCACGTGTTCGAACTCAGTCTCAGCATATTTTTGTCTATGTTCTGTTTACTTTCTCCACAAGCAATATACCACACATGTTGTCTGTTTTTTTTTTTTTTGTCGGTTACCCATTTCTTTAGATCAAGTATTGGTCAGACGAGTCGTTCTTCCGTAGAACACTTCTATCTAACTGTGTCTGATCTATATGAGAGAAAATAAAATTTATGTTCTTAGTCTCCTTCGCAAGTTGATCCACTCGACCATTTTCACTCCGGAGAATATGAACCAGATTCACGTTCTCAAAGTTATCCTATAGACTTCGAAAAGTATCAAACTCCGAATCAAAAACTGGCCAGTCGTAGTCATATCTACCAAATCTAAACAATTTATCTTGAAGCGGATTGAAGAAATTCTCATGAAACCGCTCAAAAGTAGTTTTTTTTATCTCAGCATGTCTGGTTATACAATAACAATGCACTATTTTATTCTATCTCAAGAAGCAAAATAAGGTATTATTGTAAAGCTGAATCACTAACACAATGTAAAGACTAAAAGAGTATGAACCATGGACGGGGATACACAGACTTGGTGTTTAGAGCAGCAGCATTACAATGAACCATAAGAGCACAACAACACTATATTCTGTCTGCGATTTCTCAACCCTGTGATTCTACTCAACTAACCAGACAAAAAGTGGCTTTACAATTACTAGGGAGCTAACTAAAAAGATAAAGAATATGTGTGATTGTTTTCCACGCACATGACGGTATGACTTGGAGTTTATGCCCTAACTTGACACTTTAAAAATCCCCGCTTTTGGTTTAGCCTTCAAGCTTGGAAGCTTCTTGTTGACTTAAAGTTCACTGTAGTTACGCCACACAGCCCTGAACTCTTCACGGAATGTATTCAAGCGTGCCTTGAGGTTCGGAGTTCTCAGGCTTGCATGAAGCATGATCACTATGGGATTTGGAGAGAAAAATAAATAAATAAACCAATTTTAGAGGTTTAAAACCGGACCAAAAACAAAACAAAAAACAACTTACTAAGAAGGGAAGTGGCAAGTGCATAGAGGACCCATAACAAACCGCAGGAAGTAAACCACAAGACAAAGCTGGCTACATAAGGAAAAACCAATACTTTCGATAAAGTTGTTATCAAGAATTAAAAAAAAGGTTTATATGACTTTAGAGAGATACAGAGTATTTAAATTACCAGTTAATCCAAGCAACACGAACACCAAACGTGGTTGCCCACAAACGTAGACCGTCTTTCTAGACGCAGATCGCCCACGAATGACAGGCCTGAAAAGCGTTCACGAGTAATAAACGAAAACAGAAACAAAAAAACTACTTCCCATGGAGATGAAAAAAAAGAAAAAAAGAACTCACATGTGGGGAGGCCTCATCTTTGCAGCTAAATGTGGAGAGAATTGCCTTATGGTCCGTATAGCCTTTTCATTGAAAGTAGCTGCAAAGCTGCCAAAAGAGAAACAAAAAATATAACACAACGCATGAGCATTATTCACTGGATGCCAAGGAACATACACAGAACATTTTACATAAAACATACAAATCATAGGGTCAAGCACAAAAAGAAAACAATAACAACTACTAAATCACTGGAAATAGAGAAGCTTACAACTCTACTAAAACATAGACCCAATGCCATATCTATTGCATGCAATGTTCAAAAAATCGTTAGGCCGCTCTTTTACAAGGGATATTATTCATTAGGCAGGCGTCTAGATCTCGATTTCTTACATCCCGATTTCTCGACTTAGGTGCAGCTTAGACGGATTTTTAGAACACTGATTGAATGTAATACACTATTCATAGCCATTTGAGAGGGCCCTTCATAAACATTCAATAGATGCGAACCAACAACAAATGACTTGGTAAGAAGTGATATAATAAGGAGAAATAAAAATAACCTGTCGTTAAGGAAAGCTAAGCTTAAGGCAGAGAGAGCAGCACCAATAATGGCAAGAGGTCGGGTGATAAGTGCAAGACCTGAGTGTTAAATACAGCTCAAGATGATCATAATCAATCAGAGCTTAAAAGAAAAAGAAAAAAAAAAGCAAAGCTTTGACATACCCAGAAGGAAAATCAAGAGGATGAAGTAATTCGTCCTATAGCTACAACAACAAAATTATCAGATGGAATCAAAATCAAGCACGAATACGCATATAGAAAGAAAGAGAGAGGGAGAGAGAAGGTGAGATTACTAGTAGAGATTGCATTTGAGGCGGCTCATCCATTTAGAGAAAGAGCGAGGGAAGGCGAATCTGGAGAAGAACTCAGCCAAAGAACGAGGACTCGTCGACCACTCAACTTCTCTTAACGCCTCGATCACATCCCCCGCAGCTACGCTTTCCCAATCCATCTCTCTCTCTCCCACTCTTTTGCCACACAACAAGATTCAATAACAATCTGCTCCCTCCCTCCCTAGAAGATGGACACTTTAAGGTTTGATTCAGGGAATTTTCGATCAGAGGATGAAGGTAAAGTGAAATCAACACACACACGCGTGCGATAGCGTGTAACAGATTATTACGTGGCAGCTTATTATTGGTTCAAAATGACGAAAACGCGGCAAAAAAGTAATTGTCTGAGCCCGGGTTCGAACCGGGGACCTCTAGTGTGTGAGACTAGCGTGATAACCGACTACACCACCCAGACGACATGTGTCCTATTTCCTCATTTAAGTTAAATAAATTATAAAATAAGAGGAACAATAAAGTTTTTGTCATGGATCTACATGAGAAAACTCCTTACTTCTGCGTGCAGAGTGAAATACAGTTGTTGTCATACATCTGTGAATACAGTTGGTCCACTGTTAGCATTTATCAGCAATATCTCTGCTAAAGAGTTACACATTAGGATGTATACAGTTCAGTTGAAAAAAGTGAAATATTGATCTTTTGTTTTCCTCCTTTAAATGCATTTTCTACACAAAAACATTCAAATACATTGACCTTAAATGGTCGCACTCATATACCTATTATTCCCGCTAAAGCATTTGGCGAAGTTGTTGGTTCTCTTTCCGTAACATTTTAATCTCTTTCATGAGCTCTGCTTGGTTCTCCATAACCGAGTTTAACGCCTCCGACATCTCCATCTGTTCACCACCAATCCTTAAACACCAGAAACTTATCTGAAATATACTAACTAAGGTCTATCACAAACGTTACCTCATGCATGTGGAATTGTCTCAATATCTCTATGTGCAGGTTCCTCATATCCTCGTGGACTGAGTTCTTCAAATTATCTAGTGTTCCTTCAAGTGTTCTTTGAAATAGCTGAAGTGTGAAGTTGTTTTCAGGTTGCCTCGACTGTTGTAAGCTTCCTCCTCCCTAGTACACAGTTTACCAAAAATCTCGGTCAACTTACTGAGACTGATCAAGAATAATATATGTTTCGTTAACTTTTTATACATTAATAACCGGAAGAACTCCTGCATCTGCTGCAGTCAGTTTCTCTGGTCTTTGCAAGAGATTATTCAGAACTTCTTCTCTGGTTTCGGCTCCTGTTTTCTTTATCTTAGGCGAACCAGAAGAGAGAAACGCTCCATCGCTGAAGGAAGAAGTGGTGCTGATTCTCCCAGCATAAGATGAGAACCTACGAGTAAAACTTGGGGATAGTCTCAATGGATCAATGTTCGCCGGAGCTGTGATGCCTTTGGTTAACAACGGGCTGGATGGGAAATTGTCTGCAAATGTTGAGGATTTCTCGAATTTTGAGTTGAAGTCTCTTACGCCAGGGAACTCTGAGCTAATGCTAACGTTTGCAAGGCTAGTCTGGTTCTGACCAAGCGACAAAGAGAAATCTCTAGAACCAGAAAACATTGATCCCGATGTACTAGCGCTTGAGCTGGAAACCCCGAGACGCAGAGGCGGATTCAGGTGACTGAATTTATCAGAAAATTTGTCATTAGCAGCCAAGTGTCTAAACTTCTCGCCACCCCAGGCTTCTGGAGGTGTCAGGGCAGAGAATTCGCTTTTCGATAATGCTGTGGGCGTAGATCCAAAAGGAGATAAGGGAGCCCTTGTGTCATCCTGTATACAGTACATACAAAGAGCATAAGATAAAACACTGATGAACCGACAGGAAGGCTAAATAATGCCACAGAAGCATACTGATTCTTCCCCTAGCATTCCGCTAAACCATACAATACCTGGAGGCTCAAATAACATTGAGTTCTCAGACCAAATCGTAGTGGAAAGATGAAGGAACACAAACCTGTTTAGAAGTGGAACTCAGTTTCCAGTCTTTGTTCCCGTCATCTCCAAACGGAAATCCTCCTTTGCTCGATGAAGGAAACGTCAAGGAGGAAGTCTTTTTATCAAGAACCAAATGATCCCTTTTCAGTCCTTCAGTATCAGACCATTTCTCAACTGATTGTACGCCAACGACTGGGGAAAATATGTCCATATCATCTTTAGAACTATTACTGGCACGGTGTGCTTGTAGCCTGATCAGTGGTCCACCAGGCCATAGATGATTTCTTTTCGGTGTTTCTTCTGATGATGATAGATTTAACGTACTAGTGGCAACTCCATGAGAACCTGGCAAAACCGTGGAATGTGAAGCTAAAGATGTCGTTGCAGGAGAGGGGTCTGGAATGACAACTGAATCTTCAACAGTACCACCGAAAAGAGCCATCTCAGGCGTGCAGTTTCTTTCATTCACAATAACTGGTTTTGATGTTTGCCAGGATAAACTTGTAACAGCCTGATCAAAGAAAGCAGAAGCTTAGTTGGTTTGCAATCCAAAGTAGAAAGCTTAGAATATATCATCTACACCAAAAACTTGTTTCTGTTGCAATTAATAAGGGCAAAATGTGGTATCCATGTAACCATAGTAAAACCGTAAAGTGCTTAAAAGATTGCACTGGGTAAAAAAGTATTGACCTCTGAACTGCTGTAAGCGTGCAGGACAGTGATAGGTTGCGGCTTGCCACGTACGTCGTAGAATACTATTCTACCGTTACCCGTTCCAGCTGCCAGTATGTGACCATTATCCCCAAACGCCAAAGAAGAGAAAGGTGATTCATATGGAATGCAGGACGAAGGTTTCCCGGTACCAGAGTCGTAAGTGTAAAGCTTTTTGTCTAGCCCCACACTAGCAATAATCTGTCAAACCGTAGATAAACTCCATAAGTTAGAGCTATGGAAAGGCTTATGTAAGTAGTGACTTATGCATGTACAAGAATATACAGAGTATAAATAAATTGATCTGCTTGTTCATGTATAAGCAAGTAGATCATTCATAAGGATTCACTAACCTTGTCATTTAATGGAGAGAAACAAACACCAGCAGTTGGTGCAGAATGCTGCTTCAACCAGGACATCTGTGAAATTGAAATTCCATTGATTGAGCAACGATTCAGGAAAGCAAAATGAAAGGGAAGATATAAAGAAAAAAACATTTGTCTTGGAGCTTTTTTTATGCGGAATTGAATAGTATCGTCCGGTAAAGCAAGCAAAGTTTTTTTTGTAGTATAAAAGAAGACAGCAAAGATTAACTCATTCCAGTAAGAAACAAGAGGGGGGCAATTTGTAATATATATTCTTTCCCACATGGAACACACGTTAAACGAGCAAACCTTTGGGTTACGACCAGTCGTGTCCCAGAGATGCACAGTCCCATCATCACCTGCAGTAAGCAGAAGATGTCGACTAAACCTTGAATAATCGAGAACCTTCAATATCTGCTCTTGGACCATCATTCCAAAAGCCAATTAGTTTGGTGAACAAAAGTTCTCAACTATAAATGAAACCACGTATATACTAACCAAACAACCTGCCCGTGTGGATCTTTGAGTTCAGAAGCTCTTGCTCCAGATGCAAGGTTGTGGACTATCAGATCCCCACCAACACTGATAGAAGCCAAATGCTCGTCTTTACAATTGTACATCACACCCGTTATTGTACTTGTATGACCCTTCAGATTTTTAATACAAAGCTTTCTCTGCAGATCCCATATCCTTACAGTTTGACCAGTCCCTCCAGAACATATATACCTAGACCCTTTGTTGGTGAAGCTAATGGCTGATAAACATTCCTGAAAAATATCATCACACAAGCACATAGGCATAAATTAACACCATTTACAAAGAAATGCAAAAACTTGAGAAGCTGACTATAGGAGTGACCTTCTACTTGATTGGGTTTATTATATGTTAGGAACACAAATGTGAGTGTAACAATTGCATTGAAATGAGTGTTGCAGAACCTCATGAGCCAAAAAGAAAAGTAGTAACCTCGTTGATATCGTTGCTGTTCTTCCCAGTAACCGAAACAGTTCCTAAGGTCTTCCCATTTTTCTGCCACAGAGATATCTTCTTATCTTCTCCCACACTCGCTACAACCATATCTACATCCAAACAAAACAGCATAACTTGAACACACATAAGAGTAAGATTACATAAACATATGATGCAAGCAATAACGTTAGTACCAGAGAAAATCAATTAGCACATCAAGTGAAAACAGACATCAAACCTAGATTCTGCCTTTTTTCCTCAAAAGTGTTAAATTACAACAAAACCTAAGATCAGTCGTCACTATCTCGCTTACAGTCCTAATCTAAGGGTTTGCTTACTCGTATGGTTCCACTTTACGGAATTGACGACAGAGCGAGGCGTCGGAGTATAGCTCAAAACGCAGGGATCATCACAAGACTCAGCACCGGCGGAGACGTCGAAGAGCTTGACCGTGTCTCCGCCGCTTGCTGCCAGAAGACGCCACGAAGGCTCCACCAAGTTTCTCGTAGTCATTGACTTTCTTTTGACTTCCGATTCAACAATCGTCCTTGAGACTCTCAGGAATCTGAACAATGCGGGAACTCTTCTCCGATGTGTGATGAAACTGATAACCAAAAAGAGAAAAGCTAGCCGGAGATTATTTATATTCGGTTTGATACGATCCAGTTCGGCTATGTCGAATTGGTTCGGTTTGATTTAGTTTCGGTTTGGATGTGGTATACAATCAAATGTCGGTTCAATTTAGTTGGTAGTTATTCATTTGATTTGACTATTTCATTGGATTGCAAAATGACAATTCATTTCTCTTTACAGTATTTTACCGCATCTTTAATGTAAGTCTCTTATCAAAAAAAACTCAGTAGTTAAGTTTTTTTTTACACTAATCTATTATATTTCAAATTACCAAAAATATTATATAATCGACAATTTTAGTATTTTGCTTGATTGTTCTAATTGCACTATGATGAACCATTTTATGAAAATTCATGTCTGGAAATTTCATTTGCGCCATGTTAAATTTTTTATGTAAATATATTTCTACTTATTTGAATAATTGTTAACAATTAGTTTTTTTCTAAAACTATACCAATGGATATTCGGTCTCGTTTTTAAAATAATTTTTTATTGATATGGTAACAAATCAGATGTGTCTTAATTTTGGAGTTGAGAACAAATTTAAACAAAGCAAAACAGAAGGGTGGAGATTAAAAGGACAACATATGAGCAATCAACTTTTCAAGATTCGTAAACGATGAACCTCCAAGCTCAAGGCATCTCTCAGCAGTTTCCTTCATGGGCATGATCCTCTTACGGATCTCTTCTCCTTGTGAGCTCTTCATTAATGTTCTAACAGCTTTCTCGATCTCCACTCTCTCAGTCTTGTTCTCCAAATGCAAACCAATCCTCCAAACATCACTAATGTACCTTGCATTCACCCTCTGGTCACCAAAAGAAGGTTTGCATATCAATGGTACACCTTCACATATGCTCTCGATCGTCGAGTTCCATCCACAATGTGTCAAGAACCCGCCCGTTGCACGGTGAGCTAAAACCTCTATCTGAGGTGCCCATTTCACTATTTTACCTTTACCCTCGATGAACCCTTTAGGCAGAATCTCAATCCATTCCGTACCGCGGATCAAACCGGGTCTAACCACCCATAGAAAAGGCTGGTTGCTGTTTCTTAGACCCCAAGCAATCTCCAAGAACTCAGTTTCATCTATTGAAGCTATGCTTCCAAGACTTACGTAGATTACGGAGTTCGGTTCTTGGTTGTCTAGCCAGGAGAGACAGGTCATGTCTTGTGTTAGTAAGCTACTTGACGAAGGTGGAACGCGCTTGTGAAAGGGTCCAATGCAGAAGTGCGGAACCGGGAACTCTTTAAGGGATTGATTAAGCTGTTCTGTTTCAAGATCTTGAATAGCGTTGAATATGATTCCTGAGGATGACTTTAGTGACTTCAGCACACCTGTCTTTAGCTTATCTCCTGATCTTGGATCTTCTGTCTGGAACCATGGAAGATCTTTCATTTTAAGATGTGGAAGCTCTGGAACTGGTAAGTCTGCTTGAGACTCTGCCCAGGAAGAGAGAAGAAAAGTCAACGATATTGAAGCAAACTAGAGATACTAAATCTTGATTTTGATTTGTACTTTCCGATATTTAAGAAATCATTAAACAGTAACTAATCTATTTATAGCCAACTAACAACTAAATAAATAATTCAAGGTTTAACGAATCTTTAGCTTTAAGGAATATTGATATATATTTTACATTTAGTTTTTGTTTATATTTTTTAAGAATAAAATTATTTTGATAAATTACAAAAATTAGATATACAAAATAGATTTACTTTAATATTATTGACTAATTAAACAGATTTAAATCAAGTTAGATTGATTTAAACCAATTTAAACCGATTTAAAACGGTTCAAACTGATTTAAATTGCATGAATTAGATTTTAAGAACATCTTTTTGATTAGGACTGATTCTATTTATAAGCAGTAGCTCCTAAACATATGATTAAACAGATTTTTAGAACATTGGTACATACCTTGCAGAGAAAGATACCCTTTCTCTCGTAAGACATGAAACTTTGAAAACGCGACGAAAGCTGAGAGGTTAACCGTCCGGAGAACCATCCTCGGTATACCGAACTTCTCGGCTAAACCATCAGTGAAGTACCAAAGAGCATCTACAATAACACAAGTAGCAGTTGGTTCTTGACACAAAAGCTTCTTCAAGCAATCACCAAAAGGAGCAACACACTTGGAATTGAGGTCATGGAGAAGCTCGATGACGTCGGGATTGGTGGCTTCGGATTCAGACAAACCGTCAGGTATTGAGACGAAAGTGAAGTGAGGGAAGTTAGCTGAGTTTGGAGCGTTGAACTCAGTGTGGATCACAGTGATGGAGAAGCCTCTGTTGAAGAGGATGTTGGCAAGCTGAAAATTAGGGTTTAAGTGACCTTGTAAAGGGAAAATAAAGAGAATGACCACTGGTTTTGTTTCTGTAATCTCCATTTTTTGTTGTTGTTGTTGTGTTTCTCTCTGTTTTGTTCTGCTTTCACACAGGTTTGACTATTATAGAGAAGTGCAGTAGCACTAGCAACTAAGATGACGACATCTATTACGCTAGCCAAGTATGTCATCATGCTGATTCAATTTAAATATATTTTATGTTTATTTGTTTGTTAAAGAATGACCAAACGCATGTGGGGGTAATCAAACTTCTTCGTATTTATTACCTTAAAACATGTAACATGTTCATGGACATGGTATGACCAATCTTTCATAGCATGTGAAGGTGTTTAGTTTGGTACTGCTTTGTTTCTATATTTATATAAGAAAAATATACAGATTAGCTGCTATAAGAATCTGTTACCCATACTATAAAAAAAAACTATATCTTAAATTTAGACAATTTTCAAGAAATAAAAAGTTATTTTTTGGATTATTTCCCTTATTTGAATATATGCTTGATGCATGAATCTTAAATTTTAATAATTCATAATTTGCATGTGTACTGAGGATGAGCAATAAAACTCAAATTCAAATTGGTATCCCAAGATGAATTTGCTACTTACTCTATTATATGCAGTGTGTGAGCTCTAATGCTCTATCCAAAATGAATTAAACAAAAAAAAATCCAAAATGGGTTTTGTTGATCAAAGAAAAGAAGTCAATGTCTTAGAACACGAGCTGACAAAGCAATGACTGTTCTTGCAACAAAACGCCAAAAGTGATTGACTTTGGCTTGGGCTTATTGTAGTTTTTGATCACGACTTGCTTTTATTCAAATATACACTCGACTCAGATTCTCTAACTATACTATTCAAACGAAATAAATAATAATATGTACTGAACTAGTGGTTAAATGAGTCCAAAATGGTTTTAGCCGAGAGAGAGTTACATGAGCTTTCAAAGTTGGCAAATGGTCGATATCATCTCATCATCTCCAATAGTTTTCTCTTTTGATTATTTTTAGATAAACGATTTCTTTACACTAATTATTGTTATCTCAACTGAAAAAATATTATATGTACAATCTTAAGAATAGATGATTAACCAAATTTAATATATGTTGTGAGTACCACGTGAATCAAAGTCAAGAAAACAAAAAGAAAACTTGAAAGATAAATTTTATTTTGTGAGAATTAAATAAATAACACTCTCTTGAACACGTATTTATGTTTCTATCTAATATTTTTTTTCTTTAAAAAACTATTCTAGCTAATTAAAACGGCCAAACCCTAAGATCTTTTTTGAACAACAAATTTGTATATTAAAATTAAACGCTGGATGCACTAAGTTAGTTACAACTGAAAAGATATTTAACGGTAAACTAATAAGTTAACATAATTAAAACATAACAAAAAAATTTAAAACATAACAATAAATAAATGTCCACCACGGAAGCGTCAACCCAATTGACTTAAGCGCATGTGTTGGTGTTGTTGCGCTTCTGGATTCGATTCATCATGGAAGGGATGCTTTATGCCAGAAATGGTATCAGCGCCAGATAATTCCGGATCTAGAGGGAATATTTGGATCTGGACCACCTTCCGGTTATAAAAGAAATTACAACATAACAAAAAATAAATGTCCAAAGAGAACCTGTAGAAGATATTCACTTATATTCTTAAGCCCATATTAGAAAGAACATACAAGAAAGGATTCGATATTGAAAAATTCAATTAACAAGATTTGAGAACCGTTGAGAACGAACTTTAATCTGAAACTAGAATTTGACCCGCACTCCTGCGCGGATGTTTGATTTAATTTGTGTTCAACATAAACTTATAAATCGCTGCTTTTATAAAAAAATCCTTTGTATATTTTTTATGTTTTGTTATTTACATATAAAATAGAATATTATATTATAATATAGATGTTAATTATATTTTTTTTACTTATACATAATATTATATTCAAAACGTATAACTTGATGCAATTTGATGTAATTGTATTATTCATAGGGGCCTAATTATTCATATATTAACTTGTTGTTTTTTTTTAATTTATTTTGAAATGAAACAACATACTAAAATTTTTAATTGTCAATATATAAATATCGAGTTGGTTAGATAAACTTTGGAATTGTAATTATTTAATTTAAATTGATTTAAATGCAGTACCAGAATCTGTAAATAAAAAAAATATAAAAATGAAGTACTTAATTTATTGTAAATGCAAAGGATAAATTTGTAAATAAAAGGAAGTATTTTTAATACTGCTATCCATGTATCCAAACAATCCTTATTATCCATGTTTACAAACAAAATCTTAAAGTACTTCTATTTTAATAAGATAGATGAGCCAAATGAATAAAAATTAATCTTTACCATCCTAAAAAACTACATAGACCAAAGATAATGAAATTATGATTTTGCCCTTAATGAAAAGGTAATATGAACCATTGGATCACCACACCTATGTTTTAATCTTAGCCACACAATTTCACATATCTCTCATTCTCTCTCTTTCTATTTGTTTAATCTCAACCACTCACAACCACACAATTTTTCTTATTTTATTCTCTCATTCGACTAGGTATAACTAGTATAACTCGTACAACTAACATGTTAAAAATTGTATAACTAGTATATAAATGTTATAATCTACACATGAAATAAACAAATAAATATTATAATTGGTATATGATGAAAAAGTTTCATCTATTTTCTTTAAGGTTTTTTAATTTCTATTAAATTATTACATTACACTCTTAATTTTACATTATATACTTTATATTTAAGGTATTAACTATATGAGTCATATTAGTATGATAAAAAATTATTGAACATATTTTTACAAAGCTATGATGTGAAAATATTGGTACAACCCCTAAAACTAGACATATAAACAATTGATATAATTTTTTATTATATATTAGACGAGAATTACTGGTACAACTGGTATAACTTTGACATTTCAGAAATTAAAAAAAAAACAATTTGGTATTCCATAGAAGAAAACAATCAAATATCTCAACTGGTATGTACTCAGAAAGTTTCTTTAATTCAATTTGAAGTTTTGAAAAAAAAAATTAAAATATCACACAACTCTGTAAGTTTACATGATATACATTATGCTTTTAAGGTTTGTTAACTTGTTTGTCCACATAATTTTTGGAAAACATACATGAATGTATTTTTACAAAACTGATTATTTCATTTTAACTGGGCAAATACATGTAAAGATAAATAAGTGGTACAACTAAGGTAAATGTATTTATTATGTGGTACAACTAATATTTTTTATTTCACTATCAAAGTACAACTATGCACAAATTGATACAACTCAAAAACTAGTACAACTATGTACAGTCGGTACAACTAGAAAACTGATACAACTACTTGTTATTTTAATTTTATTTAAAATGTAGATCACGTTTTAAATGTGTATCATATTTTAACAATTATGGTTGAAAACTAATGTCGAGTAGTTGTATTAGTTGTACCATTCTTAAATATTATTACTTAGTTGAATCTGTTGTATTAGTTACACTAAAATACATGTATATTTAAACTAAACACAATTATCGCTTACAAAATAAAAGTTTCAAAAGGAAAATAAGTTTTAATAGTTTCTAAAACTATTAAAAAAAGTTTAACATCAAAAGAAACATAAGTTTTAAGACTAAAAAGAACATAAGTTTATAACAAATAAAAGTTTCCAAAAGTAACCCCAAAAGCTATATATTTTACATGAAATGAGACTTTAGTTGTCATCATGTTCTCTCTTTATTCTTGTTACTGGTGACTCGTGCTTTTGGAGCGTGGTTGAAGATTTTTTTGGTTCTGCATCAACTTTTTTGGCGTCAAGAACAAAAAAGATGAAGCTGTTTTTTTTTTTAAATTGTACAACTTGTATAACTAGTATAATTTGTAAACAAATCATTATCAAATCAAATATTATTAAAAATATACAATTTATGTATTTGATACATGCATGAAGAGAGGGAAAGTTAGACCAACATATCTTATTGATTCTACATCATACTCTTTTCTATCGTCTTCATATGCTGAAAATAAAATAAAGATCACTATATTAATTGCAAAGTTTTACATGTTTTACTTGTACCAGTTATATTGGTTATACTTAATCTATTTATACTAGTTATACTCGTTTTAGTTATACTAGTTGTACTAATTAGAGTTGTATTAGTTGTACTAGTAATACTATGCGTTCTTTTTTATCTTGAATCTTGTACGTAAAAGATGAAATTTGATTGTGGGTATGATATGATCGATTAAATATGACTGCGGGTGTATAGATTTAGGATAAGAAAGAAAAAATCTGGTGGATGGTTGAATTTTTTTTTATTTTGTTTTAAGGTGAAAGAGATATTGATGGAGAAGAAAGAGAGAAAAAAAAAAATTGAAGGTTATTTGGGTCGGGTTTCGGGTCTGAATCCGGGTCGGATTCTGGGTAGGATACTAATTGTACGAATTATTAAATATATTGAATTCTTTGGGTTTTTAAGTTATTTTACCTAAATTTCTATTTAAAATTAAATATTAAATAAAAAGAAAAATGGATGAGTCTATTTGAGAATTTTTTGTTCCCATGTGGTCCATTCTAGCATTTGATACGTTGAGAACTAACTCTAAAATCGCCTCACTTTCCCAACGTTCCAGTGAGATACAAAAAAAATGTCTGAATTATATAAAGCTAAAATTGTTTATTAATAATAAATTCTTTTCACTATTTTTATTTTCTAAATATATTTAAAAGGATAAATCTCTAAAATATAATTTTTAAAATTTTTATCATAAAAATAAACCTAAAAAAAAAACTAAAATAGACTTTTTATTTTAACATTTTTAATATTTTTTTATTTTTTATTATAAATCTTAGATTCAAAACTCCACCCCATAACTCTAAATCTAGATTAGTTAACCCAAATGATATAAATATATTATTTATACCTTTTATTAAAGTTTATTTTTATTTTTCTCTTTGAAATTATTTAGGTGACAATTTTTTTAAAATGTATCTTAAAAGGGTTTATTGAATTAAATCTAAGAAAAGCTAAGATTTGAGTAAATATTAAATATTTCATACAAGTTTTATAGGATTTTGAATAAATTTCAGAGTTCTTGATTTTTTTTTAAATTTTAAATATTTGTTTTAAATAATATTGTATTTTTAAATTATTATAATTTGATATTATTATCGTTTTTGAATAGATAAATTTATATAATTTTTATTTTTATTTCATCTCAAACTATTTTTCTTTTTAAAAATGTGAGTGGAATTTTTTTTTTTTTTAAGTTTCAAACAATATCATAGAATTTGATATTTTAATTTGTTATTTTTATACTATAAAATATCATCCAAATCCAATTAAATTTCATTTGAATAAGCTTGGATTTGGGAAAACTTATACGAATAACTAATTCAATAAATTTGAATTTCATATTGAATTTATAAATGCTAGATACAATAAGAGGAAATTTGAGAAAAAAATAAAATCTTTTCAAATCATTCAATATGACCCATTAGAGCATCATTATCCCTGGTTTTTTAAAGGGGTTCTTGCACTGTTCGTGGGTCCCACTGACATGTGGAGCCTGTGAACAGTGCAATAACCGGTTCTTAAAACTACTAAATAAGAACCGTTTTTGGAGGGATTTTTACACTGTTCACGGGCATCGCTGACACGTGGCAATCCGTAATTGGTTCGTTTTTATTTTTTTATTTACTTTTTTTAATTAGCAAAAAAAATAAAATAAAATAAAATAGGAATCCCAAATGAGGTTTCATGGATAATGATGCTCTTAGAGTATTTCTCTATTTAAAATTTTGTTCTCTATGGTTTTTTTTCCAGAATAGATAATTCTATTTTTGTCTTTTATATATTTTTAGATAAATGCTTCCTTCGCCTTTTGTTTTTACTTTCGAAATATTATATGGATAACGAACAACATCTAGTCAGCAACATCCGCTTACACGTGGCGACTTGGCACCAGAGAGTAGCAGAGAGAGAGCGTGAGAGCCAAGCATCATCTTCATCATTCACTCGATTCAGATCCTATCATCATCACCACTCTTGATACGCCCAAAGCTACACCAATGGCGGCGGATCCTAACCCTAACAAATTCCCCGTCCTCTCCTACGTCTTAGCTCGTCTCCCTTCATTCACCGGCAGCAAATCATCTTCCCCTTCATCCTCCTCCGTGCCCGCCTTCGATGTCGAGCAGCCACCGTCATCGATCGAGATCGTCACCCAGATGCCTCACTTGGCACACCCATCCGTTCTCGCCTCCATGACCAACGCCATCTCCGACGTCTCCCAGACCCGATCCATCCTCCGAACACTCGGATCCCGACCCGATCACGAGACCGTGGACAAGGCACGTGTCAAGCTCTCGGAGATCGATGGTGTTTTATCGGAGTCGTTAAACGAGATCGCGATCAACGATGCTGCGGCGGGAAAGGATGAGAAGGAGAAGGAGAAGACGTGGTGTGAGTCGATTTTGAAGTTGGACGAGGTTCATGATTCGTATGAGAAGCTGTTGAAGGAAGCGGAGGAGAGGCTTGTGAGGATTTATGAATCTGTCGAGAAGAATGGTGAGGTGTTGGATGAGGAGAATGTTGTGGAGGTTAATGAGGAGGTTGTGGGAATACTGCAGCACGCGTTGGCTAATCCGGTTGAACGTGTGGATTTGTCTGGGAGGAAGCTTAGGTTGCTCCCTGAAGCATTTGGGAAGATCCAAGGGTTGCTTGTTCTTGATCTCTCCAACAATCAGCTCCAGGTTCTTTCTTGTTCCTTCTGTAATCACAATGCTATATTGCTGCGTAAAGGGTAAGTCTTGACTCTGTTCCTGGCTTCTCTGGATGTTAAAGTATGCAAACTAGAGATCCTATTGGGTTTGGGAATTTGGTAATGTTTAGTGTAGCTTAAGAGTAAAATGTAACGAGATACTTAGAGTAGACTCTGAACATTGCGTTAGAGTTTTCTAGTTCGAGTGACGCTGTGACGGAACTAATATTACATGATGTTGATGTTGTTTCGGGGCTGGGGGATAATGGGTTCAACCCTGAACCTTCTGAAATTCAAGGAAAAAAAGAAGATGGCATGCATTTTATTCTAGCCTTACTCTATTGAGTGACTAATATTGCCTTATTTTGATGTTATAATCTGCTACATTGTTGTGAAAAGGGTAAGTCTTGAGTTTGTTCCTGGCTTCTCTGGATGTTAAAGTATGCAACTTTGGTTTAAGATCCTATAGGGCTTGGGAGTTTGGTAATCTTTAGTGTAGCGTAAAGGTAAATTTATTGGGAGCATTGTGCAATGGCTGATGAGCAATCCTTTTAGTAAAATATAGCGAGTGATCACATGATTAGTACTTGCACTTGATTCTGACCTTACTCTATTGAGCTACGAACAATGCCTTGTTCTGTTGTAATGCAAATTACATTTTATATCAATGGTGTCTAGTATGATGTTGTTTTAAAGAGAATCCACCTATTTGCTAGTTTTGGTTCTGCCATCATTGATATAGTCCCGTCTTTGAGAGTGTAAAAAACCTGTGTTCAATAAGCTACTTGATAAAGGAAAAGTTTCCAGGTATGGCCTAATGGGTTAATTAACGGATGCTGCTGATGTGCATGATATATAATCTATAGCTCGTGCTGCATCAGTTTTGTTGATTTTGTTAGTGATACACAATGAATTTTCCAAAACCTCAGTTTCTGTGTTTTCACTTGTCTTACCTGACGGAGGTTTATTGTCCAACAGGCTATTCCTGATTCAATAGCAGGACTGCATGGTCTTGTTGAACTAAATGTCTCAGGTAATGTTCTGGAGACATTACCAGATTCTATCGGTCTACTGTCCAAATTGAAGATTCTGAACGTCTCCACTAACAAGCTCACCACCTTGCCTGATTCCATCTGCCGTTGTGGGTACGTAATAGATAACTCTCACTTATACCAAGTTTTTGATTTTCAATCAACTTTCATCACTTCTCAGGTCGTTGATTATCTTGGACGTGAGCTTCAACCGTCTCACCTACTTACCAACCAACATTGGCTTCGAGCTAGTGAATCTAGAGAAGCTCATGATCCAATACAACAAGATCCGATCCTTCCCGAGCAGTATAGGCGAAATGAGATCCCTAACATACCTCGACGCCCACTTCAACGAACTGCACGGCCTTCCTGATTCTTTCTGTTTGCTCACAAACCTCGAGTACTTAAACCTAAGCAGTAACTTCAGTGATCTGGATGAGCTCCCTATTTCATTCGGCGACCTCATACATCTCCAAGAACTCGACTTGAGCAACAACCAAATCCACGCCCTCCCGGACACTTTTGGCACACTAGAAAGCCTGACAAAACTGAATGTGGGACAGAACCCGCTCGTGGTGCCACCAGAGGAAGTGGTGAAAGAAGGTGTGGAAGCAGTGAAGATGTATATGGGTAAGAGAAGGATCAGTATGTTAGAAGAAGAAGAGAAGAGGAAAATGGAGGAGGAGATGGAGCAGGCAAACGCAGGGTGGCTCACAAGAACAACATCGAAGCTGAAAACCTATGTCACAGATGTTTCAGAGTATCTGGGAACGAATTCTCCACGAGACTCTTACCTTGAGCAGAAGCTATGAATGTGTGACTTTTGACTTGAATAACTCTTTGATTCCAAAGAGATGGTGCACTCCTTTTCAGCAGGTTCTATCCCCTTTTTCTTCCTCTCATTAGGGTATATAATGAAGGACTCTTTACTTGTTATTCTTTCTGATGGATGGGTTATGTCTCTGTCATTTAACTTAGGTTCATACTTAAAATCAAACCTTCTCGGATTTTGCTTTTTTTTTTGAGGGTTAATAAAAAGCTCAGAGGAGTTTAACTGAGTTGTGTGTTTGAGCTTTCTTTTGGTTGGTTTGCTTATGACTTAACATCAAAGTTAAAAGTGTAATGACTCTAATCTAATATATGAGAAACATGAAACAATCTTATTTGCAATAGGTTGAATGTAGAATGCGTCTTGGATCCTTGGTAATTCTCACCTGATGCTATTTCTCTTAGTGGTGGTTTATTCTGAAGGATCAGGATTATCGTCGGTGGTGTTGTAAAATAATAAGATTGAGCGCGTTTTGGTTAAGTCAATAGACAAAAGAACGTGCCCCATGCGTGGCATAAACGGATGATATTCCACTTGATGACCCCTAAAACACGTTTTGATAGACAAGGTGGTGTTGGTGTATGACCACAAAGTCGTATAATATTACCAAAAATACACTCTTATTTTACTATAAACGAATATCTGACTATAATAAATCAATTGTAGCAAATAATTATGAGAAAACCAAACAATTGACATTCAACTACATATCTGTAGTCCACAAAAAAAAAAACTACTTATCTGTAACTATAGGGCCACGCATTACCCGGACCCAACCCAAAAGTTTCTTACACTCGACCCTCCCGAGACCCGATGGATTTTCCAAAATACCCGCAACTTTTAATATATATGGTACATTTTATTATTTTTATATCTTTTTAAGTTTTGGATCTGGATTTTTGAGTTTGGATTCGGATTCGGGTAAAATTTTAGATTTTCCAAAATACCTGAAACTTTTAGTATATATGGGTGTTTCAGTACATTTTATTATTTTTATATCTTTTTAAGTTTTGGATCTGGATTTTGAGTTTGGGTGTGAGTTTGGGTTCGGGTAAAATTTTAAATTTTCAAAAATATAATTTGGATAATCAGATAAAATTTTAGGTATTTTTAATGTCTTCGGATTAGATTTGGATAATTTCAGATTTATTTAGATATTTAAATATTTTCTAATATTTTTTTGTGTTTTGGGTATTTTTTTGGACCAGATCAGACAGAATCCGAACCGAACCCGACCCGGAACCGAACAAAACTCGATCCAACAAATTCTGATTACTATATTGGATCCAACTATCTATAATCCAAATCGACTTGTATCCGATATGATCCGACCCGGATCAACAAATTTAAATTACTCTATTATATTTAAATATCTAAAATCTGAAGGATTTTGACCCGGAAAAACGCGACCCGACAAAATCTGATCCGAAGATCCGAATGCCCAAGCCTAACAATCTAAATCCTTATGGAGTTCGCTTGACGATTTTTAGTGCATGATTAACCATACACAAGTTTAGTGAGTTTAAATATACGTATCTTTTTACCCAATCCTTGAAAATGAAACCTACATTTATATTACAAAACTGAGGAGGTATCAAAGCTACATATATCAATTTGTCATTATAATAAACTCAAAGCGTCATGAATTATTATTTATTTGATACATTACAACGGAAGGAAGTAAGAAAAACAGGTAAAAGTCAGACGTTCCTTTCCGTGGTTCACACACATATGATCCATCCATCCATCGATGACACTTTGATTATTATTCGAGTAATCAATAAACAATTCCTTTATTTTATGAATTGCATTTATTGAAGAATTAAATATAAAGAAACTGGCATCCAGTGAAAAGCTTATAAAAATAAACGCATTAAAACTCTCATGAAACTGCAGCGAAACCTTCTTCTTAAACAGAGACTACGAGAAGTAGAGGCGTTGTTGCAGCTTTAACCATTACAAAATCTCTTCTTCTTCTTCTCAAATCCCGGTTCAATCCATCGAATCGATCAGACCGGCCGGGATGAAGATGGCGGCCAACGGCCGGTTTTTCACAATCGGACTCGTCGCGTCGTGGTACTCCTCCAACATTGGAGTCTTACTCCTCAACAAGTACTTGCTAAGCAACTACGGATTCAAGTACCCGATCTTCCTAACCATGTGCCACATGACGGCGTGCTCTCTCCTCAGCTACGTCGCGATCGCTTGGATGAAGATGGTCCCTATGCAAACGATTCGATCCCGTGTTCAGTTTCTTAAGATCGCGGCGCTGAGTCTCGTTTTCTGCGTGTCGGTGGTGTTTGGGAACATCTCACTCCGGTTTCTTCCGGTTTCGTTTAACCAAGCGATTGGTGCAACGACGCCGTTTTTCACGGCTGTGTTTGCGTATTTGATAACGTTGAAGAGGGAAGCTTGGTTGACTTACGTAACGCTCGTCCCTGTTGTTACCGGTGTTGTTATTGCCAGTGGGGTAATTATTACTTTTCTTTTTCTTACTTACAAATTTATTAAAAATGTGATCTTTTGATTTGGTTTATGAGTATTGAGATTTGAGGATGATGAAAGTCTTTAGCTTTTTAGCATAACGGAGCTCCTGAGTTCTGTTAACTTCTTTGCTTTTGCGAACTTTATATGATGTGCAAAAGTTTTACGTTAAAGAGGAGTTGTCATTATATGTGAGCTGAGTATACCTGTTTTTATCTGTATTGGGTAATAAAAGTCTGTAGCTTTAGGGAGATGGAGATGGAGATGTGAAGCAGATGCACAAAACTAGAAGGGGAGTTTAGAGTTTGAAGTTCTTTAGGAGTAGAGTATTATTACGAGCTTGAATCTGATTGATTTGATTCATATTCGGATGTTGATAGAAATCTTAGTTAACGTTGTTTGTATCTTAGAAAACCTTTGGGATTGCTTTAAGCTCGAAGCTGCTGAGTTCTGTTAACTTCCCTACTCTTTCTTAACGACTGAACTTTATATGCTGTGCAAAAGTTTTATTTAGAGGAGAGGCTTTTGTTGTTTGTGTGCAGAGTATGCTTACTCTTGGATATGTTTGATTTCATTTTGAGCTTCACTCTCTGTATTAACTTGTCTGTCTTATTTCTTTTCTTGTTTTTGATGTATCGGTCAGGGTGAACCAAGTTTCCACCTGTTTGGATTCATTATGTGCATTGCAGCCACAGCTGCGAGAGCACTTAAATCAGTTCTCCAAGGGATTTTGCTATCTTCAGAAGGGTAAGAGATAAACAAATCATCTTTGATGAGTCTGTAATTGTTAAGAGTGATGCTGAAAGTTTTTTTTTTACTAAAATGTGTTTGAAGGGAGAAGCTAAACTCCATGAATCTACTCCTTTACATGGCTCCAATAGCTGTTGTGTTCCTTCTTCCAGCTACCCTTATCATGGAGAAGAACGTTGTTGGCATTACTATTGCACTTGCCAGAGACGATTTTAGGATCGTTTGGTATCTGCTATTCAATTCTGCGCTCGCTTATTTCGTCAACTTGACCAATTTCTTAGTCACTAAACACACCAGCGCGTTGACTCTGCAGGTACCAATACATTTCTTCTCTACATTATCACCTTTCCTCTGCAAGAAAATTAGCTCACTCGTGTCATCTTGAGCCATTCTGAGCGTGACCACCTCTTGTAAACTGATAAGTGAATTACGAAACTTCTCTATGACAGGTGCTAGGAAACGCCAAAGGTGCAGTAGCAGTGGTGGTTTCGATCCTAATATTCAAGAATCCTGTCTCAGTGACTGGAATGTTAGGTTACTCTCTAACGGTCATTGGAGTTATCCTCTACAGCGAAGCCAAGAAACGAAGCAAATGAACAAAAGAAAACTCTTCGTTTTATTTGTTAGCTCCCTCAGGTAAAACACAAAGCAAGCGAAGAAAAGAACCTTACACAGCATCGTTTGAATCAGAGTACCAACAGCAATCATTTAGAGGACTTGACAAATAATTGATATTTTTTTTCCCTTTTCTTTTTGCCCTTTTCAGCTTTTGTCGTAGGTTGTTCTAAGAGTAACTTCGATTTAGCTTCTTTCGATTCTTTACAATCTATTTACAACACTGATTAATTAATGGAAAAGACAAAGGCTTTTTCTTCATGATGGTTATTTTACTCACTGGTTTCGTCAAAGACTGGAACTATATTGCAATGACGTTTATCTGTTGATCAAGATTCTTCAAGACAAGACGAGTCTCATATTCTTCTGCAAAAATGTCTTGTCTTGCCAAACCATTACATTTCAGGAGATTCAACAATGTTGGTTTAGGAGAGTCTCGTTTGCAAGATGTTGAGACTGAAACTCCAATATGTACCCCGTCAGAGCCCAAGAGGATAAGAGAGAGTCCATTGGCGTCAGCCAAGCAATACGAGTATACTATAGGTGAATGCATTGAGCGTTTAGACTCCTTGGAAGAGGTTGAGCAAGGCAGTGATCTCTACTTGTTTGTGATGGATTTGTTTATGAGGAAAGACTACAGAGAGATCTTCCTTTTTTTGGTAATCATACAGGGAGAGAGATCTTCTTGCAGCTTAAGAAACCAAGTTTGGTTATCTCTTGGGGCTGGTCTTCCTACCTTTGCTGCCTAAGATCCTCTTTTAACTTTGAACTTCTTGCTTATGTGTGATTAAGCAGAACTCTTTACTTCTCTTTTCAGTACAACAGTTTATCTTCTTTCTTTTCTAATGCTTATTGACATGTTTCTGACATCTAAAATACGTTGGGAGTAACCTAGAATCAACATATCTCTTTTCAACAGTTTGAGATATTTAATTATTAGTCTTTGACTCTTTCTTTCCTATTTTATTAGTTTTTGAGAATCTGAGTGATTAGAGTGAAGTTGACAAGAATCTTCCATATTAGGTGGATTCTAATCTAAGCAAAGAGAGATTTAATGACACTTGAAAATATTGCAAGAACTAGGCTTTGTCTCGAGTGCCACCATGGAAAGCTACTTGTGAATTGTTAAAACTCTAACGTGAGTTGCAAGAAACTACTCTTGTCTCCATTGCAGATGAGAGGTAAACTTCAAAGTGTTATTATCCTATCTTCTATGTACCTTTCTCTTCTTTATGTAGTTTTGAAGTAAAAAAATACCAATAATAAGACCTAGAAAATGACTACAAGATCAAGTCACTGATCTACACTACACAGTATTTATAGCTTCACAGATTGATCCTCACAACTTCAGTTCCAAGCAAAGGTGAGAGAGAGAGAGAGAGAGAGAGAGAGAGAGAGAGAGAGAGAGAGAGAGAGAGAGAGAGAGAGAGAGAATGACTTATTCTTGTGCTCGAATTATTCTTCTTGTGTTTCTCTCTGTTATATATTTGGCTAAGGCAAACATTCGTCACTACAAGTTCAATGTAAGTATTACAGATTTGCTAGTCTTCTTGGACAACACGTAATCCACAACTAGTCTTCGTCTTCTCTTTTATTGAGACAGGTAGTGATGAAGAACATGACCAAGCTCTGTTCAACCAAACCAATAGTTACCATAAACGGAAAGTTCCCTGGACCAACTCTATACGCAAGAGAAGACGATAATGTGATTGTTAATCTAACCAACAACGTCAGCTACAACGTCACTATCCACTGGTAAAATATAATGACAACTCAAAAAAGTGTGACTCCATGTATTCAAGTTGTTTAAGCTAATCTTGACCGATCTCTCTTGCAGGCATGGTGTGAGACAGCTACGGACAGGATGGTACGATGGCCCGGCCTATATAACGCAATGTCCGGTCCAGCCTGGAGGAACTTTTGTCTACAACTTCACGCTCACGGGACAACGAGGAACACTTCTATGGCATGCTCATATCTCCTGGCTTAGGGCTACGGTCCACGGTGCTATAGTCATTCTTCCCAAACGCGGTGTACCTTACCCGTTTCCTCGGCCTCATACTGATAAAATCATCGTTTTCGGTGAGCTAGTTAGTTACTAGCTAGATCATATAGTTCATCTCTTAAGTTGTGTTACTAGCTAGATCATGTAGTTCATCTCTTAAGCTGTGTTTAATGAGATGAACTTTTCAGGTGAATGGTGGAAATCAGATGTTGAAGATGTGATTAAACAATCAACACAATCCGGTTTGCCACCAAATATATCAGACGCTCACACCATTAACGGACTAACCGGTCCAATCACTGGTTGCAACAACTCTCATGGTATGTACTAGGCTTGACATTAATTAGGATATTTGGTTTAATCCGGTTTGGTTATTTTGATTTGTTTGTCAATGAATCGCAGGATACACATTACACGTTGAAACCGGGAAGAGTTACCTCTTAAGGATCATCAACGCTGCAGTTAACGACGAGCTCTTCTTCAAGATCGCACGACACAACTTAACCGTCGTTGAAGTAGACGCATCCTACACTAAACCGTTTAATACCGAAACGCTTTTCTTAGGTCCAGGCCAAACAGCAAACGCAATCTTGACCGCTCATCGTCCAAAAGGAAACTTCTTAATGACCATTTCGCCCTTCATGGATACCGTTGTCCCCGTTAATAACGCAACCGCAACCGCCTTTTTGCGTTACAAAAGCACAACAACAACAACAAAATCTTTAACTATGTCCAAGATTCCTCCAATAAACGATACAAGCATCGCTCAAAACTTCTCAGACACTCTAAGAAGCCTAAACTCGCACGTTTATCCGACCAAAGTTCCTTTAAAGATAGATCACTCGCTGTTCTTCGCTATAGGAGTTGGAGTAAACCCATGTACCACGTGCATTAACGGAACCAAGACCGTTGCAGACATCAACAACGTTAGCTTTGTGATGCCAACGATGGCTTTGCTTCAAGCACATTATTACAACAAAAGCCAAGGCGTTTTCACCGATGATTTTCCAGGGAGACCTTTGATGCCGTTTGACTACACCGGCGGTAATAACAGTACTCCTCCGTTGAGTAATCTTCAGACAAAGAACGGAACACAAGTCTATAGACTTGAGTTTAACGCAACGGTACAGATTATTATCCAAGGGACAAGTGTTATAGCACCGGAGAGTCATCCTACACATCTGCATGGATCGAACTTCTTCGTGGTTGGTAAAGGATTAGGGAACTTTGATCCATTGATCGATCCTAAGAAGTTTAACCTCGTTGATCCGGTGGAGAGGAACACTGTTAGTGTCCCTACTGCTGGATGGACAGCCATTCGTTTTATAGCAGACAATCCAGGTAATAAATCTCAAAGTATATTGTTAATGAATGAAAGTTCACATCTATAGTTAGAAAAATAATGAAATAATATATAAAAAATTTAAAGCTGACCATATCGCAAATTAGTTTAAATTTAGAAGCTTATAACATATTTGAATTTGACATATATTTTTTTTGAGTGATAGTATGTAGTTGACATATATATTTTGTTTGAGTGATAAGTATGTCGTCCGAAGCTTATAGTATGTTGTTAAAGAGTTAATGATAGTATGGCATCAGTAATTAGAAAAGTAATGAACTACTATATAAAAGATTAAGATTAATCATATCGTAAATTGATTTTAAGTTGAAAATTCATTATGTCTGAATCTGAATTAATTTTGAATTTGGTTAGGTGTTTGGTTCTTCCACTGTCACTTGGAAGTGCACACTTCTTGGGGGCTTAAAATGGCGTTTCTTGTGGAAGACGGCAAAGGTTCTAATGAAAAACTTCCACCGCCACCAAGTGATCTTCCAAAATGCTAAAAGAGATATTCATCTATTGAGCTTTGAGAATTGTTTGGCTACTTGTACACAGGATTCAAGAAAGAGTCACTAGCCTGAAAAGTTAGGAGACTTATCAAGTCTTTTGCATATTTTCTTTCTCTTTGTTCTTGTTAAGTTTTGTACAAAAAGTATTTATGATTGGGCACATAAATGAAATTTCAAGATTTCTTTTTAATTTTAGAATTTACGCAAGTTAAATCTTGTATATATTAAGGAAAATCTTTTAAATAATCATTTTATTTTTTTGTCGCAAAAATAATATTTAGAAAAAATGACAGAAATAAACTTTTTATTTTATATTTTTTAATATTTTTTACTTTTAAGCATTATCTCCAAATATCTACTTAATAACTCTAAACTATAAGTGTAGATTAGTTAACCTAATGAAAATAAATATATATTTACAATTTTACACATTTTAATAAAATTTATTTTGGTTATTTTTTTATAAATATTATTTTGGTGACAAAAACTATTTTATGTTTATTTGAAGATATCTCTCTATATTATATCATAGTTAGCTAATCAGTAACCATCCGTTACATATGTTTTACATGTATGCAATGTCAATTCAGCTGGAAAAGCGATATAATATTTTGTTTAGATTAAACTTTTGGTATGGTAGACCTGTAAATGTGATAACAAAAGCTGGTTGAGTTTCTTGGATTGTTCTGTTTAAGGAAAGTAATTGATCTGTAACTTTTCTAAACATCAAACAAGTAAAAAAAGAGCTTTTAAATGGAGAGATAGTGGGAACTTAACTATTGAATTTGTCATCCTTTGTGAAAAATATCTTGACCGACATAGATAGGCTGAACAATGCTCATAAGTAGTACACAAAAAGGAAAAATAATCCTCATTAGTACATTAAAAGGAAAAATAATTCGCGCCAGGTAGGGGTCGAACCTACGGCCTTCTGCTTAGGAAACAGACGCTCTATCCACTGAGCTACAGGCGCTTGTATGTTAACTCAACATTTTGTCAACTCAATTTCGTAGTAAACCCGTGTGGACAAGAAAAAAGAGTGGCGACAGAATAAATTTGTCTTGTTATTGGGACTATTTTATTATTCATTCTGTTTCAAATAAATGATGTTAAAAAAAGTTTTGATGTTTTAAAATAGATTATGTTTCTATATTTTAATATAATTTTCAATTTTATCAAAAATTGTGTAACTAATAATATATTTATAATCTATTCTATAATTAATTAATTAATGTTTAATTAATATTTTAATCATATTTTTTAATAAAAATTAAGTTTTTTAATAAATATGCATTATCATAAAACTTCAAATATTTTGCAATGGATGGAATACTAAAAAATCATTTTCAATGAATCAATAATATTTTTTTTCTAATGAACCGCAAGAATCCGAGTGGTAACCATTCACTTTCTCTCCATTGAGAATATGCCAAATTAAACTTATTAAAACAAAAGAGCCTATCCTTTTTCTCTTCAGTGCCCCCAAAATTAATAGTGTGACTCTTTCTATAATACACTTCGTCCTTGTCCTTTATAATTGAGTCTTCAGTTTTCTGAGACTGACTCTGCTCTCATCACAACTTTCAACTTCTCATTATTCTCATCTGTCTTCCTTACTTTTGCAGATTCTCACAGATTCTTCAAAGCTTTCGAGTCCTTTTCCATATTCGAGGGTCGGTTTTATATGCTTCTAATCTCTCATCCAAATCAGGTTCTTGATTCCCATCAGTATATGGTTCTTGATTTTACCTTCTCTTTTGTCATTTTCCCCCCCCACTTTGATTCCTAATATATTTACAACTAAAATCCTATATATATAAATAAAAGCTTCCATATTTTTCTAAGACATACCAAAAATCAATCCTGAAAATGGACTTTCTTGAGATGTGTTTGTAGTTTAAACTTTTTCTTCTTTTTTTGTTAGCTATGGAGACTCTGCATCCACTCTCTCACGTGTCTGATCACCGGTTTGTTGGTCAAGAGATGATGAGCTTACAAAGCTTGAACAGCATGTGGACTAAAGAAGAGAACAAGATGTTCGAACGAGCCCTTGCCATCTACCCTGAAGACTCACCTGATCGCTGGTTCAATATTGCGTCCATGATCCCTGGAAAGACTGTTTTTGATGTTATGAAGCAATACAGTAAGCTCGAAGAAGACGTTTTCGATATTGAAGAAGGACGTGTCCCCATTCCTGGTTACCCTTCTCCCTTAGGGTTTAGCCAAGACACGTGTCGAAAGCGACCTAATGGAGCCAGAGGATCTGATCACGACCGGAAGAAAGGCGTCCCTTGGACAGAGGAAGAACACAGGTTACCCTATCTTGGTTTTCTTTTTACGCAAGTCACTTTTTTTTGTGTTTCTTGTGACACAAGTCATTCCTCTGTTTTCTTAGGTTTTACATTGCTATGTTTCTTGTTCTCTGCAGGAGATTCTTGCTAGGGCTTCTCAAGTACGGGAAAGGAGATTGGAGAAACATATCTAGAAACTTTGTCGTGTCTAAGACTCCAACGCAAGTCGCAAGCCATGCTCAAAAGTATTACCAGAGACAACTCTCTGGAGCCAAGGATAAGCGCCGGCCAAGCATTCATGACATCACAACCGTTAATCTTCTAAACGCCAATCTCAACCGTTCCTTTTCCGATCATAGAGATATCCTCCCTGATATCGAAATGGATAATGCCGAGGAGGGACTAATGTGTATGAGTCAGAATCTTTTTTCTCCATCATCAGCTCCCTTTGATGCTGCCTTTAACCTTGCTGGAGCAAATCACTTTGTGGTGTAAAACTGTAAAGCCAAACCCAAGGTTATATATCATGTTGTTTTGTCATAGTCTTTCATGAATTGGACTGTGTATGTGTGTCAGTGTGTGTTTGTGTTTACAAAATCCCTTCTAAATTAAAATATCTATCCACTAAATATAGTTGTAAAACGGACGTGCGTTATGATATAATTTAACCACAACTTATTTTACGAAGCTAAATGCAAAGATATCAAGACTAGGAAGATCTAGCATCACACAATGAGAGATTTGTTCAAAGTTGAATGTTTTTGGTTAGATTTTTATGAGGAAAAATCTATAATTTGAGTAACAAGATCACGGATTCATCCGAATATTATAAATACTTTAAAATTGCAAATTAATGTGGGGGAAATATATGATATGGTTGGAAATATTGAGTGAGTGTAGGTGGAAGGTATGAACAATTGATTTGAGTATAAAATAGAGGCTGACTCTGCTTTCCACTTCTGACCAAAGAATCTCATTCTTCTCATCTATTACACCAACCCCTTTGCCTCCCCATATATATATATATATATATATATTCAGTATTGAATAAAATGGTGTCATTTGGATACAAATAGGTTACAATATTATTAAAACATATATTGTTGTGTACTTTGAGCATAAGCTTAAGACTTGATTGAAGTATTTACTATGCTATTCTAAGAAAATATTTACCATGCTTAGTAGTTTGAAAAGCTGTTTTAAGAAATAAAATACTTAGTACTTAACCTCTGTAAACTTAGTAAAATTATATTTCCATCACATCATTGTAGAAAAGTTATCTCTTAGAATATAATACACCTAGTTTACTTTCATGCGTGTGCGTGACTCCTTCTCTTGGACGAATTTCATGCAAATCTAAACTCCAAAATACTACTAAGAGTCTCGTCACATAATTTATTATGCAACTTGAAACAAAATTGATTTTTAAATTATATGCAATCATAATAAAATGAAAAATATCTCAATCGCGTAGGAATAACAATAAAGCATAAGGGATATGCACTAACTGCATATGATAATATATGACCCATATTTTAATTTTGTTTTCCAAAACGGAAGCCGCCTATATAAGATGATTTTTTTTCTATTTATCTTGCGGTATCCCAGACCTATAGAAAGATCTAGACTAATCTCTATAGAAAAATGTAGTCTACAAATATACTTTCTCTGAATGCATAAATAGGTTTATAATCATAAGCTTTATATCCGTATAGGTGTTCATGAGCAATGTGACTTGATTTAACGTTCCAGCCTCGTCCTTTTATCATCCAACCACACTGTTTTGGACTATAAAATGATTTGAATGCTGGATAATTTAGGAATGATGAGGATTCACCTTCAAAGTTAATCATTTAATTAAGTGATCAACATAACTAAATAAGAAGTAAAATTAACTCATGCTGTATAATAGTTAAAAGATTTATCATGAAAGTTAAGTTATTAATACTTCCAGTTCCCATTTCTTAAAAGGATCATTCTATAGTATCTAAAACCAAATTAAAATGATTGACAAAATACCTATTGTTCCATATATCTCGGAAATTAGTATAGGATTAAGACTAAGCTAGTCAATTATATAAAACAATGACTAAACTTAATCAAGCAATTTAATTTATCATCATTAACATTAAAGAAGTCGAATTAATTGAATTATATATCTTCTATTTTAGATGAATTTTGATCAACAATTGTGATATGGTATTGCAATTTGCTAGTCCTGTTTCGGATAGAGAAAATAAAGTTGTTCTTTTCCTCTCGCAACTTTGTGGCTTTATTTCTTTTGCCAACCTTTAGTTATTTTGTCACATTCGATCTGGTCGCCTCAATGGGATCTACATGCCTTACACTGATGTATACCTCTCTAAAGCGTTCAATGTTCGTACGTCATACATGCATTAATATACATTATACCTTTTTGGTACATATATAATATGGGTGTGTGTATATCCACTATTTAATGACTAAGATTTATGATGATGCTGATAACTTCGAGAACAGCATAAGGAAAATAAAAAACATTGAATTAAATTGAAGTGACAATTTGTTAGATCTTTCCATAGCAAAAGTATAGGACCAATTTTAAAGTAATTCAATTTTCTCAAATAGTTATTTTTAAGTTTTTGTTACGAAAATAATTTTTTAAAAATGACTGTAATATTTTTTTATTTTGAAAATTTTCATTTTTTTAAACCTTAATCTTCGTATCTGAAACTCATACCTCATAACTCTAAACTCTAAATATAGATTAGTTAATCCTAATGGTATAAGTATATAATGTTATATATTTTATAAAGTTTATTTTAGTTATTTTTCTCTTTCAAAACTATTCTCGTGAAAAAAAATTTAGAGCTATTTTAGAATATTTTTCTTTAAATAATTGTTATATTAACTTTAAAATATAAGAATCTTGAATTTTGTATGCATTTTTTTTAAAAAACTGTATTTTTCATGTATGTCCAAGTATGAACACACTACCCGCACTGAAAGAAACCTTCTTTTACTTGTCCTGAGCTGTTGCATGTATTAGTGTGTTAATATACCAAGCGAGATATGCACAAAGGGCCTGCGTGAGTATAATAACATCATGGAGAACACTGAAACAATTAAATAAGTAAGAGAATCATTGAGAAGCTTAATCCTAAGGCTAATCCTAATCATGAGCATATTAAATTGTATGCAAACAAGTTTCTTTAATTGTAGATTTTAGTTTAATTAAGCACAACACTTATCAAGAAAAAAGAATGTTCCTTCAAAAGTAGGCTTAAAAGCATATTGCGTAACAAAGCACGTTCTTGATTTCATAATTTCATTTCTTTTCCTGCTTATCATCATATCCTTTTCACGAAGCATGCGTCATTAGTTAAACTTTATTTTCCAATAAAATGCATTTTTCCTTATTTCTTTTTAGTTTTCTATTTTCATAGAAACTATTGATAAAACACCGAATGGAAAATAAATAAATGCATTTAAACTAAATATAAATAATTATTATTACTATTGAAAAAACAATTGTAGAGGGAGAAGACACGATCAATGGAACAAGAACGAACCAGGTTGTTCCTAACCCGACCTCTTTTACAACCTCCCAAGCTCGAATTAGCCTCTGTCTTTTCTATTTTCATGACAATATCACAAAGTAGATTAAGGTTCTTTAGTTCTTTTAGATCATTGGTCAATCAAAATTTGTACTTTTTAAACTTACTTCTCTCTTTTATCCATTTTATGAAGTTTAATGGGCTAAATTAAATAATGGGCGTTTCTATTCTAAAGCCCAGTTATACTTTGGATGCGACCAACCAATAATGTTTGTCCCGCATTAATGATATTGGCTATCCTAATATTGGCCCGGTTTGGGTGTACATATACAGTTTGAAGTAATCTGTGAGTCTGTGACTAGAAAAACAATGTAAATTGATTGGTTACCCAAATACTTTGAACTGCTTAATGTTGTTACCGAAGATTCAAATCCTTAAAAAATATAATTTATTACTATTATTCATGCTGATTAGTGGAGATAAACTTACATAAAATTATCACTATGGTGTAACTAAAATCATATAATCTGGATTTTGTTATGGCAAAAAATTATCTAATATTAAAATCATGAATATAATAATTATCATTATTGAATAGAATAGTACAAAATCAGTATTAAAAATACTTAACACTATAAAAGATGCATTAGATTAAAACTTGTTCTCTCTTTTATGTTTTGTCTCGAACCAAAACAGCTCTTTATGAGTGTACCATGGTAGACTATAATTTTTCATGTCAAACTTCTATAAAAGCTTCCATGATATTAGTTCTTACAATATACTATTAAACTAACAGAAAGTAAGTAACCGCAGCTTAGACTTGTTGTCATAATTGATACATTGGATATTTTGAGTCATAATTCAAAATACATAAGATCTCCTAACATAAGACAACATTAAGGTAGAAACTAGTTTAAAGAAAGCTTAATCGAAGTTCCAAAGGCGATGGATGTTCCAACTCAGCTCCACATGAAGAGTAGGAAGGAAACGTGGTCGTGTTGGTGGTCTCTCGAATGTACTCACGGTACTGGTTATTGACTCTGCTTCTCACTTTGGAGTCTTGGAACGGATTCACCGGAAAGAGTTGTAGTGTCTCTATTACTCTCTCTTCCTCCTCTTCGTTTATTTCATAAACATCTACAATTAGTAACCAATCGTCCTTACATATTATGTGAGATATCAAACAAAATCCTACAAAGTTTAGATAAGAAGTGTCTAATATATAAATAGAAGTCCAACTCTAATTAGTACGAGGCCTTTTGGGAAGGAACCCAAAAAGTAAATCCATGCGGGCGTGTCTAGTAGGCCCAAAGTGTATAATATCGTACTAATCGAATAATAAAGAGTTGGACATGGGCATTAACAAACCCAACATATTAAATACATTATTATATAGTAACATTTTTGCTAAAGAAAATAAGATATAACTGAGAGATTATTACCTCGACTTGATGGTTGACGATGATGATGATCATTTTCTTGATGATGATGATCGAAATCAAAGGAGATTTTACGACGTTTTTGCCTCTCTCTAGCCTTATGGTTTTGGAACCAATAGAAAACGTTCTTACTCTCGATCTTGCCGTAGAAACTTAGCTCCGTAGAGATCTTCTGGATTTGGTCAGTGGTCGGAGTTCTAAGACCGGCTCTGAACAGGTCCGTCAATACCTTCAACTGCTCCACCGTCGGGTTCCACCTCCCGCACTTCGTCCCCGTCCCTCCTCCTCCGTTGTTGCCTCTTACGCTACGAACTTTCACCGGGAAAGACATTTTCAGATATTATCTTTAATCAAGTGTTTACGTTTTAGGGCTTGTGCATATATATATAAATGCTACTAAGATCTAGTAATTAATGGAGTGCAATTTATAATGGTTTTGGCTCTTTTAAAAAAAAAATATTTAAAAGAGAAATAAATTGTCGGGAGGAGAGGTTTTCGAGTTATGTGTCGTTTTATGATGAGTTGTTTATTACGAAATGCATGCTTTGTTTTTTCTTGGGATTTGGGAGAGACTGATCCTTGCAGATTTGATCGTTTTAATCTATCTTGGCCCCTGTCCCATGTTACCATGCATGTATATATACACTTATATAAATCTAAAATCTCATATGCCATAATTTTAATTTTGTATCGGACGTTCAAACGATTATTAATAAGACTGGAAAAACAATGTGTTCATCATATCTTTGAATCAGCAATTACTAAACAAAGCGGAGTAAGTTGCAATCGTTCATCGTTAGCATTGATCAATACCAGCAAACATGACCATCATGACATGAATATGATAAATAATAATCATAACGTGACACTATGTGAACAGATTGACTCATAAGTTGTTTTTACAGTAGTTTTATATTTTGTCCTCCACAAAAGATGTGACACTTCAGTCTCATCTAAACGGTAGTTTTGTATTTTGTTTTACACAAAGATGTGACACTTGAGGGAGCTTGGTCGGCTACTGCAGATGGGAAGAAGTTCAAAAATCTTGTTCTTATATATACAAGAAAATATAACTATACAACATATAATGGCTATCAAATATTTCATTTCTTTTAAAAAGTTGAATGCAATAAATTTACATGTTTGAGTTGTTTTAACAGAAAACAACTGAAACTAACTAGCTAGAAAATGATTAACAAACAGAAAAATTCAAAACAGATAAGTAAACGAGAAATACCCTAACACAAACCTTAAAAAGATTTTGTTAACAAAATAGATTTTATAGAAAGCTGTATATATACATTTATAACTTTTTGGTTAGTTAACCTAAAGTTAAAGTTTAAAGTTATGAGGTGGAGCTTTGGAGGTGATGTTTAAAATTAAAAAAAAAAATTAAAAAAAATTATTTTAAAAAAAATAAAAAAAAATCTATTTTAATTTTTTTTAAAATCTACTTTTATGTTAAAAATTTTAAAAAATCTATTTAAGAGATTTGCCCTAATTAAAATTAGGGCTAAATCTTATTTCGTTTATTTTTCTTTTTGACTGCGGCTTATTTATATTAATGTGTACATAGATATGTATCAATGGTGGTGATTTAGAGGAGACATGCACGGGATGCGAAGCAAGAAGAAAATGGTCCAAGGAATAAAATGACAACGTGAATAAAACCAAACATTGTTTTTAGAAACAAAGTAACTCTTCACTAAACAACACAACACTACTTACAAATATCTTTGTCTCTCTTTCATATGAAATTGCATTTTATTTTTTCTCTATTTTCCCAAATAGAGAAATTTGGTGTCAAAGTCAAAGTTCACATGGCTTATGTTACTTGGAATCATCCGGCCAGTTAACCTACATCAAGCTTTTTAATGGCCATCAAGTCTTAAATTAGCTCTTTCGTTTGTGCAGCCAAATTAGCTACTCTTAATTTCTTTAAACAGAATTTTACGATTGGTCAAACCATTAAATTATTTAAATAGCAAGAGTTTACTCCAAAGAAAAGTTATGCACCCAATTAATTAATTACTGGATCTGGATGGCAAACAAAAGTTATGAGTTTTGTACAAAAAGGTTTATCTGCATGTCTGGATTAGAATTCTCAAAATTCTTATATACAGAACTCATGTATTTTGATTAAAACATTTCATACTTTTATCTTATACAATAATTTTTAGCTGTATATGCTTGCCCTTATTATGAGCATTCACTTGTTTGCATAGTGTTTTCTTTTTAAACACAATTCCGGGTTCCAAGTTTTGGGAACCTCAAAAAGCAACACTGGTTTCTAAAAATAAGTTCATTTGTGTTACTATTATAAAACCATTATTGAGAGAGCAACCAATCAACCCTGTGGTGTTAGTGCAATCACACCTGTGTAAGTTGTTTAGCCCTTAGTGGACAGCAATCTTGATTTAAGTAACTGGTGAAGCAACTTTTCGAACAAAAACTTCTACTCCATTATAGTAATGAGAAACAACTACCAAATAATAGTTGATATTAAAAAAAAAGAAGTAAATTTCTATCTTCAGATATATTATATTTCAAATTGTATATATCTGAAAATAGACTTGGTTGATATAATTAGTGAAACATATCTTCTAGTATATAACTTCAAGAAAAAAAAATTAGCATATAACCACGCGTCAGTGGTCAGATGGTAGATGACGTCCCACAATGAATTTAAGAGTCGTGGGTTCGAATCTGTTATTCTTCGATTATCTTAACTTGTAACCGGGTTTGACTGGTACCAGTGATCAGACTCCCGGAGATTAGTCGGTTGAATCACGATCCGCCGAATCAAAAAAAAACTTTTAAAATGAATGTGTTCTATATGTTTTTACTATTCTATAGGAAAATAGACTTCTCAATAGCGAGAATTGCGTTCTTATCCGAGTCAAAAAAGTTGAAGACGGTCTCGCATTGGAATGCCCACTCACATCAATTCCCTATGATGTTTTCCATGCACAATTACGATAAATTTAGATATTTTAATATATGAATCAAAAAAGAAAACTGAAGCTATACTTAGAATAACACTAGTATTAAGAGATTGATACGACATCAGTTTGGGTACTAATTCTTGGCAAGTGTTGTTTAGGCTCTAACTACTAGGTCAATGTTCTAGTATTATAAAACTTCTTTGTAATAGGTTTCATATTTTCACCCATTATTTATCAAAAGTTCCAACAAAAACCAAATCTTAAAACAAATACTATGTTAACAGTGCCAAGCGTGTATAACTTTGTATTTTCTAATATTTTCTTCTAGAAAGTTTGGAATATCTCGCAGTGTTTGTATAACTGTTATTCGGATGTCAGTGGTTACTACCTAATTAGTAAGTGTTCTCATAACATGAAGGACTGTAGATTATATATGAAGAATTAAGTCATGTGAATCATTTGACCAAAAAAAAGTTATGTGAATCCAAATTAAACTTCTTAAAAATTACTAATCGATGTGTTTCTGGCCGAAGGAAAACCCTACTTTCTTTAAACTAGAATTAAACTTAGACAAGGTTTCACGAACTCGTTACTAGCGTAAAATATACTTGGCGGATCCAAACTTTTCCAGTTTTTGAGAATGTTTTGTTATTTTTTTTTGGGGTTTGATGTGTGGTATACCAATTGAACACAAAAAGGAGTTATTTACAAAGCTCAATAAAGAAGATAATTGAAAACTAGAAAACAACTAAAGCAAAAGTGTGTGACGTTTGGCATAAAATACGATCACAAGAGCCTAACCAACGACAAAGCAAGCCATGAATTGTTTTAGAGGAGATCCTATTGTGATAGTTGTGAATTCACAAACTCCTTTGGTAATACACACACCAGGAAAGCAGGGTGGCAAAGGATTGAAAGTAACGTAAGGTGTATGTTAATGTTTCATTATAGTTTGGACTATAGCTTCTCTTCTGAGAAGAGCATCCACAACTTCTAACCAGACCATGCAAATATATATATGGACATGCGAAAATTAAGTAATCTCTCAGTTATAACCGGTCATTCACAAAAGACGTAGTTTTAGTGGTGTGACAACTATTGGTGTCCCAACCCAAAACTTGATTTCTAGAGCCCCTAGATGAAATGCAGCCTTCATAATGTTCTCATATGGAGGAAGTAACTGTTTGATACTTTAATAGCTGCATCGTCTAGTAAGTGGTTTCAAATTTTATTCGATTTAATCTCATATACTTACGAGGAATACTAAGTAATAAAAAAAAATTGTTATCAAAATAGATTTTTTTTTTGAAAATGACTAAAATAAATTTTATTAAAATGTGTAAATATACGTTCATACTTTTGGATTAACTAATTTAGACTTAGAATTTAAAGTTATAGGGTAGAGTTTTGGAAATGAAATTTAAAATTAAATTAAAATAAAAAATATTAAATTTTTCAAAATAAAAAGATTTATTTGGTCATTTTTTTATTTGAAGTTTATTTTTATGACAAAAAAAATTAAAATGTTTATTTGAGAGATTTACCCCTATGTTTAAAGTTCATTAACATTTTATTCAAAATTATACTCCATCTTTTTCACAAATTTGTATTATTTTGATACTCTTTTTTTACACATAGAATGTCACTTTAGAATTTCAGTATAATTTATATTTATTTTAATTTTAATGGAGTATTTGTTACAAAAGATCTTGATTTTATAAATAATATATTTATCTAAAATTTATTCGTTTCAAAATATATTTGTTAAAAACATAAATAAATTTTAATTTTTAAAAAAATGTACGAAAATGTCGAAATGACAGGAGCGTTTTGTTAAAAAGGCTGGCCTGAATCTAAATATAGACAAATCATGATGAACTTTAGAATATATTTCTTTTAGTTCATGTAGGTATTCAATAAACAAATTATAAAAAATAAAACACGCGTGACGTTTTTCTATACAACGAAGGAAACTTCGTGTCGTTTACATTATTAAATCACACGGCGTTGACGAACCGAGTTTCATCTTCTTCCAATTCTTCTACAGGAAGAGCTTTAAAGTTAGAAGAGCCACCGTTGACTCTCATCGGTCCGATCATGTCGTGGAAGGCGAGTAGCAGCCGTGGTGGAGAGAGTATAGTCGCAGATTGTGGGCGCAACACATCCACTTGCGGTTACTGTAAATCCCCTACCAGCTCCAGTATCTCTCACGGTTCGTTCCCTCGCCTTTCAATTTTCGTATTTGATCGATTCGTAGAGCATCACTGATACTTAGAATGATGATCTGATCGATAAAAATGTAACCTTTGCGTATGTTTCTAGCTATTCGTTGATAACTATGTCTCTATCTCCAATGCAGGTTTGTGGACAGAGAGACTCACTGTTCATGATTACCAAGGTTTGTTGCATCCATCTTGAGATTCATAGGTTTCGATATGTGCAGATACGAAGTTTGAAATAAAGTTCTGATTTTGAGCTTAGTTTATCGTTTATGAGCTTAGTGATCAGTTTTGATGTGTGTTTCGTGAGTAGCTCTTCTTGACCGTGGATGGAGACGGTCTGGTTGCTACCTTTACAAGCCTGAGATGGCTAAAACATGTTGCCCTTCTTACACTATCCGCTTGAGAGCTAGTGATTTTGTTCCCTCTAAGGAGCAGCAGCGAGTGCGTAGAAGACTAGAAAGGTATTGTGTGTTTTAGATGCACGCTTCTCCTTTTTTTCTTTATTTCTCTGGATCAGTCTATAGATGAAAGCTTCTACCAAGTTAAGTTATGTCACAGAACCTTTCCTTTTGCTTTTAAAACATCTTGTTTAAATTGTGTCAGTTTTATCTCTTTTTGACTGTTTCTGTGATGCTTTATACAAAGGTTCTTGGATGGCGAGCTAGATCTGAAGCAGAGAGAGCAAACAGAAGAACCAGATGTTTCTTCAGAGCCAGTGAGAAAATCACTTGGTTCTGCTAAAAGAGAACAAAACAATGAAGTGGAACCAATCATGAAAGATTTATCTGAAAAAATTGATAAAGCGGTTCAAAGATGCATACAAAGTGGGGAGTTTCCTTCTAATATTCAGCTTCCAAAATCTTCAGTGAAGAAAGTTCTCTCCACTAAAAGGAAGAAGCTTGCTGAAGGGTCAGAAGAACTCTTGTACACCAGCAACATTGCGTTTCCAATAGTAGCTGCTATAAAACAAACACAAACATCTCAGAAAGGCGAGGGAAGCAACGATGCAGAAGGATTATCACCAGAGACTGTTTCTGAGAAGTTGTTAAATGTAATGAATAAGGTGGGAGAGTTCCCTGGCTTGGCTATTAAGGTCTGCAAAGGCCATATCAACTTCTTTTCAGCTAACCAAGTCCCTTCCTCAGAAAGAGATGAAGGTGGAAGCCTCCTCTCTGTTACAACAACAACAAAGTCTTCTTCGAACAACCTTCAGGTAAGAAAGAGGAAGCTGGAGATACATTTGAAAAGGTCAAGTTTTGATCCAGAGGAGTATGAATTATACAAACGGTATCAACTGAGAGTTCATAACGATGAGCCAGAAAGCATCTCAAAAAGTTCATACAAAAGGTTTTTGGTTGACACTCCGCTGATTGAAGTTCTTCCTTCAAGTGATAGTGATGACGAAGAGGTTCCTCCTTGTGGTTTTGGTTCTTACCATCAACAATACAGAGTTGATGGACGTCTAATTGCTGTGGGAGTAATAGACATTCTTCCCAAATGTTTGTCTAGTAAATACCTATTCTGGGATCCGGATTTTGCATCCTTGTCTCTTGGAAACTACTCAGCCCTGCAAGAGATCGATTGGGTAAAACAGAACCAAGCTCATTGCTCTACTCTTGAGTATTACTATCTTGGTTATTACATACATTCTTGCGACAAGATGAGATACAAAGCAGCTTATCGTCCTTCTGAGCTTCTTTGTCCTCTCCGTTACCAGTAAGTTCCCTAAACCACTTAACTACTACTAAACTCTTGTTACTTGTTGTCACTTGAGAGAGATCTAAATAAGTTTTTTGTATTATGTTCTCAGATGGGTTCCATTTGAAGTAGCTAAGCCGCTACTTGACATAAAGCCGTATTCTGTCTTGTCAGATTTCACTAAGGCTTCTCTACCACCTTCACCTAAAGCTTCTGAAACACTAGTGGAGTCCACGAGTGAACGTGAACACATGGAGATGAACAACTCTGATGAAGACTCAGACTCAGACTCAGATTCTATCATAAACGGCAATGACATTACCAATATCCTTATCAGTCTTAATGGAGCTAAGCTTCGATACAAGGTAATATGAATATCACTATCACTAGTTCACTACTACGCTCATGAAGTCCTCAATCTTCGTTTAAAGTTAAACAAATTTGATTATTTTTTTGTGAAGGATTTACTAAGGATCATGAACATGGAAGTTCGTAAACAACTGGAATCGATGTTTATCAGTTACCGGAAAGTCGTGGGAGCTGAGCTCTCGGAGAGAATGGTTTACGAACTACAGTAGCACTAAGCTTGATTCAGATCACTTTTGTAACATGAATAACAGTAATAATATTATCATTGAATCTCAGTGTCATCATGTTTTTTCCATCTTGTCATGTTTTCTCAGCAAAATAAAGTGAAACAATCCCCCAAACAGAATGTTATTATAGGCTTTACACCAAAGTGAATTTGGTTGATTGTGTTCAGACTTGGTACAAATCCAAACTGAATCTGATTCTGGACAGGAATGTACACTCTGCTATTCATGTAGTAGAGAAGTTTAGAAACAAACTAAAGGCTTTGACAAATAAGATAATGAGAGAGATATTATAATTGCATGTGTTCGACAAGTAGTTGCAACACAAACAATTGAAAGTAGTCCTAATGGAAGATGGATGGTTCACAAAATGAGAAAAGAAGAAGAAGACATTGAAAAGAATGAAAGAGGAGGAGAGAAGAATGTACAAATCAGATATGGTGAATTATTGAGATGAAGCATCATCATTCATTCATTCATTCATCAGTATCACTGTCTCCGGCTTCAACTTCTTGAGCCGCCACCCAGTAATTGTTCCCATCCGGACCACAGACCTTGTACCTGTCAATGCATACATCATCTCAACTCAACAAAAACCAAACAAAACCAGGGATTATTAAGATGAATCTACAGACCTTTCGAGAACAGATTTGCCTTCCTTGTACTTTTGGTTCTTCTCAAAAGCAAACTCCTGAATAACAAAGAAAGGTAAACAGATTAGGAAAAGAATGAAAGAGGGGGAAACACATTATATGGAAGTAATCTTTGCTTACATATCTCCATCCAACATAAGCGCCGCATTTGACGCAGTAAATATCAACAACAGTGTGCATACCCGTCATCATCATCCTATCTTCCTTCTTCCCAGCATACACATTCGCTCTGTCCACACAACAAAAACCCACCACTACTAAACATGCATAAAAAAAGTAAGTCCATTTCCAAAAAAAAAAACAGAAAGTAGAAAACTTACACCTTACTGAAGAGGTAAGCTTTCCCATGGCGTGATTGAAACGACTGTTAAAACCCAAATCAAAACATAGAAACATCTTTAATGTAAGCGCGCGCAGAGAATGAACTAAACCAATTCATTTTGAGACCAATTAAATGAGTATATAGACATTCTCAACATCACATAGCCACAGAGGAGAGAAACAGTGTTTGAATCATAGAATTGATCTCGAGCTTTGATCATAAGGATTCCATAGTCAAATACAATATGATTCTCAACCAATCAAAAGTTAGATCATCAGATTATGTATTCGTGAGTGATCTGAATCATAGAAGAACCCAGATCAAGGATTAAGTAAGAGAAAAAAACCTTGGAGACGACATCATCGCAGAGAGCGATGTTAGTCTTGCAGTGCCTACAACTGTAAGACTTGCCTTCCAAATTCACCAAGAACAATCTCCCCATCTCTCTCTTTTACTTCTTTTTTTTCCACAGGACGAGACTCTGTGTTTGGTAAAAATGGGAGAGCGATCATTTATTTAATTACAGACCAAGCCCGTCTCTTTATTTTGAGGATATTTAAAAAATAATAATAATAATATGCGCACCTCGTGGACCTGGCCCAGTCATGGCCTGGGAATATGCGATAACTTTTTTTTTTCGTATTTACTAATTCGATAGTTCTGATTCATATTTGCTACTAGATTGATGGAATGTACGTGACTGCATTTGAGTATCATACAAATAGCTCAAACCCTCTGGCTCAGTGAGAGTCTTTTCGTAGACAGAGTCTCTCTCCAGTCTCCGTCTTAAGCCGCTGCAAACTTGCTCGGAAACCAGACAAGACTCAACTACTGACGCAACCGCGTCTTTTCTGCCTCGTTCGTTGTCAAAGTTAAATCCCTTCTCTGTCTCTCAGTTGTTCACTGGAGACCCCGAAGAGCTTCTGAACTATTCGTGAGTCTATGTACGGTTCTAGTATAAGCTGCAGGTTAGGTGTTCGATTAAATGTCTGAATGATTGAAAAAAAAATATTGAACTTGTTTATGAATGGTTTTGTGGATTGATAGATTACTTTGATCCTGATATGGCTAAACCCAACGTGCGTACCAGCAGCTTCTCTCGTAACATATCGGTTGTCTCCTCCCCACAAATACCTGGTCTCAAATCCGGTCCTAATGGCACTACTTTCATATCCACTGGGATTCGTGATCTCGACAGTCAGTTTTCTCCTTCTTATTATAAGTGGATGATAGAACTCTGGTTTTGTTGCTAAAAAGGATTGTCTTTTGTTTTTGTACAGGGATACTAGGTGGTGGGTATCCTTTGGGAAGCTTAGTGATGGTGATGGAAGATCCTGAAGCACCACATCATATGGATCTCCTGAGAACTTTCATGTCTCAGGGACTTGTTAACAATCATCCACTTCTTTATGCTAGTCCTTCTAAAGATCCCAGAGGGTTTCTTGGTACTTTGCCAAATCCTGGATCAACCAAAGAAGATAAGCCTACTGCTCCCGATCCTGATCAGGTGCTTCTTACCTGTCTGTGTTTTTTTCTCTGGCAAGTGACATGAAGAATTAGTTACTGATTGTGTGCATTGTAGGGAGAGAGCTTGAGGATTGCTTGGCAGTATCGGAAGTATATGGAAAACCAGAAGACTTGTATTGGTAATCTAGTTAGCTCGGTTATATAATCCCTTTGCGTGTCATTTTGGATTGCATGGAGCTACTAGTACGCTAATATCATTCTGTGGAAAGCTAATCCTTTTTTAATCTAATTATGGATCAGATGATTACTCCAATGACTTTGATATGAGAAAGCCTTTGGAGAGGCAATTTCTTGCTGGAAGGCCGATAGATTGTGTCAGTCTGCTAGATTCTTCGGATCTTTCTGTTGCTCAGGACCAGTGTGCTACTTTTCTGTCAAAATTTCCGAGGTCTTGTATCATACCTTTCTTATTTTGATGGTCAATTAGGTCTCTCTAGTTTTAAATCAATAAAATTTGCTAGTATGTCCAAGCTTATTTGTTAGACATCCTCTCCGATGCTTCCAGATGTGCTATTTTATTGAGAGGGACTTAGTTTTTTTAGATGCTCCTAATTTGAAGATGATATACAATGTATTGCCAGTTCTTGTTCAATGTTTTTTTTTTTTTTTTGGCTTTTGTTAAGAATCATATACTTTAGAGTTTATTCTTAAGAATTTTTGTGATGATTTCCACAGAAACAGCAGTAGCATTGCATCCATTGGCCGCATCGCAATCCAGTCATTCTGCTCTCCCCTGTGTGAGTATTCTGACAAGGTAAATAAGGTCGAAGAGCTCTTTATAACTTGTAGTCTATCTTCATTCAACAATGTGTCGTTTATGTTGCCTCTAATAAAGTCAATGAAAGCTAAAGCTTGTAGCTGGCACTATCCTATCTTGTACCAGGGTCATGTTGTTAGATATTATCGTGTTGTTTATTTTATTTATTGTTTCTGTCAAACACAGGAATCAGACATGCTTTCCTTCATAAGATTGCTGAAAAGTATGCTGATGGTTTCAAATGCGGTAGCCATTGTTACTTTCCCGCCTTCCATGCTCTCCCCGTCTTCCTCAACAAGGCTGCAGCACATGGCGGATACCTTATTTTCTATCAAAGCAATCCCAGGTGTGTTCCCATGATCTGCTTATTCGTTAGTAGATTATTGTAGTTGTTTTTGACATGTGCCCTCACCTTTTTTCCAGATGGTGACAAGGAATTGGAGAAACTTCTCACTGGCTACAAGGACATAAATGGATTCCTCAACATACACAAGGTCGCACGTATCAACACACAGGTATCTTCTCAGTGTAGACATGTTATTTACCCCAGAGTCACAATCAAACAATGTCAATCAAGAAAAGTCTTATGACATTGGTTTATGTCTGGAATTGTTTAATTGAGCAGGTGCCTGTAATTCTTGAGGCAAAGACCTTCTCAATGAGCTTGAAGAAGAGAAGGTTCTTGGCTCTAGAGTGTCTGAATCAAGCTCCAGTAGACGGATCCAGTGGAACATCGTATGGCACATCTGGGAGCTGCTCAGGATCATCCAAATCCGGAGCACTCGATTTTTGAGTTTCTGAGTTAGTTTTTTTTTCTGTTCTCATCTTCTTCTTAGCTCTTTTATTTACACTAATGACCTCTCTGGCTTCAGTTTCAGAAACTGGCCATTACAGTGTTTAGTCTAAAAAAGCAGTTTCGACATTAGCTAAAGAAAGAAGCAAAAGTGTTCCTACAACTCGTATTTTGAGTCACTAAACTAAAATCTATGCTTAGTACATGCTTAACGTTCAATAGAGTTGGAGCATTGAATGAAGTGTTCCAAAATATGGTTCATCTATATAATTGTGCTCCTTTACTAACCAACCAACGAGTTATATCATTTGAATTATTGCTCATTAATCGGTCTCACCCGTACTCGTTGTTGACTTTTCAATTGTTACAAGAGAAAAACATAAACAAGGCATTTCCAAATATAAACAGATAATTGTATATTTTAAATTGAATGTTATAGTTAACAAACAAAAACAGAGAATGTTATGGGATATAAGAAACAAAATGATTTAAAAATGGAAATAACAGCCATGACTTGCTCAGAACATAACTAGTTTTTTTTTTAATTTCTGTTGTATTTGAAAAAGAAAAAGAAAAATAATGATAGGAGGTTGGTGCATTTAATCTCGCATCTTTATAACAAACAGTGTGCAAGATCGATAGAGAGAGAGATCTCTAACAACCGGCCGGAACCATTTGGGACAGAGAAAAGAAACAGATGTTGTGAAAGAGACGTGTGGTTTGTGTGTTTGAACGTGAGAGAGACAATGGTTGGACCGTCGCGGCCTCAGATCGTTCTGTTTGGATCATCCATCGTTCAGATGAGCTTCGGCCATGGTGGTTGGGGTGCCATTCTCTCCGAGGTCTATGCTCGTAAGGTATATACATCTCTATCTCTCTCTCGTGTGATCACTCTTTGTAAGTTACATTTTTGGTATTCATTCTTCGTTTGATTAGTGGATCGAGGATTTGCTAAATAGTTTTTGGTATGTTCTTTTGAGATTTTTGTCTTGGATTTACTGAATATTAAGCATTGATTCTTTGAAAGACCATGAGTTTTAGACAAGTAAAAGAATTGCAGATTGTTAATTTATTTCTTCATTTTGAGTGTTTTGGTTCTCAGGAATTAGTTAATGTCGAAAATCATAACCATGTTGTTTGTCTTGTGTCTGATATTACAAAAAAAAAAAATGCATATTTAATGCAAAACATAATGTGGTGAGGTTTATTAATGTAAGGACTTTGTGAACTAACTAACGTGTATAGGCCGACATCATTCTGCGTGGATATTATGGATGGAACTCAACTCGTGCTTTGCAAGTTGTGGACCAAGTTTTCCCCAAGGTACTTACTAGACTGTGATGGTTCATATTCAGTATATGATGTTAGACTTTAAATCTTGTTTTTACATCTTTTCGAAACTTTAGTTAATTCAAAAAGTTGCCATTAAACAAGCGTCTATTTGAGTTTCCTTGATTGTAAATCTGTTTTCTCTGATTTTGATAATGGCTTAAGTAGTCTCCATGTTAGCAAGAGCTTAAAGAACTTACTTGTCTACATAGTTTATGCAACTTGTAAATTGAAAGCAGGATGCTGAGGTACAACCTTCTCTGGTAGTTGTGTATTTTGGAGGAAACGACTCAATGGCTCCTCACCCTTCTGGTCTAGGACCTCACGTTCCACTTCCTCAATACGTTGATAACATGAAGAATATCGCTCTTCATCTTCAGGTTACTACTTACCTTACCAATCTTATTTTAAATGCCTTACAATTATAATGTCTAATCATCTACGTTGTGTTTCCATCAGAGTCTTTCAGACTCAACTCGTATCGTATTCCTTAGCTGCCCTCCAGTGGACGAGGCCAAAGTTCGTCAGAACCAAAGGTAACATTCCCTGGCCTTTCCACCATCTCTCTGTTGCTCCTGACTTATAATTAACTCTTCCTTTTTGCTCTCACAAGCCCATACTTGAGCGAGGTGATCCGCACAAACGAGCTCTGCAAGACTTATTCAGACGCTTGTGTGGAGCTGTGCCAAGAGCTCGGCTTACAAGTTGTTAACCTCTTCTCCACTCTTCAGAAAGCAGATGACTGGGAAACCGTTTGCTTCACGTACGTTATTCATCATCCATAACAACTTTTCTGCTCTGAAAAACACATATAGAGATATTGAATAACGGATGTTTCATCAAAATGTGTTTTGGTTACAGAGATGGGATTCACTTGTCAGCACAAGGAAGCAAGCTGGTGGCTGCAGAGATACTGAGAGTGGTTAAAGAAGCGGAGTGGACACCGTCGCTTCACTGGAAATCGATGCCAACTGAATTCTCTGAGGACTCTCCTTATGATCTTGTTTCAGCAGATGGCAAAAACACTGTCAACTCTTCTGAGTGGACGTATTTTTGGGAAGAACAGTGGGATTAAAACATTACAACACAACAACAATAACAACAACAAGACCCTTTACTATATAATGTTTTTGTTGTTGCCTTTGGCTATTTTCAATTCTAAAATGTCGTCATGTGCTTTGTTTTTGATGCTTTACAGTTTTTTTTTCTCTTCGAGTATTGATAGGAATCAAAGACTCTAAGTTTTGTGTTTGATTAGTTTCTTGAATCATAATACTATATAATAATCTCCATAGATTTACTTTTTCTTGTCTGCATATCTTAAGCTTGACTTTACAAAAAGTCTACAAAGTTGAAAGTTGAATTCCATGAAATGGTATTTGGTAGACTTCTTAATGTTGACTAACCACTCTCATCAAATTGTATAGCATTTATATTTGAAAAAGGAGGAAACTATTTATATAATTTAACATAATAGATCTCTTTTTATGGAACACAATCATGAGAGCTAATAGTTGGTTTATCGATACTAATCCAATGGAAAAATTATCAAGAAAAAAAAGAGATGATAATATGCGATTTTATTCCAAAGTTTTACAACTAGAGTCTGATTCGATTAGATTGGGCCGTAAAGCCGAAATAGTTGAAAATAAGGCCCAATAAGGGTCTCTAAATTAAATAGAGAGCCTTTTACCTAACGCGACGCATCTTCTTCAATTACCAAACCTTTTCGCTGACGCAACCAAACTCCCAAAAATAAAATAACTTTTTATTTTTCCTCTCTATCTCTCTCTCTCTTTGTCTTTCTTCTTCTTCTCCATCTCTTTCCAAACTCTCTCTCTCTCTCTCTCCCTGTCCTAACGCATCGGGTCTTAGAAACCATTGATGCCGACCTCGATCTTTCTCCACTAGCAACTGATCTAACACGTTTTCCCACATTCAAAAAAAAAACACACTCGAGTTTTCTCTGTACAGCTATGGCCGCCGTTTCCTCTAACCCTCGCACCGTCGAAGAGATCTTCAAGGATTACACCTCTCGTCGCTCCGCTCTTCTTCGTGCTCTAACTAAAGGTCTAAGACCAAACCCATCTCTAAAGTTTATATCTTCCTTGGTAATAATGGCTCTGTATTTTCCTTAACTCGTTCGATGTTTTTTTTCTCCAGATGTTGATGATTTCTACTCTCAGTGCGATCCGGGTAAGTCAGCTTTACCATTCAGCTCAAGAAAGTTCTCGCCTTTGTTGATTTTGTTGTTGTTAAATGTGTGTAGAAAAGGAGAATCTTTGTTTGTACGGACACCCAAATGAGTCGTGGGAAGTGAATCTACCAGCGGAGGAAGTTCCTCCAGAGCTTCCTGAGCCAGCGCTTGGTATCAATTTCGCTAGAGATGGTATGCAGAGGAAAGATTGGCTCTCTCTTGTTGCTGTTCATAGTGATTGTTGGTTGCTCTCTGTTTCTTTCTACTTTGGTGCTCGCCTTAATCGCAATGAGAGGTATTTCTTTTTCTGTTCTCTTTTGGCAACTTTGTTTCAGCTATTTGTCAGTGTTTTTAGTTTTGATGAAACCAAGTCTTGCACGTTTTACTTGGTTTCAGTTTTTCTTAACCATTGTTATTTCTTGTTATGTTTCGTGGTTCTTTTAGCCCTGACTTGAAGCTGTTTAAGTATAAAATATAGTCTTTACAAACGAGATTGTCTTTGATTACTGTTACTTTACCCTTTGATGTGTGTGGATCTTGCTTTTGTTTATTAGGCTATCTTTTGATGTGGCTTGACTCATATTCTATGGAAGTCTTGATTGTTGCTTTGCTTCATCTGTAAACTTGAAACTTATTTCTTTTTGGTTGTCATTACTTGCTTAAAAGCCTGGCATTTGCTATGTTATAATATCTTACAAACGATCTTTTGTTGAAGCATGCATGTGATGAATTTCACCGTTTCATTGTTACATGTGGAAACTTATCAAACTGGTGCATTGAATTCCCATGAACTTCGCTGAAAAAGCATATGTGAAAGCTGTATATTGACTAAAATGGCTCTTTCATTAGTACCAGTGAAATCATTTCATTCTTATATATTGGTATTTAAGGAAAGCTAGACTTTGCTTTAGCTGGTTTTGGCATTTAAGGAAAGCTAGACTTTGCTTTAGCTCACCAGTCACCACTAGTTTATTATACATGAACATGCCTCCATAGTCATAGTTCTCTTATCATTTTAGTGCGTCATCTTATCTTCGGTGGACTAGTAAGAAGCAAGTTTGTAGACTTTATTCATGAGGATGGAGAATCTAAACCTACAATATTAGAAACATAATTCTGGATAAATATCAAGATCTCTTTGTTTATTTTTCCTAATCAAAGTTGTTACTCTCTTTAGTCTTGACCAATGTATTGTACACCATGGAGTTTATGGACATAAACTCATATTTACAATTTGCAGGAAGCGGCTATTCAGTCTCATCAACGATCTCCCAACTCTCTTTGATGTAGTGACTGGTAGGAAACCCATCAAAGACAACAAACCAAGCTCTGATTCTGGAAGTAAATCCAGAAACGGCACTAAGGTACACTACAAAAGGGTTTTTGATTTGTAGATTTTTGGGTTCCTATTCTTAGAGAACAAAAATGGGTTTGTTGCAGAGATTAATAGAAGGGCAGCCAAAGAGCACAACACCAAAACTGATGGAAGGGAGCTATGAGGATGATGAGGAAGAAGAAGAAGAAGAAGACGAGCATGGAGATACTCTCTGTGGAATCTGTGGAGGCAATTACACACAAGATGAGTTCTGGATTTGTTGTGATGTGTGTGAACGTTGGTACCACGGAAAATGCGTGAAGATCACTCCTGCTAAAGCAGACAGCATCAAGCAGTATAAATGCCCGCCTTGCTGTGCAAAGAAAGGAAGACAGTGATGATGATCACCTCCCACAGACTCTGGTTCTCATGTCTTGATGATGTATTAGTCAACCTTTTTCTTCTCTTTTTTTGTTGTTGTTGTTGTTTCTTTAACCTTTTAATTTAAAAGCATACAGAACTCTCTCTTTAGATCTCTAGAAAGGGATTTGAAGAAGTTGAGAGAGTAGCAACTGTTCGAGTATTATTTAATATAAGAAACCTGGTTTGTTGCGTCAATGTGTCATGGGATTTGTATATGCACTCTTATGTTTAATCTTCTATTTTGATCTTGCTAGGTTCTTTTATCTATGTTGAGATTTTGTTCTTTCATATAGTTTAAAGAAACTTGTTATCTGAGCTTTTATACGAGATGTCAAGCAGAATGATGCAGATAGCTTTTGTAGGTCAGTCAATGAGATGTTAAAACTTTAGTTTAGTTTACAACAATTAGAAGAACAGATACTGAGACCATCATCTATACTTAAATATCCGAAAACAAACTTTAATGAAGCCCATAATTGCCCAAAGCCTAACGGGTACAAGGTGCTCACGGTAAAATGTGCTAGTTGTACACTTCTTACCGCAGGTAAAAAGATTTCCAGTCACAGGCAAAGCTACATGCATATGGAGATGATGTATTTAATCTAAAATTTGAAGAGATTTGAAATTTTAAGAGTTTTTTTTTAAGTTTAGGTGACTGAGAATTTATATAAATGTTAAGTTGGAATGATAAAACTACATGGTTTAAAATGTTATTTTATAAACTAATAAATTTCACCATAACATTTTAAAATCACTAGAAACACTCAAAAGCTCACAATTTAAAATATTTACAAACAAGTGGATTTCACAATAATTTATGAAATAACAAGTTTAATAATAGTAGACTCTAAATGATTTTTAAAATTCATCTTTGAATAACAATAGAATTATCATTCTAAAACAAATTATCACAAATTCATAATTGATTACACCCTCGTATGTTTAAAACCGATCAGATCATCTCCAAGTTCAAATCTAATGTTTGACAATAAATATTTGATATAAAATTGATACATATGATAGTATATGTTTATCTACAGTAAATAAATATCTAAACGTGTATTCAAATTGTTGTTTGGTTCTTAACATTTTACCCGAAAATAGCCTGTGTGGCTCATCACATCCATACGGTACACCAATTTTACTTTTGGGTATTGAAGCATCCAATCAGTTCTTCTCATCTTCTTAACCGTCGTTCATTCTAATATAAAGAACTTATATCGGATCTAACAAGATTTTACAATATGGTCAACACAAATTGTCTATTATATTCAGAAAATAAAACGACTAGATACTTGATATTTATTGCGTTTACATGTTCTGATGTTCATCATTTGGTATGGTAATGCTAAGTATTGTCGGGTACAATTAGTTGCTTAATTATTACATATGGACTAGTACCAGTGAACTCCATTATTGTTATCACGGGAGGAAGCATGATCATCCATTAGTATGCTTCAACAATCACGGATCACCATAACATCATGTAATAGTGAGGTTTAACAATAGTTTTCTTATACTATAAAATACTCAATCCGTTTTATATTAAGTGTCGTTTTAGAGAATTTTTTTGTTACAAAATAAGTGTTTTCGACTTTCGATGCAAAATTTATTAATTTTATACTGCAGTTTATTTTTCTATTGGTTGAAATATGGTTAGGTATATAGGTAATTGTGTTTTTATATAGAAAATATGCAAAATTAATTGTTTTCTTAATCCGTGTGCAAAAATCTAAAGTGACACTTACTTATAATGAAACGTATGGAGTAATATGTACTCTCTAAGCCTCTCGGTCAAATCTTTTAGTCAAGTCTTTCAGCCAAGTCTATCAGTCAAGTCTTTCGAATATAACAATACAGTTTGTCATTTTGATAAACAATTATTGGCCAATTAAATATAACCCTCAGCAGTAAATATGGATTAGGTAATCGTTTTTGGAGAAAGAGAAAAAGAACATACAGGAATAACGATAAACTATATAAAACTACATTTTATTGACTTTTTTTCTAAAACACGTTTTATTGACTTTATATATCATTATAATACAATAAAACTGTAAATATATAGGAACAACAAAATATCGAAATTGCAGGAGTGATAAACTATGATAATATTTTAGATGTTTCATTGATTCATTTAATCTCCAAATTTATATATCCCTTGATCATTACTTAGAATCTTTCTTCATCATTTCATTCTTGCTATGTTTCAACATGATATAAATTTTAACTTTTCCAAATACTAAAAATCATATTAAATTTTAATAATTAATACATTTTTTTATAATTGAATATTCCTTACAATATTTAACTAATAAAATTTTAATAAATATACAGTATTTTAAAAAATTAAATATTAAATATTGCATTGAAAAGATAAAATGTATTTTTTGAAATAATATTTTTTGAAACAAATGTGGTTTTTAAAGCGTGGATCTTTACAAAATGAAGAGAGTATTTCATAGCTTTGATATCTTCATCAAATAACCTAATCAGATTAGTGGTAAGTAGATTCTAGAAAGCTAAGTAATCTGAGTTCGAAGACATCTGCACTTTACTTTATGACCATGCGGATATGAATTATTGTTTTAGTTCTCATTTGAATATTAGGAGCGAAATATACACATCTACTTAAAAGTTAGTCTGATTTTTTTATAGATGTGAAATACCCTCCATTAATTAAAAAGACTAATGTATACACATAATGAAGTAATGAACATTGCACTTCAACTTCATCAAACGTGAGTGGGCTTTAAAAATGTTCTCGAATAGTTGTTTTTGGGTTAATGACTATTCAAATAGTTACAATCCGTTTATTTAAAAAATCACCCTGCAAATATCGTTTGATGTTATGAAAGTGACCTGAGGCATCATCACTTTTCAGAAATATTACAATACATATGTTTTCAAAGTTTTGGCATAAAGTTGAAACTGATATTGTCATATCAATATGTTGTGCGACATGTCGAAAACGTGCGACTATAACTAAGATTATATATCCTCTTTCAGACTTTCACCAACTGCCATATATACAAACCAAAATTGTAGTCTTTTGTCAACATTCTATTCATACTCGTAGCTGTTTTGGTTTTTGAAGTATATGTTGTAATTTGTAAATAAATGGAAATACACAACGGAAAACAGATCTACAAAAGATGAAGAAATACACGTAGACTTTACGTAATAAATAAGGGAAAAAAACGTAACGCAAAAAGGTTAAAAGAAAAATAGGGTCACCTGATTTTGATCGCCTTGACAACAAAAGCGTGGGAGAGAGCTTTGAAGGTAATCCACGCGTCACCAAGACCAGACTTGAAGGCCAGCGACTTGATCTTCTGGAAAAGAGAGTCGAACATCAAAAGGTCCATTAGCCGACGAAAAGAAGTGAGATTTGGCTTAGCCACACGTTGAAAAATATGAAATCAGATCAGCCCCTATTTTTTCTCCACTGGTAAACCGCCGGGATCACAATGAGGGGGAGAGACCCTAGGGCAAACTCCGGTGAAAATAAACCATATCATTTTTTATATGTCCTATTGACTAATCCAGTCGGCTGGAGAAAATAAACCATATCATGCATGCGTCTACGTCTTTTCTACCAAAGACTTCTTGAAGTTGTTCCTTCTTTTAGAACACCTCCAACAAGGGATTATATCTCCGAAATTCTCAAAATACATATATATATATATATATATTTGCATTATTATTTAATTGTGGCGATCTTAACTTTACATAAAACACAACCTAAAAGTTTTCAACCAAAATTTTTATGCATATAATTTTTGGGTTAGGTTTCTCTTAAAATTAAAAACTCCTCAATTAAATATTAATATAAATATATATATATATATATATATATATATATTGAGAATATAAGTTTGAGAATAATATCCTAATAATCTATTGCCTAGCTTCAATAGTTCTTTTTTGTTGTTGAACATATACACTAGTTCTCGTGGTCAATCTACCCTTGTGAAATCTAAATATATACATGTAGGCATATTTAGCATGATGTTGTTGTGGTGAATTGGTCAAGATCACTCATTTTGATCCATATATATGTCATAGGGTCAAATCTCATAGATGTGTTCAAAACTACGCCATAAACTATGTCATAGGGTCACTTCAAGTAAAAGGGCGAGTCACGCCCTTGAAACTTCACAAAAAGGCGATTAACAGTAGCAAAAAGGCGATTCTTATCGAGACTGTCAAGGCGATTAGGGTCTTGATCGCCGCCGGCGGTGTCGCCTCACGCGCACCGACGAGAACTCCCTCCTCTCTTCCTTCTTCCCGATGGAGGCTCTTACAGAGATGTCATCACCTCCAGCTCCCGACATCCCGCCAGATCTTCTTTTTCTGGCTCCTCTCAATCAAGTCTCCAGCTTTGCTCCTCCTTCCTTTTCAGCTTTGCCTTCTCAGGAGACTCATGTCAAAGTCTCGCATCTGAAGACCGTAGATGTGCCTCTGGTAGTGTCAGATCCGGTTATTTCTCATCCGCCTCTCACTTCGCAGTGGTCGTCTCTCTTCAAGTCTCCTGGCCTCAGTCTCTCCAAGATTGCCTCACCGACAGTTTCTGAAGATGGGATTACTACTGTTAAAGCTCCGGATTCCATCTCCTTGGGCTCATCTCAGATCTGGAAAGATCATCTTGTAGCTTACTTCCATGGTACCCCTCCTTCAGCTACCAAGATCTCTACTGACCTTAACCCTATCTGGGGGAAGAAGGGTAAAATTTCAATCAAGTATCACTCTCCTCGAATTAGGTTGATCTACATTCCATGTTCTGAAACTCGAAAATGGGCTCTGGATGTGGGTTTTTGGCACTCCGGCAACTGTTCTTTTACTGTCTCCTTATGGTCTCCTTCAACTACTTGGACCCCGATGCAGCTGGTCCATGCACCGGTGTGGGTTCTGTTCAAAAATGTTCCCCCTGAGTTATGGTCAATCATTGGTTTCAGCACCATAGCATCGGGTGTTGGTTATCCAGTTCACTCGGAATTTCCTAAGTTGGCGCCGTATACAAACGGGATCGTTAAACTCAAGGTTGTCATTGAACTAGCAAAGAAGCGTCCTACCTCGGTTCGTATTACGGATAAGGTTGGTTGTTCGGTGATTGTAGCAGCATCTTATCCGAAGCTTCCTCCTCGATGTGGCCGCTGCTCTGAGTTTGGCCATCTAGCGTTGCGTTGTCCCAGTTTATGTACCCCTCCTGTCGTGGACAATGGCCGTGTTGAGTCATCTCATAGAGCAGGATTGGTTGTCGAGGCCCCTTTGAAGAATGTAATTTCTCCTACAGTTGGGTCGCCTTCTGCTAAATCTTGCTCTCAAGATTCTGCATCTGCTCCTTACCCTTCTCCTCCTGCTCCTCCTCTGGTCCGTTCGTCCAGCCTTCCTTCATCCAGTAATCACTCATCATCTGGTACTGATCAAGGCACTTGGCTACGGGTGGAGAGACGTTCTTCTCCTCCTAAGGCTAGCGTGAATCTTCCAGCTCCTCCCATTCCTTTGACTTCTTCGCACTTTGATGAGGAGGACGAGCTCATCAACTCGGCGCAGGCTATCATCCGTAAACGCTTAGAAGCTCTTGAGGGTAATGCTGGGACTGGTCTCTCTGCAGCAGATAGGAAACGAGCTAGAAAAGTCCAGAGACAGCGTATGCTTGCTCTTTCTCTCTCTGGTTCTGCCAATTCTCGATCCGATTCTATGGATGTTTCTACTTCAGACTCAGTACATTTTGATCCCGGCATTGGGAGGACCTCCTCAGGCCCTGCCCAAATTTCTTTCCAGTAGTGTTTTAGCACCCCCACTTTTTTGTTGTAAATGAAGTGCTTCTGTTGGAACGTTAGGGGACTATGCAATGATACAAGTCAATTAGCTGTTAAACGGTGGATCACCAATAATCGCCTGTTGATTGGCGGCCTTTTGGAAACTCGTGTGAAGCATCACAATATTTCTAATATAATTGGAAGATTATTACCTGGTTGGAGATTTGATTCTAATCACTCAACCGAAGCTGAGAATGGAAGAATAGTAGTGGTCTGGAATTCGATCTTATCTGTTATTACTTATATGAAGACTGATCAGGTTATTCTCTGTGGGGTCACTAATCCGGTGAGTAATCTCTCATTCACAGTGGCTTTTGTTTACGCTCGTAACACCTTGGTAGAGAGGCGTAGATTGTGGTCTTCACTTTGTTCTATTGCTGCCTCCTCCCCGATGAGAAACTCTCCGTGGCTAGTTATGGGGGATTTTAACCAAGTACTTGAAGTTTCAGAAGCTTTCGCTTTAACTCCCCCGCCTCTACAACTCCAAGGGATAGAGGAATTTAGAACGTGTCTTCAATCTACAGGATTGTATGATCTCGCATACAGAGGTTGCTTCTATACTTGGTCAAATAAATCACCAATAGATCCTAAATCAAGGAAACTTGATAGAGCATTGATTAATGAAGCTTGGCAGCGACAATTCTCATCTTCTAATGCTGTTTTCGATGCTCCGGGAAGCTCTGATCATTCTCCGTGCCTGGTTAATATAGCGGCTGAAGAGCAAAGGAGGCATTCACGGTTCTACTTCTTCTCTTTCTTCACCACTCACCCAAATTATCATCAAATTATGGCGGATGCCTGGAATTCTGCAATAATTCCTGCAGGTCATTTGTTCACTCTTTATCAGAGGCTTCGTGCAACAAAGCAGGCTTGCAAATCTATTAACCATGGAACATTTAGTAATATTCAAAAACGTTCCAGAGAAGCTTTTTGAATTTTTAGAGAATGTGCAGAGATCAGTGATGAATAATCCTACGCAAGAATTGTTTGAAGAAGAAAAAGCCGCAAGGGACTCCTGGATGTTCTACGCTTTAGCGGAGGAGTCTTTTCTTCGCCAAAAATCCCGCATTCGTTGGTTATTGGAAGGTGATTCCAACACTGCTTTCTTCTTTCGATCTGTTCAAGCGAACTTATCCAAGAATATTATCTACTTCCTAAATGATGACTCAGGGAATCGAATCACTGAACCAAATGACATCAAGGAATTAGTGGTTGAATATTTTACCAATCTTCTCGGCACCTCCAATGATTCAGTGCAGCCCCTAACTGTGCCTGAAATACAGGCAATCCATCCTTACAGATGCTCCCAGGATCTATCTGTAAAGCTTGCCGCAATGCCAACAAATGAGGAAATTAAATCAGCCTTGCATTCACTGCCCAATAACAAGGCTCCAGGTCCAGACGGATTCACAAAGGAATTTTTCATAGCTTCTTGGGATCTTGTTGGGGCTGATTTGATTGAAGGGGTTAGAGAATTTTTCCAAACAAGCAAGCTCAGCAGACAGGTTAATGCGACTGTCATAGCCCTCATTCCCAAGGTCAAAGGCGCGTCAACCCTTGGACAGTTCAGGCCTATTTCTCTATGTAATACTGTCTACAAGATAATTTCGAGGATCTTGGCTTCTAGGCTCAGGAAAATTACTAAACTGGCAGTGCAGAGTAATCAAGTGGGATTTGTGGAAGGGAGGTTGCTGTGTGAAAATGTCCTTTTATCATCAGAGTTGGTTTCCGATTTTCATAAGGAAGGACCTATCACCAGGGGCTGTCTCCAAATTGATATCACTAAGGCTTATGACAGCGTCGACTGGCGCCACATTACCAATATTCTTCAAGCTTTTCAAGTTCCTGCCTTGTTTCTCTCATGGATAAGTGAGTGTATATCCACGCCTCACTATTCAGTGGCCGTTAATGGGGAACTTTGTGGTTTCTTCCAAGGAAAGAAAGGTTTAAGACAAGGAGACTCCATCTCATCTTCATTGTTTGTGCTTGCCATGGATATTCTGTCCAAGTCTCTTGATATTGCTATGCGTACGGGTCACTTCTTACCTCATCCTCTCTGCTCTAATCCATCAGTTACTCATCTCAGTTTTGCGGATGATGTGCTCATATTTTTTGATGGCTCTGAATATTCACTCAATGGTATTATTCAAGTTTTAGGAGATTTTAAAAATATGTCAGGCCTTGCGCTGAACACAAGGAAGTCCTACCTCTATTTGGATGGGAATAATGTTACTCAGACGCAGCTTCTAGCGGATCAGTTTGGCTTAGATAGAGGTGCTCTCCCAGTACGTTATCTTGGTGTTCCTCTATCCCCTCACAAGTTATCTCCTCGGGAATACCAGCCTCTCATTGATAAGGTGGTAGCAAGAATCTCTTCATGGACTGTCAAACATCTTTCTTTTGCGGGTAGACATCAATTGCTTCAATCGGTTATCTATGGAATCATAAATTTTTGGGCATCAGTGTTTCTCCTTCCAAAAGGCTGCCTGGATAAGCTTGAAAGTATCTGTAGCGCCTTTTTGTGGAATGGGACTTATAACTCAGCGAGAGGAGCAAAAATTGCATGGAGTTCAGTCTGTACTCCCAAGCAGGCGGGCGGTCTTGGTATTCGAGGTTTAACAGGAATGAATCATGTCTTTGGGCTGAAGTTGATTTGGCTTCTTTTCTCTGTTGAAGGCTCGTTGTGGGTTGCATGGGTTAAAGCAAATATTATCAGAGATAAATCCTTTTGGACAGCAGATTTTTCGTCCACTGGTAGTTGGATTTGGAGAAGACTTATGAAACTTCGATCCACTGCCCGTCCTTTCATTTCGGCATCTATCTGTTCAGGGAGACAAGTCTCCTTTTGGCATGATAACTGGACTTTACTTGGATCTCTACTACACATTGTGGGTGAAAATGGGCCTAGAGTTTCTGGAATTCCTTTGACCGCAACCGTCTCTGATGTTTGTATCAACGACGCTTGGAATATTCCTCGTGGACGACATCCTCTTATAATATTATTGCGGGCTTGCTTACCTGAACCTTTTATGCTCGATCCTGATAAACCAGACATTTTTATTTGGCAAAATGGACCTGATGACACATCCGGGAAATTCTCTGCCTCCAAGACTTGGAGAACTCTTAACCCCCCAGCGCAAACAGTCCCTTGGCACAAGACAGTCTGGTTCAAAAACAGCATTCACAAGCATACTTTCCACGCTTGGGTGGTTTCACGGGACCGTCTGCCTACTAGAGATAGACTTAGGGGCTGGGGAGTGTCAGTCTCACCTGACTGCCTCCTATGCCAAGTCCAAGAAGAGAACAAATCTCATCTATTTTTTGCTTGTCAGTTTTCTCACCAGGTTTGGCATCGTCTGTTCAGTCACGCCCCCTCTTCTCATTTGCTCTCTTTCGACGATATTTTGGAATGGCTCCCACGATCATCTCCTAATTTGAAGTTGAGATACATTAATCATCTCCTCTTCCAGGCAGCAGCATATTTTATATGGAAAGAACGTAATGCACGGCTTCATGGTGGTCAGTCTCAGCCTACGAACAAGATTATTAAGGAAATTCAGACCACTCTTCGAGCCAAACTCAGTGGCCTGGATCGTCATGCTACTACCTCAACTAAAGCTTCAATCACACCCACAACCACTCAACCCTCTTCCTTCATAGCAACTTGGTTTCAATTTATCCAACCTTGATAATCTCCTTTATCGACTTGCTTCAAACGAGTTTCAATTTAAGTCTAAGTCTTGTATCAATCAATTTTTTTGATTTTCTCTGTAAGATCCACCTATTAAAAGGTATTATGGAATAAAAATTAGAAAAAAAAAAAAAAAAAAAAAATAAAAAAAAATAATCAAGAATCAGTCAAGTCTTTCAATCAATTCTTTCTTTCTAAGAAAATGAATATAAAATTATATTCAAACAAAAACTTTCAGTCTAGTTTTCGAATATAACAATACATTTTGTCATTTTAGCAAACAAGTATTGGCCATTAAATATGAATTAGGTAATTGTTGTTTGAAAGAGAGACCAATAATTACAGGAAAATAATAAACTGGAGTATATAAAAGACCACTTTAATTGATATTAATATATTTTATAATACAATAAAAACTTAAAATACATAGCAACATCAGATTATCCAAATCACACGAACTATAAAACAAAGATTGTATTTTAGATATTTTAATGATTCATTCTGATCTCCAGCATATATCTCCATCCGTCATTAGCATCTTCTAGTATCTTATTGATATTCAATAACTTCGATGTCCTCACCAAATAGCCTATTCAGAGGATATATCCTTCAGTATTAACATTACTCAAAAGAAGATTAATGTTTACGTTTTAAGGAAAAAAAAGATTACTGTATAAGCATTGCTCGAATAAAGATTGTTGTATTGCACTAGTATTTGAGTTGAATAAGCAAGGGGGCTTACAAATTGTCTCTTTATCCATTAACGAGGGAGACATGAGACTCAACGTAGGATTTGCCACGAGGACCTTGAGTTCGAATGAAGAGTCTGTATTGATCGAAGGACATGGGAGGATACAAAGGAGGATTAGTAGAGCTGACAAGTTGTTGCAGTGGTTGGATAGGAATATCACTCTTAGGGTTATAGAAGAATGCAAGTGACATCCTTTCTTTCTGCGAGTTCACTATCACTCTATGCTCCGAACTCTTGTATATCGAATTGCTTAGTATCTGCCATTTTCACAACATATTTTTTTTTCTTAATTAGTATATATATATCGTATAATACCCGCGTTCAGAAGTATTTTTAGCGTCAAACAATGCAGAAGCTTATAAAATTGCATAAATAACATTGCACTTCAACTTCATCAAACGTGAGAGCCATGACCATCCTCCTCAATATATGCTCGATGAAAAACTACTCGAATAGTTTTTTTTGGGTTAATGACTATTCAACTAGTTACAAATTGTTTATTTAGAAAATCATGCAAGATAAATCGATGTGATGAGAGTGACTTGAGACATTATAATTTTTTTTTTTTTAAATGTTGGCATAAAGTTGGAACTGATTGTCATATTAATATTTTGTACGACATGTCGAAAACGTGGGACAACAATTAACTAGGATATCCTTTTTAACCGACTGCCGTATAAAAACATAATTTGTACTCTTTTGTCAACATTCTATTCGTATTCGTAGCTGTTTTTTATTCGTAAAAAAACATAATTTGTACTGCCGTATACTCTTTTATTCAAAAAATGAAGAAGAAAACTTAGACCTCACGCAATAAAAAGGATAAAAAAAAAGTTTAGCAAAAACGTTAAAAGAAATATAGGGTTACCTGCATTTGATCGCCTAGATTGACGACAAAAGCGTTGGGGAGAGCTTTGACGGTAATCCACGTGTCACCGTGACGGACTTGAAGGCCGGCGACTTGATCGTCCGGCAAGAGGATGGTAATGCCGCCGGGATCAGAATGAGGGGAGAGGCCGAGGGCAAGCTCAGGTCGAGGGCATTTTGGGTAATAATTAACCCTCATGCATGCACCAATATCTTCTCCACCAAATGATTCTTGAAGTTGTTCTTCCTTTACTCCCAAGTTTGACGATAGTATCCTCATAAGTCTTTCTCCTAGCTTCACTAGTTCTTCACCGTACTCATCCGTCACTTCTCTATATATAATATCCATTATAAACATGTTTTTAAACATAACGCCCAACTAGTTGTCATAATGATAGTCTTCTTTTAATATTGCAAGAAAAAAAAAGTCCAATATCAATTTTCAAGACTTCGCCATAAATGATTCATTGAAGTTAAAGAGATGATTAGGATTGGGCATTCAGGTCCATCGGTTTTGAAATTGATCACATGTGGCAAAGTCTTAAAAGATCAAGTAAAATAATGATCATTGATTATTTTCGGTCGTCCGGTTCGGATTTTTGAATCCGGGTAAATTGTCTTGGTCTAGAAGTAACTAAGTTAAAAGATCAGGTCTATTTGCTTCAAGTTCTTAGTTTTCATATCAAAAGGAAAGTTCGTTATAATAGTATAAACAAAACTCATTAAGGAAACAAAAGAGAAAAAAAGAAGATGGGAGACTTTATCAGTTACCTAATGTTTGATGGTAAAGAAGGCCATTTGTTGAGATCCTTCAAGACAAGAGGAAGAAAATTGAGAAAATAATAATCATTCCAATCAAGAAGTGCTCCTTTTTCCACACCCAATCTGCTTCCGTAACCTTCATAGGTACTTGGGGAGTTTGAGTAAGCTTCTTTGGACTCTGCAGGTGAATGGAAGAAGCTTCTCCAGGCTTCTCTAGCGGCGGCCATCAGCTCTGGCCTTACCCCATGGTTGATCACCTTAAAATAGGACCATGTGTGTGTGTGTGTATAAACCGAACCAAATCGATCAGTCATATTCTTATACTGAACCGAAATTGATTTTGGTGCAATAAAAATGAAACCTCATGTTTTTTAGTTATCATATATATACACTAAAGCCAAGATGTCTTATGAAAAATATGTATATATAGAATTATTTAGTAATTATTTATATTGTAAATTATATTGAGCAAAAAAAGCATTTTTCAAACCCCTAAAAACTATATATAATCAAAACGAAATATCAAATTTCATTTTTTACCTGAAAGAACCCAAACTCACGGCATGCCTCCGAGATCCTCTCCTTGTCCTCCTGGTTGCCGGATAAGATGCTGCTTAGGTCTATGACTGGGATATTTATGGCGGCAGCTTCCTGTTGGTGGTCGACAGTGATGGTTTCATTAGGGCGTTGAGACGGCGGCTTGATGAAACGGTCGGGGAAGGTGGCGAGGTTGCTCTCAGCCAGGGACTGCACTCGGATGATTGGTTCTGGCCACTTTTCTCCTAGGCCTTTCTTGGTCTGCATCTCGATCTTGTCGGTGGTCTCCTTCTCGATCATGATCTTGTCTTGGTTGTTCATATTTTTATTTTCTGTTTTGGCTTAATGATATTAATTGCTCTAGTTCTTTTTACTTGTTCATGTTAAGTTGTGAAGCATTGTTATCTATTTATAGAGTGTGTGGTTAGAGACATAGAACGAGAAAACCATGAAGGGGAAAACTATGGGTTAACAAAAATAAATAAAATAAAAGATCTTGATTTTTTTCCTCGTGGTTTGTGAATATTGACTAGCCGTTTTAGGATTTTAGCTATTCATTCTTTGTAGAAAGTAACTGAAGAAACCGTAACCGATAATGAAAACCACAAGACGTAGCCAACGAGGGAATCCGGAGTCGAGACCATGGAATTGCGGCCATGTGTTTGTTAATTTATGAAACGTGGATAACATGTGAATAAACGTTTTCTACTAAATGGTATAAAAAGATAGAAAATGATTTGGAACGTGTATAGCACGTTTGTTTCGAGTTCTTTGTTCGGTTACTGTTTGTAAAACTTGGCAGATATTTTATAAATTAACAATCTGTAATAGTTTACAGTAGTTTCTTTTATAATCTCCTAATAATGTAAACCAAGATTAGTAAATAAACTGTCTTCTGCTTGAAAATGTTGGGGTAGTTTAACTACGTAATCAACCTTGAAATATTTAATGACTTGACATACCTTATTAAAATATAAGGGGATGTTATTTTGATTATGATTTTTAAAATAATTAGATTCAATGTTACTTAACTAATGATTTTAAACTATGCCTTAATGTTCAGTTATTATGTGTTGTATTTGTAGTCATGCTTGAATTTTGTCTAAAAATAATTGATGTTCTTTAATTAAATTTTGTATATTTTATTTAAATCTAATGTCACAAATTCTTATGAATAACATCAAATTCAAATTTTATAGATTATAGAACCTAGAGGATGAACTTTAGATCCATAATGGATTAATATGACTTGACATTTTGGAAGAATATTGACCTTTAATTTAGGAAGAATAGTTCTCTTATACGTTCCCTAGATTGTTTCATGGTGAAAAGCTTTTTTTTTTTCCTTTTTGCTGACGTTGCCTTATCTCTAAGTTGTAGTAATCTCCATTTCTTTTCCTTCACATCCTCGTGCAAAATGAATTTGATTTGAACTTGTTAAACCAAGCTTGAGAGAAGCCACTTCAAACTGCTTGAACAACAGAAAACCTCATGCCTTTTTTTAAGCTCCTCACCGCACAAGGTGTTCATATCACATAACTCCTTCTATATATATGTTGTCCTTCTGTTGGACATGGGAGCTAACATTGAGACTCATGCTCAATGGAATAGTACGCATTTGAGTGGTTATCTATTTTCTGTAATGCCATTGTTTCCTTCTAGAATATTACAAAAGTATACATTTTTCTAGACAGAACATTAACTTATAATGTCATTGTTTCCTTCTCTACTAAATGAATTTGCACATGTATAATTTCATTACATCCGTAAGTGGACGGTGGCTTTTATTATGTGTTAGCATCGGAAGGTGAGTCGGTGACTATCCATCCATATTTATGCAACTATGCGATGATAATTATTGATCTTATGAATTTTTTTTACAATAAACACAAAAATCAAGAGTGTAAGTGATGATATTTTTCTGTCATGCAATAGCAAGTTAGGCGCCCGAGGAATATTCACTACGCGCTTGTTGTATATTCAACACACCAATCAAAAACTTTATTCGTTTATTACTTTGCCAACCATATTGTTTTAAAATACTTTAGTATTACTTGTTAGAACATTTATGTGGAATTGAAAATATTACATGTAATCCTTAAGAAAGAGAGTCGATTTTGACATAGAATTGCAAAACTCGTATTAAAAATAAATGGTCGGTTGACCATGCATGTTCCTTAAATAGAAGGCCGACTTCCCAATAATGGAAACATGATTCACTGAATTTGGAAGGCACATGTACATACGTAACCAACTACATATTGTAACAGAAAATCTTGCTCGTCTGTCAATTAATTAATTTAAAAAGGAAAAGATGTAAACTTATATTTAAAACACAGAGCAAAGCATCAACTAAAATACACAAACTAATAACATTTTTCATATAATAAATATTAAGCATAAATAATATGTGGTAACTCGGGCTAAGGTCTAACTAGCATGACAGGTTCGTGTTGGTAAATTTTGTTACGGTTAAGTATGACCCAACTTATTTCATTGATCTTGTTTTGACTTTTCCTTTTGGTAGGATCTCATTTACTACAAACTGGAAGAAATAGACTGAATCTTCTCACTCTTCACCACGTCAAGATCAGTACACATCTTTATACTACCTTGAGATCTGACCACATCTTTACCATATTGAGATCAGAACAAATCTTCACCACCTTTAAGATCAGACCACATCATTTCCCTTAGATCGATTTCATAATCCCCCATTTCCTGAAAAAAAAACAAAGAGAAGGTTGTAATGATATAGCAATAATGGTCACAAAATCTTTTGCATTTATGTATTGATCTTATTTGCATTTCAAGAGGTGGCATAATGTATACGTAATATTAAGTCACTACTATAGCTTTTAATTAAAATAGCAAGAATTTTCATGAATCTCCAATTCAAACTGATTCTCTTGATTTTGGACAATACATGTGACGCTTCTCTTTTGCCTACGTTTTTTCTGGTATATACTGTTGTTAGATACACATTCATCAGTATTCACTATAGTGCACATATTAACCCTATAACATCGGCTTCATTTCAAGTGTTCATTTCTTTAGGTTAAAATGGAATGAGTAGCGTTCAGCCCATATGATTAAAAATACATCAAATAATAATAATAATGTCCAGCTAGTTACAGGGGCGGATGTAGAATCACCTACGGGGGCATGTGCCCCCATCTACTTTTGAAATTTTCTTAACCAATCCAAAAAAAAATATGTATAGTGAAAAATTGTATTTGTGTGCCCCCAATTAATTTTGATTCTAGATCCGCCCGTGGGGCCTAGTTATTCAACTTTATGGGTTCTGGTTTACTAATATAAATCTTTGTATACCAGTCTTCAGAATTTCGTTGAATCCATAACGCCGAATACAGAAAATTCATAAAGTATTAGCTAAACTGTAAGTCAGTAGTGCAGACGTAAATGGATGTTAAAATACGCTAAGATAAACTGAAAATAAGAAACCCTTTTCATGCCTTTAAAAGTTAAGGCAATAGAAACCGTAACATAAGTCAATCCAAATAAGAAACAAACTATTGTAACTGCTGTTGATTTGGTTGAAAAAAGCTTAAGTCACAAGTTATCCTAATCTTTTTGAGTAATGATTTCTTAAAAGGATTCGACAGAATATTAAGAGTTTTCTAAATATAGTTATCTAATAAATTTAGGAATTATCTAGACATCTATATAAAGAAAAAAAATCATGACATATATAACTTATAAATATAAAGATTATCTAAAGAGAGTTTTTGAATTATTTTCTAAAGCAATAAAAAAGTGTTCTTTAAATTTTGATAATTTTTGAAGTTATATACTTGGTATCATCGCCATGCTGATGAAATATCTACAAAAATACCAAAATACCTTTTACGTAGGAATGGAAGGTGCATAGTTGAAATTAGTCGAAGATCTTGGAAAATTAGTTGTGGGAAGAATATCCTCTAATAACCTCAAAGCAACCTTCCAATCAAGGGTGCAAGATAGGTGTTAAGATGATTTGCTAGAGAAAAGATACAAAGTAAATGTGGTCTTTGGTTTGACAGGAAGAATGTGAGATGTCAATTCAAGTTCCACATTAAAAGTTTGGACAAATAATCTTTAATATATAATAAGATATCCAACTGTGATTAAAACAATGCATTTTGGAAGGAAACCCAAAAATAAATTCATGCAAACTTGTTTTTTAAGTTTAAAATGGACAATATTATATTAATTGAACAATAGAAAGTTGAACATCTTACTATATATTAGACATTATTAGTCTAAACTATCAATTTGAGAGTTGGATTAACATTTCACAATCACATCTCCAAAGATAAAATCACTACACAATCAATTCATATACAAAAGATTAGATTCTCATGTCAAATCATATATTAAAGATAAACACACTAAACATTAACAGATTCTTCTTGTTAGTTTTATTTCAAGAGGTAAAGCCACAAACAAGACCAAAATTGATCCCCTGATTAAGACCATTTTCTGTTGAGATCCTGTAAAAAGTTTGTACTAAAATTGTCCAGCAACCATCCTGGAGCTGTTACCTTTGATTTTACCAACAAACAATTATGTTCCAAAAACATGTTCATAACCAATGCTAATCCGGTTGGTGTTGGCGGGTCGTTGGGGAGACATTTCAACAGCAAATGCAGAATTCATCCCTGATCGGTGAAAATAAAATTTCAGCAAATCAACATATTATAGCTATCAGCAACAAAAAAAACAATTAAATTTAGTTAATGTTAAAGATAATATAGTTAGACGTAAAGATAAATCAATAAAGTTATGTTCACTAACTTTTTGATTAGAAATCTAACTTAAACCGAAATTCATGCTTTGAAAGCTTCGAGCATTCACATCCAATGAACCATCAACTCCAAGAGACCAAATGTGGTTTCCAATTACTCCAGAAAAATCAAGCATAAGGTTCTGAAACAAATTTATGCTTGATGTGAAATTGACATTAGCATTTCAATGCAAATAATGCATGCTAATTTGCACATAAAAGAAAGGGTGGTTAAATTACCCAAACTATATATACAAAACAAGATAATTAAACCATCATACTTTGCAAGAGTTTTGGTGTGGAAAAGAAGAAATTAAAGTGCAACTTAGCCCATGGATAAATCTAGGAGCAACCACTCAATTTTTCATTTCATTTGAAGTTTGGAAACATTTATACAACTAATCAGTAACCAAACAAAAGATAACATGAAACTGAATAAGAAACATCAATTGATTCAATCGTTCATCTAATGGTCTTCAATTAGAAATGTAGAAAGCAAAAAATCTTACAATGTTATCAAAATCATATTTGAGTTATCATTTAGACTTGTGTTTCAATCTGAGAGAAGTGTCCAATCAATGTGTCATCGTTTTCAACAATAATATTTGCACTACGAGCATCTTTATCGAATAATTTCTTAAAAATAAGTTTCCAAAATATAAATATGAATATTATAATACAATTTGTGTTTTTAACTAGAACTAATTTTCTTTTGAATGCTTTACTTAATAAAAAAATAACATTTGTCCTCTAATATTTTATAGGTTTGTGCATGATTTGTGAAGATAATTTTTCACATATCTTTTTCCAATTTTCTTCTTTATTCCTTTTTTAAAAAAATTAATGAGATACCCAATTAAAACCTACCATTGGACTTGTTCTAAAGGGGTCAAAATTGATATTAATTTTCAACCCTTCTTTGTAATATGAGAATAAAGGGACTAAAATTGAGTGTGTATATTTAGAGTATCTCTAAAATAATTTCACTTTTGAAGTTGACAACATTTCAAATTAAAAGTTTGAAGATGCTCATCTCCAAAAGAATAACTTCAAAATTAACCTTTAAATTTTTTACATGTTACACTATAGTTTTTCTAATTGATAAAAGTTAACAAACATCATAAAACTTTTATTTGGCGATAAAATACATAATAAAAATATAATACATACTATTAATTAGTAAAATAATAAATTTAATAGCATATTACATACATCTCAGAATAATTACTGAGTTATTTTTATTTGTTGATTATAAGTTAAAAGTTATTGAAATATTGTACTTTCGTTAATTGATATAATAATTTTATTGTTAAATGATTTTATCTTTTGTATTTTTCTTTATAATTTTTTTAAACATGTATTGTAATCTTATTCTGAATAGTATTTTGGTTTACTGTTATTAATATATTTGTATTTTTTATGAGATTAAAAAAATTATAAGGACTAAAATAGTAAATATGAAAATTAACATGATTATTTGAAACATAAATAATTGAAAAGATTTAGAAATATGAAATTTAAATATAAAGTTTTGAATAGTTAAAAAAAAAATTACTATTCAAAATTTAAAATATGAAATTGATTTTTGAATACGAAAAACTTCATATATTTACTGAAGCTGCATGCTCCTATAAACAAACAATAGAAACCAACAACACATTTATGTTCTAAATATAACGGGCCATGGCCCATATGACAATATAATTCAAGAGACCCACACTTCGTCCCCTTTTGAAGCGAAAACCACCAAAACAGAGACAGAACCCTAACCGATTCATGATCATGTCGCCGAACATTATGAGATCCGTCGTTAAGCAGGTAAATCTGATTATGATTTCTCCTTCACTGCGGAATCATTCTGAATCTCTAAAATTGTGGACAGGTAACTTCCGGTGCGAGATCCGTTGTGTCTGGCCGTAATCTCTCGACGAGGCGTCGCCGCAATGTCTCTTCTACCAAAGGTAGATAGATATATGGTAACGTTAGCGTGATATATGCTGTAATTGAGATTTGTGGTCCTTGTCTCACTTGCAGAGCCTGGAGATTCTTATTTTAACTTGTTTGGCTCATCGTTATCGCTTGGATTCTGTGTTGTAGCTGGTTGGGGTAATGCTCGATTTGTTTCTGTTGAGATAACTCGTAGTGATTCCTTCTTATTTTGCATTACCTCAGAATCTATACAGATGTTAGAGTACGCTCGAACGATGCAGAGATCTCTGGATGAACATGCCGGAAGAGTATGGATTATATTTTGACATATATATACAGTTCGATTCTTAACGTTTTTGTCTTCTCTGATTGTCACGGTTTTAGGTATCAGAGTCGCCCTTGCGTGATTTTCTACTTAGAGTGTGGCGTGACTGAATAATCTATGGTCTTTGGAATCCTTTTTTGTATATGATGCTATTGACAAAATAAATTAACAACCTATGGTCGTGAATCTCGTCATGTTTTAGTTTTTTTTTCTGTAGCACAATGTCTTAGTAGTTCTTCTAGTTCGAGACAGTTGCAGGATTAGAATTCTGATTTGGTGATGGTGAGATGACAGTAGAAGTTGTGCGATCAGTGACTCACTTGCTCCTCTCTAGAGGGTAGGATTTAGTATTAAGAATTCAGATTTAAATTTGTTAAATAACAATTTATTAAAAATGTATATAAAGTATTCTATTCTAGAGTTTGACTTAAAACATAGTCTTTTTCCTTTGCAATATTGTTTCATTTTTTTACAAATTTATGTATGTTTTCAAAAATGGGGAAATTTCAAATGTACAATTAAATAATACCAATTTTCATAAATATAGATAATATACTTTAAATAATAATTCATTTAATGTTTTTATTATTTATAAATGTTTAAATGTAACTTATAAAATACTTATAAATTAAACTATATTCTAAATACTAAACTCTAAAAAATATTTTTCAAAAAGTTGTGTTAGAAAATTTAATATATTCAATAAGAATTTGAAACGTTAATCCTCTATATTGAGAAACTAAAACTAATTAAAAGAGAAATATCTTTTATGCAAAACTCAAAAAATATCCTATAAAAGTGAGATATTTATTTTCGTTGCTACATATTGAAAATCTTTTATCTTTTCTCTATAACTCTACATGTTTTTTTTTTTGCAAATTGAAACTCAAACTTTCTGATAAAGAATCATTAATAAATTTTTAATTAAACCATTTGACTAAAGAGATTTACACACAATTTAATTAGTAGTTAAAAAATAGTTGAAGACTTTTTCTTTTTTGTTGGCTGTCTATTTCTTTATACTAAGTTTTGATCAGACAAGAGTATTTCTATCTAACCGATCTATATAAAGAAAATAAAACTTATGTTTTTAACCTCTTTCGCTAGTTAATCAATCCGACCATTTTCGTTTCTGAAAATATGAAATAATCTTATAGACTTCAAAACACATCAATGTCCAAAGCAAAAAGTGGCCGGTCCATGGGATTTGTTTTCATATCCAAACTATATTTTACAAGGCCGAGAAAATTAAAACTCGGGAGAGGGCCCAACAGTAAGGGGTTAAACAAAAAAGAAAAAAAAAAAGCCTATCGAAGAAAATCACACAATTCAGAGACGACGTCCCGATCACATATGCCGCCGAACAATCTTAGATCCGTCACTGCGCTGGTAAAAACTTTACAGTGCCACAATTTCTCTACGGGATCTCGCCACAATTCATATTCATCCCGTAATATCTATGGTATACTTTCTTCAATTCTGCATGATCAATATTCGCTAGCAGTCATGGGTAATGGGTTTTCGCTATGTATATGTAACCAGTGGCATAGTTTTTTTTTTGTTTTTTTTTTTGTGATTTTAGTGACCAAGGGAGCCAGGTTGTTAACTCGAGCTTCAGGACTGACTCTAGGAGCTGGTCTAGGTATGAAAACAGAGAGACATTATTTTATTATTCCAATTAATCATTTCATTGTTCAATTGAGATATTTTTTTTTTGTTTTAAGGTTATATTCTATTTGGAGATATTGCAACCTTCCTTGAGGAAGAGAGGCAAAGGGTATAAAACAAATTCAAGAAAAGCAACCAATACCATTATTGCTATTTTATTTCATCATCTCTTTTTTTATTTTTATTTTTCAGCACATGAGGGAGTACTTTTGGTTTCCTCCAAAAACAGAAGATCTAAGGGAGAAGATGTGGCCTGAACTAAAGGAACTAAGGGAGAAGATGTGGTTTCAGAATATGGTAAGGATGTGGTCTGATCTAAGAGACAAGATGTTTTCAGACAGTACTAAACCCTAATTATCTCTTTAACGAGCTTTTGCTCCTTTTCTTCAAATGTAGTTAGTGATATTATTGTAAGAGAATCTCTGGCTTGTGTGTATCAATACGAATCATGTCTTATGTTAAGACTTTCAAAATATGATGATGATCACACAGTTTATATCAATACCTTCATTAACAAGTTTAGAAGTTTGTTAAGTCGAGCAAAGTTAGAATGACAACTGTTTGTTGAGTAATCCAGCTTCTAAAGCTGCATAAGTATTTGATAGAATCAAAGCAAGAACATCGTTACAAGCACTTTGTGGCTGATCAAGCTCAAGAGATTCGCTTTATCAACTACTGGTGCAATCTTAGTAGTCCCATGTTCTTCACTACAGCCACCCAAAAGCGAACCACAGGTACTTCTATCATGTTGTTTCATAAAAGGAATAAGGTATATTCAGAGCTTTGATGTATACTATTGGTTGTCAAAAGCGAATCTTCACTTTGAATGTGGAAATGGTCTATGACTGTCCTGTTGCCATATATCATATGAATATTGTAGTTACATCTTTCCGGCACAATGAAATTATACTTGAAACTAGCCTTAAAATACAAAACCAACCAAACTGAACAATCCAAATACTATATGTATAAAGACCTTGAGAATGGTGAATCACTAATGACAATGCAATGTATCTTATATATATAGCTTCAGTATTGAAAACAAAGTTGGGGTTTCTATCTGATTGTATTCAGAGATAATGGTAACACAATGAATTGACATTAAAAAAAAACAGCTGGTGACCATAGATGAATCTGACAGCTTCTCCTTTTCTCATTTCATTCTGCTGTTACCTTGATCTGTCCATAGAGATTAGGGTCTGCTTCATAGTATACAACATCTCCTTCATCGCTCACAAAATGATCTTCTTTAATACTTTTTGCTAAGATTCCTAGTAAATGTAATGGCAAAGGTCCAGACTTGTCCGGCTCCCTATAATACTTCCCTAATACTGGCTTAGCTGCTTCTGTCTGCAAAGGAGAAACGAAACGAGCAAGCACCAGACAGAAAATAAAGTTTAAGCTTTTGTATCATGAACACCAAAAAATCAAACACTCTTTTAGTCTTTCGTTTCAACTACTTACTGCTTCTACTAGATGATAATGTGGGATCTGCGGGAAAAGATGATGTATCACATGAGTTCCAATGTCGTGATGAATGTTGTTGATCAATCCGTAGTCACGATCCAATGTTGTAAGTCCTCCTCTCAAGTAACTCCATTCCTGTTTTGAGATAAACATGAGATTTTACGCAACCTTACAGAGAGAGATTGCATTGCGTTGTCTACAAAGAATAGTGAAAGGGCAGAGACAATGCATTTGTACCTTCCCACGGTACCAAGGGAGCTTATCTTCATGACCATGGTGATGCAGGTAAGTCACAAAGTCCAACCACATTACATTTATCTGTATTTGACATAGAAAACAATTGTCAGGTAAGGCAAAGGAAATAATAAGCAACAGGTGGGTATCAGAGGTGCATTACCCAGTAAGGAATCACATAAAGTTTGAGCATTTGCATAGGACCCATCACAAAGTTGAGAGAGATAAGCAGAGCAGCCATTGCAGTCCAACAAGCAGTAGATGTAAGAACATCATTTCTCTCTTTAGGGAGGAACAAGTCGCTGTCCGGATGGTAATGGGAACCCTTCTTCCCCGGACTTCGAGCCCACTGAAACAACAGATGAAGAACACATGAACTTTTTTTACTTGGTGTGTGTCAGCTTAAGCTATTACAGTAACAAACAGATTAGTTCTTTACCAAGTAGAAAGGGTAAGCGAGCATCACGAGAGGCAGTGTAAATCTAAAGAACCGAGTCGGTTTGTCCAAACTCTTGTAGATTTTCTCAGACATCTGCAGTAACAACAAACAGTATAAATAAAAAAACTTCATCTAAGAAACACCACATGACTGAAACAAGACAACAGAATAGCAACATACAGGATGCCAAGATTCATCGTTCTCAACATGACCATGGTTCTGGTGGTGAGTTCTGTGGCTAATTCTCCTGCAGGTCAATCAAATTCATATACTTTTAACATGAAGAAGAAGAAGAAGACAAAACTCTGCAAATTATTTCTGAGAGAAAGCAAAACTAACCAGCCATGGTAAGGGACCAGAATAGAGGAATGAAGAAGGTGACCCACCACACTGTTCAACCTCGGATCATTTGAGAAGCTACCATGTCCACTGAAACCAACAAAGTTAAAAGAAAATTGTTTTGACTATTAGCTAAAGAGTAAGAACATCTACAAAAACCAATAACTAGTTGCCAACTAAGTTTGTCCACAAGCAACATGATGATGATAGTTTGATACCTCATAACTCAATTATGTCTATTGAAGTCAAAGAGATAGGGATAAAGATGTAAAGTCAAGATTTTTGATTCAACTGGTTCCAAATTGAAAAGTGGGAATCATCCAAAGTAGACCAAATCAGAGGGTAGACAGAACAAAACAACAAAAAAGATAGGGTTTTTCAATATTGATTACCAGTCATGGCCAAGAACAAAGAGAGCCCAGAACATGGTTCCTTGAGCAAACCAATAGAGAGGCCAAACAATCCAATTGTTGAGGTAAGCAGCACCAGCAGCCAATGCAAATACAATCGCTACATCTCTCAAGACATAACTCATAGACTTCCATGGATTCTTAACCCAACAATGTTTAGGTATAGCTGCTCTGATATCAGCTAGATTGAACGGAGGAGGGGCGCCTGGGTCGAATCTCTGCGTTTTGGGTTCTTCCTCGACTGGGGATGAGGAAACTGTTAAAGGTGTGGTCACATTCAACGCCCAGTTTCGAGAATTCAGACCAAACCGGAGAGAAGAAGAAGAAGGGGATGGTCTGAGTTTGAAGGAGGTGGGTTTGTTGTAAGAGAGGAAACTGGATCTGGGTGTGGTGTAGATTCTGGGGAGAGGTCTTATTCCACATTCTGATAAGACCAGGTTCGCCATTACCAGAGCTCCCCAGAAGACAGAGAAAAACTCTCTCTTTTTCTCTCTCTCTGTTGTTAAATGAGAGGTTAATATAAAGAGAAGAGAGTAAGGAAGAGATAATGTAGTTGAGGAGAGATTGATTATAAATCTATCCTCCACCACTTCAGCTAAGAGAGAGAGATAGAAAGGTGTGAACTTGTGATCCTTGTTGCTTGTCGTCTCTCAATTTCTCTCTCTCTCTATCTTTCTCTGGTTCACAAAGTGTTTTCCTTTCTGAGGTTGTGAATTAGATTACATATATATATATTCAAGCAAGCAGAAAGGGAAGGAAAGGTTCTGTTTCGTGTGGGGAAGTTTTGAATTTTCACCACAATTGTTTTGTATGCTTTATTATTCAACGCGTATTTAGTTTTTTTTTTTTTTTTTGGTAACACAGTTGATGTTGTTGTTCTTTCTCTTTTTCTTTTTGTAGAGATGAAGTGAAAGAAAGAAAAACAATGAGGCATATGTTTCATGACCTATAAAAATATAACAAAATCAATAGTTTTTTTTGAATTGATGCACATTATTTAAATGACTCTTTACATTGTTAGGCAGAGAAAGTAGTGTTATTTCGTTGAAGAAGCCATCTCTTGATAATTTGAGTCAACTACGTTTCTATGTTACACCAATTAGGTTGCTGCTTTATTTTTGATTAGGACTCGCAGTAATGTCAATAGTAGTCACTGTAGTCAAATACCTAAGTGGGGTTTGATTTTATTTTTGGGGATGCTTAATTCTTGGTTTGTTATGTAAGGCAACGGTTCAGTGATTGCCTAATGGGAATCAGTTTTTGCTTTTGTGGACACTACTTACTTCCATGAGGTTGAATATTGGAAGGATCTCTTGGTCAAGGATGGTGTTACAGAGACTTATATTTGGTTCCATTGGCAAACTCATGTCCAGGCCCGGCCCGTCATGTCTGGGCGCCCAAAGCAAAAAATAACGTGGCCCATAAATACAAAACAAATTAATAAAATGTAAAAGAAATGATTTAAACCTAGGGAAAGAAATACTTACATTAGTCACTTACAACCACTAAACCACAACTACTTTTTATGTATTGGCTGCCCCTGAATGTCTATATTTGTATCGGTGGCTAAAGTTGGCGCTTTAGCCCAGGGCCAACACTGGTCATGTCACTCTCATGATTATTATTGTAACATTTCGACCGTCCACATTTAATTGGCTATCCACGCCCGTTCACTCAGTATAGGCCTCTTTCATACGACGACTAGTATGTTAATTTTTCTGGATGTTTGAAAATCTTGTCTAATTTCAAAGTTTTTTCTAGATATGTGACCGAAAGTACACTTTAATGATATAAATAGTCAGATCAATTCTTTTAATCTTTCCATATATCAAAAACCGGGACGTTATAGTTTATATTATATCAACCCTTTGGATGAAGGATGTATTGATGCAATAACTACTTGTTCCCATTTATGTTCACTGACTTATCTCTCGTTACAACGAGTAAACTATTACTGTCTGAACTTGGCAGTGATTGTAGCTCATTAGTTGTGATGAATATACAAAGTGACTCATTATCATAATGCATAGTTGAGACTTGAGAGTGTTAACCATAAGCCTAGTCTTTAGATTTCGAAGAAGTCTCTCACAAACAAATGGGCCTACGTTTTTCTTTTATATACCAATATAGCTGTTGGGCCTTACCCTCAGTTTTCATCTTTTGTTGGGTTTTACAGTAATAAATGGAAGACCTCTCCAGCCATGGTTGTCTCCCACTCATGTGTAAAACCCGACCCATTGATTGGCTCGGATCATACTCGACTCGACCCGACCCGACCCGACCCGACCCGACCCGACCCGGTTATATGCACGTCGTCTCTTTTAGTTCTCCCCTTAGGGCATGATTAATGCAGGTCTCTTAACAAGGGGTTCTTATTTTTTAAGAGACCGTATCTTAATTATAACTAAGAAAACTTAAGAACCGTCTCTTAAATAAGAGACATAAGAGACGTCTCTTATCCGGAAAAATGTAAAAAAAAAAAAAAAAATTAAAAAGAGGACAAATTAAAGATGGCCTTATATTCGACGAGTGAGTTCGATTGGATCGCTGTTTCGTCATTTCTCACTACCTAAGAAAAGAAAGGTGCGTCCCCTTCTCTCTCCTTCATCACCTTTATCCCTCAGATCTGACATCGATTTCGAATCTTCTTCAGGTTCTCTCTCTCTCCTGGCCGTTGACGGTCCCGTCCCGGCCGTGGATCTGATTCTGACCCCGGATTCCCTCGCCGCGATCTGAGGTCAAACATGGCGGCAGCTAACGCCCCCATCACGATGAAGGAGGTTCTAACGGTGAGTCCCATCTCCATTTCTAGAAACATATGCTTATCTCTTTGGAATCAAGCTAAAGTTTTTGGACGATTAAAATGTTTCTATAGTTGCAATCTGTTTTTGAATTTCTGCTCGCTCGTTGCGGATCGATAGCTCGTGTATTGATTATATTTCTATAACATACGCTCAGATCTGTGTTACCTCAATGTATCGAGCTCGGATTTGTGTAGTCCAGTGTGCTGATTCACTCGGATCTTGTTAATAAGTTGATGAACTATGCGACATGACGCTTTGTTTTGATATTTTTTTGCAGCTTCCGAGCATTGGGATCAATCAGCAGTTCATCACGTTTACTAATGTTACTATGGAGTCTGACAAGTACATATGTGTACGAGAGACGGCACCTCAGAATAGCGTTGTGATTATTGATATGAATATGCCGATGCAGCCTCTAAGGAGACCCATAACTGCTGATTCTGCTCTTATGAACCCAAACTCGAGGATCCTTGCCTTGAAAGGTATTTGACCGTTTCTTTCTATTACTAAATCTTGTACCTAGAATAGTTTCCTTTTGACGTTTTCCTTGGGATTATCATTGATAACGCCTACGCTTTGTTAGCTTTTGATTTTTTTTGCTCTCAATAATATTGGATCAAATCATAAACCCTCGTGATCATAAGTTCAAATCGGTACGTGCCTGTTGTGATGCATCATTAGATAGAACACCTATTATATTAAAGCAGTCATATGTTTCGGTCCTGCTCTTGTTCAGGAATCGGGTGAGATAGTATGTTTAATGTAGACTTCAGTGTAGAGTTATATCTTTTCTGACATGTGATATATCTCTTATGACTGTGTTGTGCCAGTGAGGTCTGTAGTGGATATTTCGTTACATTAGCTATTATTTATTTCTTCCTTTGTTGCTTACTTTTTTCCTTAATTTGTTTATAGCTCAAGTTCCAGGAACTACTCAGGATCATCTGCAGATATTTAACATCGAAGCAAAAGCAAAGTTGAAATCACATCAGATGCCCGAGCAGGTGAGCATTAAAACAAACTTTTTGTTACTCGATTATCTTTCGTTCTGTACCTTTTATCAGACTCTGATTTTACTGGTCTGAAATATATTTTTTGGATATTAACCACCCATGTTTTATAGGTTTCTTTTTGGAAATGGATTACACCAAAGATGTTGGGGCTGGTGACACAAACTTCCGTGTATCATTGGTCGATTGAAGGTTTTATATCTTTGACTTACTGTCATCTTCTTCATATCATGTATATGTTGTTTCTCATTTTGCTCCGATATTTCCAGGTGATTCTGAGCCAGTGAAGATGTTTGATAGGACAGCCAATTTGGCAAACAATCAAATTATTAACTATAAGTGCTCTCCTAATGAGAAGTGGTTGGTGTTGATTGGAATTGCCCCTGGCTCTCCTGAGGTAGGTTTACTGCGCCATATATTAGGCTGGATAAAGACATTAAAATGGCCGTCATTGTATATATTTTTACTGGGTCTTTTCATTATTATTTTCTGTAGAGACCACAACTGGTAAAAGGGAATATGCAGCTTTTCTCTGTGGATCAACAGCGTAGCCAGGCTCTTGAAGCACATGCTGCTTCATTTGCCCAGTTTAAGGTGAACTATGCGGTTCTTTTTTGAGTTCATTCCGTGGTCTGATCTTCAACTGTAGTATGACAAGCAACGTTATTAATGCTAGGTCCCTGGGAATGAGAATCCTTCTATTCTTATATCCTTTGCAAGCAAGAGCTTCAATGCTGGACAGATAACATCAAAGTTGCATGTCATTGAGCTTGGTGCCCAACCAGGTTAGCCAAATCTGTTCTATATTTTCATGGTTATTAGCCTATTTGGTTACGTTTTTAGTTGCTAATCATCTGAGCTCTAAAGTTGGGCAATTTTTTTTCAGGAAAACCATCATTTTCGAAGAAGCAGGCAGATCTCTTCTTTCCCCCAGATTTTGCTGATGATTTTCCTGTAGCCATGCAGGTTTGTAGTTGCATTAGAAGTTCTATTAACTTCATTGAGATTCCGGTGAAAATTTCATGACACCATTTTCTCTCCTTTTCAAACAGGTCTCTCACAAATTTAACTTGATATATGTCATCACCAAGCTCGGCCTATTGTTTGTATACGATTTAGAGACGGCTTCTGCCATCTACAGAAATCGGATAAGCCCAGACCCAATTTTCTTGACTTCTGAAGCTTCTTCAGTTGGGGGTTTCTATGCCATTAATAGGCGAGGACAAGTTCTCCTGGCTACAGTAAATGAGGCTACGATAATACCTTTTATCAGCGGTCAAGTATGTTTACCTTTTTCCAGTTTATTTCTCGATAAAATCTATCTATTTCGTCATAACATGTTAACAACTCTACGATATTGTATAATAGTTGAACAATTTGGAACTTGCTGTCAATCTGGCTAAAAGAGGAAACCTCCCTGGTGCAGAAAATCTGGTATGTGATGTTTACCTTGGTTCAGATGTGTGGATCTGTTCTGTTGCTGAAGTAATTAAAGTTAACTAAAGCTGGCTGGACAGAAAGAGAGGCAGTCGTTGGTGTTAAATTTCTCATATTCAGTTTGAATGTTGCAGGTTGTCCAGCGGTTCCAAGAGTTATTTGCTCAAACTAAGTACAAGGAGGCTGCTGAGCTTGCTGCTGAATCTCCTCAGGGAATTCTACGTACACCTGATACTGTGGCTAAATTCCAGGTATTTTCTCCATATTTAAGCAAGTTACCCTCTGCGGACATGCTAATTGCTGTTAGATGTAGGTAGCACCTATCTAAAACTACAAAATCGCACTATTCAATTTTGCAGAGTGTTCCAGTACAAGCAGGGCAAACTCCTCCATTGTTACAGTATTTTGGGACCCTTTTGACTAGAGGGAAGCTTAATTCATATGAGTCTTTGGAACTATCTCGGCTTGTTGTGAATCAAAACAAGAAGAATCTCTTGGAAAACTGGTTGGCAGAGGATAAGTTAGAATGCAGTGAAGAACTTGGAGACCTTGTCAAGGTAATCATAAAATTTATCATTGTCCTTCATTGTCTCCTTTAGCATCTTGTAACGATAATCTATTCTGTTCCAGACTGTAGATAATGACCTTGCTCTGAAAATATACATCAAAGCTCGAGCTACTCCAAAAGTTGTAGCAGCTTTTGCAGAGCGAAGGGAGTTTGACAAAATACTGATTTACTCAAAGCAGGTAAGCTATAAGTTTAAAAGTTTTCCCCTCCCAAGTAATGGTTACCCAGAAGTTAATTGTGCTAATAATGTAATATTGTTTCGTATTGTGAATTTAGGTTGGGTACACACCTGATTACATGTTTCTTTTGCAAACCATACTCCGTACGGATCCCCAGGTTAGTATGGTGCATTTTTTATTCTTGCAACATATTAACCCTTGAAAACAGGTTTACTGGGAAACTTCGATTGATTAATTTTAACCGGATGTTGTTTATTATGCAGGGAGCAGTAAATTTTGCTTTAATGATGTCCCAAATGGAAGGAGGCTGTCCAGTTGACTACAACACCATCACTGATCTTTTCCTTCAGGTCGGTAAATATAATTAAATAGTCTATGCAACAATATATATAGCTCACTACAAGAGAATTATCATGTATTAATATACTTGTGCATATACAGAGAAACCTGATCCGTGAAGCGACTGCTTTCCTTCTGGATGTTCTGAAGCCAAATTTACCTGAGCATGCTTTTCTGCAAACTAAGGTTAAAAAGAGTTGCCACTTCGTATCTGGCTGTGCTTTTCTTATTCATATTCCTTTCTCAGAGCTTTTATTCCACTGTCAACCTAGGTTCTGGAGATCAATTTGGTAACCTTTCCCAATGTGGCTGATGCAATTTTAGCGAATGGGATGTTTAGCCACTATGACCGCCCTCGTGTTGCTCAGCTTTGTGAAAAGGCTGGACTTTATATCCAATCTTTAAAGGTTATTGCTCGATGTTTACATTTTTTTTTTGCTGGCCTAATAGATGTATTATCTTTTTTTATCCCTAACTTCTTTTCCTTTTGCTTTGTGCAGCATTACTCAGAGTTGCCTGATATTAAACGTGTAATTGTGAACACACATGCTATTGAGCCGCAGGTAATACCTCTGAACTAATATTCGGTTGCTAAACTCCCGAATGGTCGGGTTGTTGAACTTATCTCTGTTCAAAATGCAGGCTCTTGTGGAGTTTTTCGGTACTCTTTCTAGTGAGTGGGCTATGGAGTGCATGAAGGATCTTCTGCTGGTCAACCTGAGAGGCAACCTTCAGATAATAGTTCAGGTAAGTGCTGTGCTGTTGTACGATATGAATTTTCTATTGTTTAATGTGACACTGACGTCTCCATATCATTGCAGGCTTGCAAGGAGTACTGTGAGCAACTTGGTGTTGATTCATGCATTAAACTCTTTGAGCAGTTCAAGTCTTATGAAGGGCTATACTTCTTCCTAGGTTCATATTTGAGTATGAGGTGATTTATCAGATACTGTCATTCCTGTTTATAAGCAAAATCCTTGTGTTTGTATTCTGATGATAAATAATGTTTTCTTTCTGTGCGATAGTGAGGATCCTGAGATTCACTTCAAGTACATTGAAGCAGCTGCCAAGACCGGTCAAATTAAGGAAGTTGAGCGTGTAACTAGAGAGTCTAACTTTTATGATGCTGAAAAGACGAAGAACTTTTTGATGGAAGCTAAGCTTCCTGATGCCCGACCTTTGATAAATGTCTGCGACCGTTTTGGCTTTGTGCCTGATCTTACTCATTACCTGTACACAAACAACATGCTTCGTTACATTGAAGGTTACGTGCAGAAGGTATGGAGTTTCTTGAGACTACTCACTACTGTTAATATGTGGGAGTTTTGCATTTTATGCATTAAATAATCATAATGTGATTCTTTCCGCAGGTTAACCCTGGGAATGCTCCCTTAGTTGTGGGGCAGTTGCTTGATGACGAATGCCCTGAAGATTTTATAAAAGGCCTCATTCTTTCTGTTCGTTCGTTGCTTCCTGTTGAGCCCCTTGTTGAGGAATGCGAGAAGAGGTGTGAATCTCTTTAGTCATCTTGGTTTCCGTTCATATGTCCCTTTGTTTTTAAAGCTAATATGTATTTCTGTTTTCAGAAATCGACTCCGTCTCCTAACTCAGTTCTTGGAGCATCTAGTTAGTGAGGGAAGCCAAGATGTGCATGTCCATAATGCTTTGGGTAAAATTATCATAGACAGTAACAACAACCCTGAGCATTTCCTGACCACCAACCCTTACTACGACTCTAAAGTTGTGGGTAAGTACTGCGAGAAACGTGATCCCACCCTGGCTGTTGTGGCATACAGAAGAGGACAATGTGATGAGGAACTCATCAATGTCACCAATAAGAACTCTTTGTTCAAGTTACAAGCCAGGTATTCGATTGCTGCTAACCAAACTTCTTGCTTAATCCACAATGGTTCGTCTGTAGTAAGCTTATGCACGGCTTTCCAACTGCAGGTATGTAGTGGAGAGGATGGATGGTGACCTCTGGGATAAGGTTCTTATGGAAGAAAATGAATATAGAAGACAACTTATTGACCAAGTTGTGTCTACTGCTTTACCCGAAAGCAAGAGCCCAGAGCAAGTTTCTGCAGCTGTTAAAGCATTCATGACTGCTGATCTGCCACACGAGCTTATCGAGCTTCTTGAAAAGATTGTGCTTCAAAATTCTGCCTTCAGTGGAAACTTCAATCTGCAAAATCTTCTTATACTGACAGCTATCAAGGCAGATCCGTCTAGAGTTATGGATTACATTAACAGGCTGGATAACTTTGATGGTCCGGCTGTTGGAGAAGTGGCGGTTGATGCCCAGTTGTATGAAGAAGCATTTGCAATTTTCAAGAAGTTTAACTTAAATGTTCAGGCTGTCAACGTATTGTTGGATAACGTCAGAAGCATTGAGCGTGCTGTTGAGTTTGCTTTCCGGGTCGAAGAAGATTCTGTTTGGAGCCAAGTCGCCAAGGCTCAACTCAGGGATGGGCTAGTCAGTGATGCAATTGAGTCTTTTATTCGAGCTGATGACGCCACTCATTTCTTGGAGGTCATACGTGCTACTGAAGATGCTAATGTCTATGATGACTTGGTCAGATACCTCCTTATGGTTAGACAGAAGGTGAAGGAACCCAAGGTTGATAGTGAGCTCATATATGCTTATGCAAAGATTGAAAGGTTGGGTGAGATAGAGGAATTTATTCTGATGCCAAACGTGGCTAACCTACAACAAGTGGGCGATCGCCTGTATGATGAAGCTTTGTATGAGGCTGCAAAAATAATTTATGCGTTCATATCGAACTGGGGCAAGTTAGCCGTCACACTTGTGAAGTTACAGCAGTTCCAAGGTGCTGTTGATGCTGCAAGGAAAGCGAACAGTGCAAAGACATGGAAGGAAGTCTGCTTTGCTTGCGTTGATGCAGAAGAATTCCGACTGGCTCAAATATGTGGACTTAACATTATCATTCAGGTGAACAAACACCTGATCTTTATGAATGTTTTTTCAGTTTTACATGATATTTATCCCACGGTTTAATCTTTTTTCTCCTTTAACAGGTGGATGACCTGGAAGAAGTCAGCGAGTACTACCAGAACAGAGGATGCTTCAATGAATTAATCTCACTTATGGAGAGTGGACTTGGTTTGGAACGGGCTCACATGGGAATCTTCACCGAGTTGGGTGTACTGTACGCAAGATATCGTTATGAGAAGCTTATGGAACACATCAAGTTATTCTCAACTCGTCTCAATATTCCCAAGCTTATACGGGCCTGTGATGAGCAACAGCATTGGCAGGAACTTACCTATCTTTACATTCAGTACGATGAGTTTGATAATGCTGCAACTACTGTCATGAACCATTCTCCGGAAGCATGGGAGCACATGCAATTCAAAGACATTGTCGCCAAGGTTGCGAATGTGGAGCTTTACTACAAGGCCGTTCACTTCTACTTGCAAGAGCACCCTGATATTATCAACGATCTTCTCAATGTGCTTGCTCTACGGTTAGATCACACACGTGTGGTGGATATTATGCGCAAGGTTCGAGTCTGACCCTTGATTTTTTTTTTCCCCTTAAAACTTATCAGCAATGGCTTAATAATGATTGATTTCTGATGATATTTTTCTTCCTGATCTCAGGCTGGTCAGCTGCGCCTTATCAAGCCCTACATGGTTGCAGTTCAGAGCAACAATGTATCTGCTGTAAATGAAGCTCTGAATGAGATATACGTAGAAGAAGAAGACTATGACAGGTTGCGTGAGTCTATTGATTTGCATGACAGCTTTGACCAGATAGGCCTCGCTCAGAAGGTAAGAGTTGTAATCTTATCTGTCTGAGTTAACGTTTTATATCTTCGCTATTATACTCATTAATGTTCACGTGAATGGTGAGAACAGATTGAGAAACACGAGCTTGTGGAAATGAGACGTGTGGCTGCGTATATCTACAAGAAAGCTGGTAGATGGAAGCAATCAATTGCGTTGTCGAAGAAAGATAACATGTACAAGGACTGTATGGAAACTGCTTCACAATCCGGCGACCATGACCTTGCAGAACAACTTCTGGTTTACTTCATTGAACAGGTTTGTGTTTCAAGCATGATTACATACATAGAACAAAAGCCATTTATTTATTCTCTAGCTTTTCGGTAGATGCAGTAAAACATAAGATGAAATTAAGAAAATCCTTTTTTTTTAATATTTATTTATATATGACAGGGTAAAAAGGAATGCTTTGCCACATGTCTCTTTGTCTGTTATGACTTAATACGACCAGATGTAGCTCTGGAACTTGCTTGGATCAACAATCTGATTGACTTTGCCTTCCCGTATCTCCTCCAGGTGCTTTATCCTCTCAAAACGAGATGTAGACGCTATATATGATTGATTTCTTCCTCCCTATTTTTGTTATGACAGTTTATCCGAGAATACTCTGGGAAAGTGGATGAACTAATCAAGGACAAAATAGAAGCACAGAAAGAAGTGAAAGCTAAAGAGCAGGAAGAGAAGGATGTCATGTCCCAACAGGTACTACTACTACTACTACTTATTTCAGCTAAATAGAAATCGAAAAACATGCTTACATCTTTAATTTTGTTGTGAAAACAGAACATGTACGCTCAATTATTGCCACTGGCTCTACCTGCCCCACCGATGCCAGGAATGGGAGGAGGTCCAGGGATGGGAGGCGGTTACGGTCCGCCACCACCAATGGGAGGGATGCCTGGAATGCCTCCAATGCCACCATATGGAATGCCACCGATGGGCGGCTACTAAGACAATGTTTACAGTGGTATACGTCTCTACGACACGACTGTTGAACGTTTTTTCAGACGCAATGTTTCCTCGTTTCTTTGATTTTATAGGTATGTGTGGATAATAATCTCGGTATTTTCGTTTGTAATATTCTTTGGGGGATGTGTTTTAGAAGAGTCATTTTTGGTTTGAGGCCATTTTACTATTTTCAACTTTTTATAAAACTTTTTCGAGTGTTATGAATTTTTTTTTGTTTTGACTTGATTTCTCCAGTTGGCTTGCCTTTGATTTACAAAAAAAAAGTTTGAAAATACATTGTCAGGCACAAATCTGCGATCTAGTTTCTACGGTCTGAAAAAAAAAATCAGAACCAAATTAATGCAACAAAGCAGTCAATACTTTGATTTATACAAGGGCTCAAGCTCTCATACGAATCTCTAGCTAGGTGTGACCATCTGAAAAGCAATCATCCTAACTTAAGACCATCACATTTTTCATTAAGCATATTATTTAAAGTTACCATCATATGTCAAGCACAATCAGAAAAAACATATCTACTATTAACTTGGTCCAATGGGTAGATACTCGTTTTCTGTTTTGCAGTTATTGGGCCGATCGATGCTAATTTTATAGAATAAAAGCTCACAAGCAAGCCTCTTATAGCATGTACATTGAGAGTTCATAAGGAGAGTTTATACACTTTTTTAGATGAACATGTGGGTTTAGGGTTTTCTCTGGTGAACATGTATCATCACTGTTCCGCGGGCCTCACGACACGTGACGGCCCACGATTGGTCTATTTTTTTTTTTTCTAAACAAAAAAGAAAAATAAAAAAAATTAATAATAAAAAAAAAAGATGAACCCAAGGGGGTTCATTGGTGTGGATGCCCTTACACTATTACTGTAACTCTGCATCACAGTTTTTAAATATCTACATAACAAAGATTTTAATCATAAAACTTTTAAATATCTGCAGAAGAAGCGATAAAAACTTCACAATCACTTGATATAGAAATTGACATAAAAATCTTTTTTTCTTTTTCAGAGGAACTATAACCATTGCTATTCCTGTCTGTGTATTAAAAATATCTTTCACTCAACCCCATGACAAAAACAAAACTACAAATATCTTAAAATCACTATCACTCAGCACGTCGTCGTTTCAGTCCCATGCATTGCCAACGACACGGACGAGTCGACTCTGATTGAGACTCGGCACAGCGGACAACTCGACTCGGCCATAAGCCACCGATCAACACATTCGCAGTGGTAACAATGGCGACAAAGAGGAAGCACTTTCATCTTCTCTCCTTCTTCTAAACCACCAAGGCATATACAACACTCCCTCTCTTCCTCCTCGTCTTTTTTCCGGCACAGCACCACCGGCAAACTCCGAATCTCCGCCGGGTCAAGACCTCCACCAACGAACGACGTAAACGGAGGAGACGACGCGTGGAAGTTGGTGGGATCGCGAAGGAGGCAGCTCCGGTGGATGTAGAGAGTGAGTAAAGCGAAGAAGAGGACGAAGGAGAACAGAGACATGACGAAGAAAACTGTCGGACCGTGAATCTGGAAGTTACGGTCGTCGTACTGGTTCTCGTGCCAGTACAGAAGCATTGAGGCTCTTGGAGACGGTGGTGATGACGTCATCTCGAGTTTATTTATGGTCGTTATTTTGTAAAAATGCACGATCGATGTGTGCTATATATATATAGACACATTTAGTCACGTGATTTGCATACATGATACATTAATAATTTTATTAATAAAAAGCCCAGAGAATATTAATCAGAGTCAAGTTTGGAGGAAAGTGGGCCTTAAACTAGTTTAGGTTCTTAAAATGCTTTGGGAACCAAATTAATTAGATTATCAGTAGGCGGCCATGCACGTTCCTGGTAGCAAGAGATACCAATGGAATAAGAACATCTTTAATGCAGGTTTCTTAGAAGACGTTTATTAACTTTTAACTAAAAAAATTTAAAAACTGTTTCTTAAATAAAAAAATATAAGAAACTATCTCTTATCCGAAAAAAAAATCAAATCAAGTTAAAAACCTACATGCATTAAACATGGCCTAAGACATAAGACCACTATTTTAAATTACAAATATATATATATGAGGTAACTTTTATTTGCATACTAGAGCTAGAGGACATTCTAATTAACTTACATCATCTCATCTTCTCTAGTTATTTACCCATACAGCTACACTTGAGCACTTAATTATTTGAAGTTTTGAACTAGTATAGTTACGTGTAGTAGGCACGTAACATGTGGTTGAAATAAATGTGACATGATTCCGCGTCTTCAAGAATCAGTTTGTATTGCTAGATTGCATCAAAAGATTATAAGAGGGTTGATGGATTGAACCAATCAGTGATTCAGAAATATTGTAATGTAAAACATAATTTGATTATAGTCCTAGTGAGTAGTGATCCTTCTTAACATGGATGATTAGTTGCAAACGCCATGTTTACGTATGGTTACGATTCCTACTAGTATCCAAAGTGTCATTTTTTGTTCCTCGTATAGTCCTATAAACTCTATTTGATGTATATTGGATTGGATGGGTTAACAACAATGTTTGAGAGTGGTTGGTATATGTTAAGTCACCATAAAACCCCACTCCAATACAACGATTTGCAAACTAAAATAACGTTTCAACTAACATCACTTCTATGAGAAGTGATTAGGCATGGAGTGGCATATCAATTGGTGTGAGACAACACAAAGACATACTAATAGACAAGACACATCACGAAACATATACTTTAATGATAGACCTAACACGTTTTTGGATGATCTCTCTTTACCTTTACCTAACTATTAGCCTACTCACCGATCTTTCCTTTAATTACATCTCCCACCATCTTCAATTTTACACTTCCAAACTCTCCTACTCCAATTTGCCACACTATACATGATCCACCCACATGGCCACAAGAATACACAAACATTTAAGTTTTCTTGCTATTTTTTTTAATATTTAAATTCACTAAAATCATCATGGTCAGGTTAACCGAAGATACAATAGAGTCTTAGGTTACAAGGAGACAATGGCTAAAGCTGAAATCCAAACAAATTAACAAAGCGTTCTTACTATTCTATACTCTCCGTTTCGTTTTATATCGTATTAAGAAAACCATTAAATTTTCTATTATACTTCAAATTGATACACTATTTTATTTATTTATGTTAATTAATAAACTTAAAGATAAGATTAATAATGAAAAAAACCATCAAACATTTGCATTGAAAATATAAAACAACAATTATAATAAAACAGATTTTAAAGTCTACAATAACATTTAAAATAAAAAAGAGGAGAGACTAATCTGTAATGAGAAATTCTGATTCTGGAATTCTAAAAATACATATATATATATATATGTATTTATATTAATATTTAATTATAAAATTTTTAATTTTACGAAAAATCAAACCTAAAAGTTTTCTACAAAAATATTTTGAATTAGGTTTTCCACAAAATTTAAAACTTCACAATTAAATATATATATATATATATATATATATATATCCTATTAGAGTGCTCTAAGCATGGTTTTACAATGATAAATGGACTAATCCCATCCAGTTGATGACATCAAGAACAGTCAAGAGTCATACGGCAACCAAGCTTCACAAATGATCAGTCTTTGAGTTTAATTAAGGTAATTTAATAAAATCATTTTAGTTACGCATTAAACAAAGCTTGACAAATGGACCATACTAGTGGGACCCAACTTAGGACCAAACCGGGTTTAGAGATTAGTTCGGTTTAGAAGAGGATAATCGCCGTTGCTGACGTCACCGCCGGTAATCAACCCATCATAAAATCCGATTTCTCTGCCTCCTATCCTTATCTTTAATCCTCCTTCTCCTCCTCCGCGCACGTTAGCCTCTCTCCCTCCTTCCTAATGGAGACGACGCCGGAGACTCACTCCAAATCCCAATCGCAGACCGGCGGCGGCGGCTCTCACCGTCTCCCGCCGGGACGAGAGGACTGGTGGAGCGAAGACGCTACAGCGACGCTGATCGAAGCTTGGGGAGACCGATACGTCCATCTCAGCCGCGGAAATCTCCGGCAAAACGACTGGAAAGAAGTCGCCGACGCCGTCAATTCTCGCCACGGCAACGGCCGACCAAAGACCGACGTGCAGTGTAAGAACCGGATCGACACGCTGAAGAAGAAGTACAAAACGGAGAAGGCGAAGAAGCCTTCTTCGACGTGGTGCTTCTTCGAGAGACTCGATTTCCTTATCGGCCCCGTCGCGAAGAAATCCACCGCCGCCGGAGTTGTTAAATCGCCGTTGACGAAGCCTGGATCTGTTTCAAGTGGAAGCTCTCTTGAAGACGACGATGAGGATGATGATGACGTGGAGGGTGATTGGGGGTTTGTGGTGAGGAAGCATCGGAGAGTGGTGGAAGATGTGGATCGGAGTGAAGGTGGAGGATCGTCGTGTAGGGAGCTAGCGAGAGCGATTCTCAAGTTAGGTGAAGTGTACGAGAGAATAGAAGGTGCGAAGCAGGGGATGATGATTCAGTTGGAGAAGCAGAGGATGGAAGCTGCTAAGGAGCTTGAGTTACAACGAATGAACATGTTGATGGATATGCAGATGGAGCTTGAGAAGTCTAAGCTTGGCAAGCGTAGAGCTGATGCTTCTGGTAAAAATTTAATCTTTATTGGCTCTCTGTTTAGAAAAACTGTGAATAATATATGGTAAAGTTTTCATTTTTATGTTAAAGATTGAAACTTTATGTTAGCTTCTGAGCTTTCAAATTTGATTTGGAAGCATATCTTCAGATGAAACGTTTACATCATGTGATGAGTTTACTGAAAACATCAAGTGTGCCTTGTTGTTGTCAGGTAAGAAGTTGTAGTATTAGATTGTGGAGAAGCTATACAGGCAAGGAGCAATGGTTGGATCTGAGAGCTCATCAAAAATTGGAGAAACTGTTACTATTCTTAATCCCTAGGTTTCAAGTTAGACCAATGCTTCTGCTTCTTCCAGCGTTATAGGGTAGTAATGCAGATTGGTGAAACAAACTCTTGTAGTATCTTACATATCAAGATGTACTTTTGTGAAGTATTAATGTATGCTAGTCTTCAAGTTCCTGATAGCTCTCATTTCTGTTTTTGTGATGTGCGATTAGTGTTTGCTTAAATCAAGTTTCAGGAATGTGGCTATACAAAAATTAACACATAATGAGCTACAGGACAACATACATCATAGTTGTTCATGTTCTTCCATAATTCACTTTTGGAACTGATCAAACCCACCACAAGCTATTGATTTGGCCTTTTGCTTATGTGACTTTGCATCAATCTGGAATCTCAAGGACAAGACTCTTGTGACCTGATGGACAAGAAATGACACATGAGGATGTATTATTGGAGCCTCAAAAGGAAAACCGCAGAAGCATACGTATCAGTGTTTCATGTTTGGTAGAATTGGGAGCTGACATTAGCATGTGCTCTCCTCTTTAAACCTGACTTACAATGAAGCTCTGCATCTTAAAACAAAAAAAACTCACTTTACTCGTCATGGCCTACCCGCTTGGTCCAAAACTGGTAAGGAGACTGACCTTTCATGTACCTTTGAAGTTAATCTGAAGTTTTTATACAAATGATCAAGAAAATGATTTGGCATATTAGGATTAAATAATACATTAGCGAGTTTAGATTGCAAGAAGACTCATAAGCAAGTGCAAATACAAAGGATAAAGAGATAAGGCCTATACAAAAGGAGGCTGTCCAATATCATACAAGTAAGCATCAAGACCAGACCCATCAAGCAACATCAAGTCACTATAAGGTACAAGATCAAGAAAAGCAGCAAGCTGAGGAGAATCATCCACCAAAGAAGACACGTTGTTGTTGTTGTTGTTGTTGTTGACACCAGCATTATGGGCAAGTAGTCGGTTGCGAGCAACGGCTATATCATGTTGAAGCTCAAGCATTTTCTTCTGCAGAGAAGCTATGGCTCCAATACAACCGTAAACAGGATCCTTGAGACGAACGTCAGCTTCATAAGCCAAGGAGTTAACGGTTTCTTGTCTCTGTTCTTCAGGAACTTCACTGAGAAGCTTACTGACGTTGCTGGCTCCAAAGACTTTATGGACTTTGGCGAAAGTCAGCGGGTCACTTGAGCGGAAATGAGGAGCGAAGATACAAGTGGGTGTGCATCGTCTCTTCAAGAGCTTACAAGCTGCACAAGAGGAGCTTGATCGTGGCTCATGCCCTCTCATCTCAAAGCTTTCCTCTCTTTTTGGTTGAGATTAAATGTTAGGCTCAGGTTTATTCTAAGTTTTATCTGCTGCTGCTGCCTTTATATATTATTGGACTCTCTCTTAACATTTTTTTGTGTGTGGAGAAGAGTGTTGTTGTAGTGATTGAGAAGGGAACATAATGGGACAAGGCATGGGCCTATTCATCATTAGTGTTGGATTGATCTTTTTCTTTTGCTAATTACATGATTGGCTCGTGGGTTCAAGTCGAAGCTCGTAGGTCATAAATCAGAATCATATAGTAGTTTTATCTTTTGAGATTTTGGTATTGAGCTTTTGAGTATTTGTATATATATTAAGCGAATAAAATCACAAGTTGCACATAAAAACTGGAGTGTGGAAGTGGAGAAGACAAGACATTTGACAAGATAAGTGAGAGAATGAGCAGCCCACCACCACCGACCTCTTACACTATCATCCAGTTTCTTTCTTTCTCTTCCTCTTCTACTCATCATTCATTATCATTGACAATATACCAATCACAAGAAAATTTAATCCAAAATAAACCCTTTATAGTCTTCAAATCTTTCAACCTTTGTAATTGGAGTACACAAACCAACTTAACAAAACCAAAGAATATCTTTAAACCTTTGTACAACCAATTCATATTCCAAGGAATCTTGAATTTCTTTCTTGACCGAAAACAAAAACATACATCAAAGTTTTCAAAAGGTAAGTATAGACAAGATAAATCCTTTATAGTATTCCTCGTGAATCCAAAAATGAGGCAAACATGTAAAAATAATCAAATCTTTTCTAAACTTTATCAGATAAGATAATAAATCAAACTGCAAGAATGTCAGGAAAATACCAGATTTTGCTCGATCGTGTTCTTGTTTCTTCACTATATGGCAGTAGCTAATCTGTCTCATAACAAAAACAAAAGATGGAGTGTTAAGACTGTTGTTAGTCATCTCACATTCATTCGATATATAGTATACAGAAGGTAGTGATGAGAACCAAAACCTCCATACGGAAGAGACTAAATGGTAAGACGATTCCAGCACCAACTTCCACTATTACATCTCAAGCACGTTTAATCTCAAGCACGTTTAATTCTGGAGTTATATGTGCCAAAAAAGATAAACGCATTTTAGTGACCCTTACATATAAAAGGGTTAACCTGGATGTTAAATATTTACAATCTTTTCCTTTATTTTTAAATGCTAAAGCCTTGAGTGTTACAAGCCAGACAAACATACACATTGCAAGTAGATATTACATAAGCAAAACAAACTCAGAGAGAGTTTAAGACTTTGGTGCAGAACTTAAGGAGATGAGTAGCTTCTTCTTCCTCGATGAGTTCCAGCTTAAAGGACTCACCAGCCTTCACTCCATTAGCTTCACAGAACTCTTTCCACCCTTTTCCCAGTCTCATTCTTCCGTAGTTGTTATCAGGTTTAAGACTCGTTGTCCTTTTGATACCGTATCTGTCCACAAGCATTATCTTCCTTGCGCTTGTGATACCATTCGCCTTCAAAAATGTCGCTGGTAGACACTGCCATATATAGACTCGATAACATTACAACATCTCTACTACAATGCTGAAAAGACTTATGAAAACTTACCAATTTAGACTTCCTGAGACTGTATGGTGTGAGAGTTAGTGTCAAGAATCTGTCTTGACTTGTTAATGATGAAGAAGAAGAAGAAGAGCCTCGGAGAGAGTCTTGGCTGTACATGGACAAACACAACTGGAGAACAGGTTTTGTACCTGCTTGCACAAGCCCCTGCAAAGTTGATCACAGAGTATATACTAGTATATGATTTAGAATCAAACGAGTTCTTAGATTTTATGGTTTAAAGATAAGTAGTACATCAAATGCAGAAGAAAAGTTTCACCAATGCATCTTTTCTTAGACTTGACGGGGTGACACGAGCTACAAAACAAGATTTATCTGATGGAGACTCTTCTTCTCTTGTTTCTTGATTCTTCCCTGAATCTGTTTCAGCTTTGAAATGAGAATTTAAACCGAATCTTTCAGTCAAACCGAGCTCAAAGTACTTGAGATCGTACCAGAGGATATGTGAAAGACATCATCATATTCTATCTCACAGCAACTAGGCCCAATAGTTGTGACATGAAACAACAAATCTCCATCATGTCTAAAAATGACTATGTCGCCTACTCGTAGGTCATGAAAGGTGGCGAACTCTTGCCAGCCTTGGGTGAGTCTCCGACCGTCCATCTTCACTTCCCAGGTTAAATCAGAAGCGTCCGATCTCAGCTTTACCACCGCACTGGCATTGCCCTCGTTGGTTGTTCCCTTTATGTGCTTTGAGTAGAACGCTATGGGAATGTTCTGCAAAGAAAGAGGCTCAGAGAAACATTGAAACAAACAGACTCATCATGCATATTCAGAGAGTGAAAGAGAGATTACAAGGTGGCTTTCAAAACCGGGAAGAAGAGGCTGGAAAAAGTGTGGATTGATACGTGAGGAAGCTGAAGCATTTGCCATTGTCTTGAGGAAGAGCTTTCTTTAGCTTAATATTTATACAACTATAAAGCTTATTCACTTTTGCTTTGTTTGATAGGGGCTTAGTCCCTAGTTGCTTTAAGAGAATCAATAGTCTTTTGTTCCAATGCAATGCCGGACTTTGCATTTATTCTCCGACTACGACTTACATTTATTAACACTCACGACGGTTTGGTTACACAGAACATAGAAAAGAAAGAAAAACATGAAGTAGTATACTATCCATAAAGACCTCGTTATAAAAAGATAGAACAGTGCCGTATAGCACAAGGAAACACATTATCACCAACCCATAATCTCCTTCCTTAACCCCCATGAATTTGATCATCCAGAAGCATTTGGTCAAAGTGCCAAACCCCTGCACCGATTATTTAAAAAAAAAAAGAAAGTGAAATTGCAATTTATTTAAAGATGATTCTTGAGGGGCTTTAAGGACTTACCATGGCCCTTTCCAATTCTTCTTAGCTGTGCAACGTACTCTGAGATTTTCTTGATAGCTTCCACCTGTGTTTACTTTTTATGAGACGATCACTTAAAGTCTTAATTAATGATTAATGTGACAACTTGTGTGTGTGTTTTTTTCTACCTGCTCTCCTAGAAACTCAGATTCAACAAAATCAACCAGCTGAACATCGTTGTTTTTCACACCCACCTGTAGGATCAAACACAGGAGAGAGGTTAAATCATACTTAGAAACTGTGTTCTGTCTCAAGGCTAACAAATAGTGCTTCATAAGTATACAAATGATGGAAAATTAAAAAAAACAACTTACACTTTGCAACTTGAGAAGCTTTTCATTTGTAAGTTTCTCCAAAGATAGCGCAAGCTCCATAGCTAATAAATTAACAAAAGAGAGCCAGAATCATCAAGGTTACTAAGATGTTTATTACTTAAAAAGATTATCGAAACATCTGCTAGAACTTACCATACAAAGCATCTCCCTTGTCCTCGTGATCAAACTCAGAGAATGGCATCAAAATAGACTGCAGCTTCACTCTCCCACCACGCTTGTTCTGAAGACCAAAATCCAATCAAACATTAGAAACACCATCCAAGATCCATGTAATAAAACCTGATAGATTTTATACCTGGTACTCCATAAACTTCTCAGCATGACCACGTTCCTCAAGAGACGAATCTTTGAAGAAACTATCAGTGAAATTAACCAACAAAAACAACAAAAATGATGATCATCCCACAGAAACACAAAATGGTCATTAAAGACTAAAGAAACTCACTTGGCGAAACCTTTCAAGCCAACATTATCTCTGTCAAAGTAAGCATACAGAGCATGATAGATGTAGGAAACATTATACTCCACACTGTGTTCCACAATATGTTAAGAATCATACCAAACACACCATAATAAAGAGATCATTCTTAAAGTTAGAGACGGATTAAGACAAAAAAACAAACACAAGAGCAGTTACTTGATCTGTTCGTTAACCGCAGATTCAGACTCGTCCGAGAACTTGTGGCGTGCGAGAGAAGCCATAGGTGTAGTGGGAACGAGAAGATCCATGTCTTTCTTCACTTCCTCAAAAGGCTCGAACACTACTCCGGTTAACGACTTGGTGCTCGTTCCTTTCGCCGCCCGAACAGACAACATAGATCCACGGTACGCGGTTGAAGGAAACAGAACATTCGACGGAGGAAAGAGATCTCCAACGCCGGAGCTCAAGATAGAAAGCGCCGGAGAAGCTTTAAGCAACATGGGTTTCTTAGTTAAAAGATCTATAGAGAGAGTAAAACGATGTAGAGGAAAAGTTATCTGTCAAACGTCAGAGCTAGCAAACCGGTACTGAGAGAGAGAGAGAGAGAGAGAGAGAGGGCGAAGGCGTAGGGAGGGGATGACGTGGCTTTAGGTTAGTAAGACACGTGGAAAGAGAAGACTTGGCTTGTGGCATACGCGTGGTGTCTGTAGAATAGCCGTGTGCCTGCATTATGGCGTCGTGTAAATTACGTAACGTAATGATATGATAAGATAATATTTGTGAAAATGAGTTTTGGAGAAGTGTCGTTTATACAAATGTTTATCGTTTCACAGTTTCAGGTTTTGGCGTCAAGCAAACCTACCACAAACCTTTTAACAAGAGACCTTCCAATTCCACAAGAAGGTTAGGGAGAATCATCCAGCTTTCTCCATAAACCATCTAGCTGACTCCTTTCACGTTTATCATATCACACAGGCAAGTCATATAACAGAAACTGAGACTGAAGAAACTGATCAAACCAAAAGACCACCCTTAGTATGTTTCAGATTAATATATGTTACAGAATCATCATCATTCAAGCAGATAAATTAATCATCATGAAAAAGTCCAGATACAAATTGTTAAAAATATCATAAGTTAAGTATCAATTTGCAAAATTAATTTCAATCAAAAATATATTAACATTTGGGTTTACATTTAGTGATTATTATTTGGGAAATTTGCAAATTTACAACATGTTTTATATCATTTTGAAAATGTACTTTTAATGAATGATAATTTTCAAAAATATCTTTAATTTTTTAATAAAAATAGACTTAATTAATTTTTCTAAATATTTATAAAAAAATTTAGAAATTTAATCTCACTCATTTAACATTAAACCCTAAATAACAATCACCAAAGCTTAAACTCAAATGTTAATATATTTTTGATAGTGTGTATTTTTACAAAATAGTACTTAAATTATGCTATTTTCATCAATTTCTCTTATTGTCTTGTGTTTAGTATTGAAGAGGATATAGTTGAGTTTTTAAATGTTTTATTAATATTTAGTCTCTTTTCATAGTAATTTAAAAGTATTTTTGAAAATTATTATTTATTAAAAATAAATTTGTAAAATAGTAATAGAATTACATTTTTTCCTATTTAAACTCTTACACACCTTTTTTGTAGATGGAATTAATTTCTTTTTGGTCAACGATCGAATTATATATAGACACAGTCGTGACAACTCATGGTAAACAACATGGGTTTGGTTTTGGATCGTGGAAGTGCACACTTGATTAAAAAAAGCTTTCTGTAAACATAAAAAATAGAACTAATAACTCCAGGTTTCACCTAAACTTTTCACTGCAAAAAAGTTTAAAAAGAAAATAAACTTTTCAATTGCAAACGTTTATAAAAAGAAAAGAAAAGAAACTTTTCAATTGAAAATGCGCTTTATACAAAATCCAATAAAAAGCGAAGAAGAAGAAAGACATATGAAAGAAAAGAAAAAAATGACGTCGTTACTGTCACCGTCATCTTCTCTCCGTAGAAAACGCCGTCTCACTCACTTCTTCTACTCCCTCCTCGCTTTCATCCTCCTCGCCGCCTTCATCTACGGCAACGATTTCCTCTTCTTCTCCCGTCGTTCTCTTCACTCCCCGGCGACGATCCTCCACCAAGTCAACGAGCCTCCTCCTCCTCCTCCTCCTCCTTCTCCTCCGCCACCATCTCCTTCTCCTCCACCTCCTTCTTCTCCACCTCCAGCATTCGCGGTGGGGAAGACGCCGGAAGGATGCGATGTGTACAGAGGGCATTGGGTCAAAGACAAGTCAACGCGGCCGTTGTACAAAGAATCCGAGTGTCCGTACATTCAGCCGCAGCTCACGTGCCGGACGCATGGCCGTCCCGATACAGACTACGATTCGTGGAGATGGCAGCCTGATTCATGCTCTCTTCCCTCGTTAGTCTCTCTCTCTTTCCAAATTTAGCATTCAGTTTATAGTTGTTTGATCTTCAGATCCGTTGTTAGGTTTGATGCGAAGATGATGCTTGAGAGTCTAAGAGGGAAGAAGATGATGTTCGTCGGAGACTCCTTGAACAGAGGAATGTATGTTTCTCTCATCTGTCTTCTTCACTCACAGATCCCTGAACATTCCAAATCAATGGAAACCTTTGGTTCCCTCACCGTCTTCTCTCTCAAGGTAAACACTCTTGTGGAAACGTTCTTGCAGCTTAGGATACTGATCGGTTCTTTTTTGGTATGTAAGGATTACAATGCAACGATTGAGTTTTATTGGGCACCGTTTCTTCTTGAATCGAATTCGGATAACGCTACTGTTCATAGAGTCTCGGATCGGATTGTGAGGAGAGACTCTATCAATAAACACGGTAGGCATTGGCGAGGTGCTGACATTGTTGTGTTCAACACTTACTTGTGGTGGAGGACTGGTTTCAAGATGAAGATCTTGTATGTAACTAATCCATGAAGTATATGAACTTGTACTCGAAATACTAGTGAGTTTGATTGTTTCTTTGATTTGTTATTTGAAGGGAAGGTTCATTCAAGGATGAGAAGAAGAGGATCGTTGAGATGGAGAGTGATGATGCTTATCGTATGGCTTTAAAGACTATGGTTAAATGGGTGAAGAAGAATATGGATCCATTTAAGACAAGAGTCTTCTTCGCTACCATGTCCCCTACTCATTACAAGTCAGTAACTTCTAGAAACTAGCTTAAAGAGATGAGTTAGATTGCTTACAGGAGGAATCTAGGCAGGACTTTGTCTTTTTGACATGGTCGGAAAGTAGAAACTAGATTAGATTATGTCGCAAGAACATCTTTTTGAATGCAAAGGTTTCATCTTTTTCTTACTCAATGGTCAGGAGCGAGGACTGGGGAGGCGAGCAAGGGAAGAACTGTTACAATCAAACGACACCGATCCAGAACATGGACCATTGGCCATCAGACTGCAGCAAAACGTTAATGAAAGTGATAAGAGAGGAACTAGACGGGAGAAAGGACTTTCCGGTGACGGTACTGAACATTACACAACTCTCAGGGTATAGGAAAGACGCGCACACATCGATATACAAGAAGCAATGGAGCCCATTGACCAAAGAGCAGCTAGCCAATCCGGTTAGCTACTCTGACTGTATACACTGGTGCTTGCCTGGTCTTCAAGATACTTGGAACGAGCTTCTCTTTGCTAAGTTATTTTATCCTTGATTCTTTTTCTTTAAGATTCGTCATTTTTTTGTAAGTTATGGTTCTTCTTTTTTGATAATTATGTAACACTCTTGTTATAGGAAGAGGGTGAAAGAGTTCCTCTCTGTTATCTGTATTAAACTTCAACACTTATTGAAAGAGTAAAGACTAAAAAAGTAACTATGTTTTTCATTGTTAAAACAAATCATTAACACCCATTTCTTGTTGCTACTATATGATCAAATCTGGAGATTCTATTGCAGTCTTGCAGACCATTCAAGGCCTCAGAACTCTCAAAGATCCAGAGAATTCAAGTCGAAGAACTCATGACTATTGGGTGGCTCCAGCTGAAGAGGATGAGACTCATTACCACCAGGCTGTACCTGGTCTTGGTTTCGGTTTTGGCACGGCTCAGGATCGGTTAAGAGGCCTACATCCATATCACAAAGGAGTTCATAAATATCAAAAGAATCTTCCAGATCCCAAAACCCCTGCTCGTTTTGCATATCACTAGGCCAGCCATAATCTGCAACAGTAAGCATATCCGGCATAACCTCTTCCTGCTTTGGTTTCTCTAATCCGTTTGATAGTCTGCTCCAATAATCCTCATCAAAGTCATTCAGACTTGTACTATGTTCATCAGTGCAATTGTCCGGCCTAGTATCACCATATACTTCTAACGTCTGACTAATAACTGGTCTAGTTTCACAATCAGCATCCTCTTGCTTCACACAAACATCACCACCAAGAACAGCCTTATCCTCAGACTGACTTGATGTACTAGCAAACTCAGAGCCAACACACTGCTGAGGGAAGTTAAGCCGAGCCAAAGGACCATACATAGCCTTAGCAGCTTCATCATAGGCAGAAGCAGCTTCTTCGGCAGTAGGGAAAGTACCAAGCCAAAGCCTACTAACTTTATTAGGTTCCCGGATCTCTGCAACCCATTTACCCCAAACCCTTTGTCTAACACCTCTGAAACTAGAGTGAGAGTTCTGTGGTCCACCTTTACCTTTCATACAACCTTTCTTAGACCCTTTAGCAGGAGCTTTACGTTGCCGTTTCACTCCTTGTTTTATAGAAGAAGCATTGACAAAGTCGTTGTACTCTTTCCACTTCTTTAGTCTATCAGCGACTGTTGTACCGTCTGCTCTAGCCCTTGATTTTCTCTTCCTTGATATTGACACTGTATGTGTTCCGGTTTCATCATAAACAGCCATCTTCTTCTTAGCCGCAAATCAAAGAATCTACAAGAGATCAAAAGAGGCTTATAGGGCTCAGGAAACTCTCTCAAGTTTCAAAAGTAAAGGACTCTAAAAACAGGAAGACGACCAAATCGCAGCGTATTTATAATTATTAAAGACCAAGGACTACTTAGCCACCAAGGATGCTTTTCTTTGACACCAAGTTTGTTTTTTCCTTTATTTATAGAAAAAAAAAAAGGAGGAAAAGTTGAAACTGAATTTCCTGTTTCTTTAATTACCTAAACGTGGGGACCAAGCTAGTGAATGAATGTAGTAACCAAATAAAAAAAACATAAACCCTAGAAAATATAGAAATCGAAAATCGACATACTTATTGTGATTGATAACTTCAAAGTTGGAGTCGAATCTCTTCTTCAGTAGTTTGTATATCTTCTTAGCCTTCGTTCTCTACTGTGTTCTTGTTTTTTTTTCTCTTTCAGATATAAAGTTTTTTTTTTTAACATAGGGGATTCGAGGGTGTATTTATATACTCTTTTTTTTTGCACAAGACCCACCACCTTCTCTGGATAATTCTGATACTTTATGGGAGACTAATCACACGTCCCAACTGACTGACACGTGTCATCCTTACCATTACAAAAAAACACGCTCTTAATACGGGTAAGCAATTGAATCCTTAAGGTGGTTGATAAACCCCACATATACACAAAAGACATGTTCAATTAAATTAAATTATTAGTATTTGGTTTCGAACACAAAATTGTATGGGAATTGCCAGTGCTGTTTCACATGAAGATAAACCACTTTTATGCTTCTTTAATAAGAAAACGTTTTCTACTGTATGTATATTAGAATGTGAAGACATCATCAGCCGTAATCTGATCAAAGTTACAGTTGTGCATGTCCGTCACGTGTCTCTTTAATGTTGTTGTTTTGAATATTTTATTAGTTAAATTTAGTTAGATTCATATTAGTTTATATTTATTCCGAAAAATTTGAATATTTGTAAATTGTCAAAGCAAAGTAAATATTAATATTCAATATCCGTTAAAAATAAACTAAACTATAAATACTAAAAAATTTAGAATTGTTTATATAATCCATTCCGATTTTTATAAAAATTGAATATATATATATATATATATACTTTAATATAAATTTGAAGTGTATAATTTTATATAATTATTATTTTTACCTAGAATTTTATTATTTTTATTTATAAAATTACTTATTAAGATGTTAAATTAAAAAGAATATTCAATCTTTATAAAAATTATAACTTTTCTAAAATTTTATGTTTTATTAGAAAATTTGATTATTTTCAAGAATTCATGAAACATATAATTTTATTAATTTTTTATTTTATATTATGTTAAATATAGTTTTGGAAAATATTTTTTTATTATTATTTAGATTTACTTATAATAAATGTTTATAAATATTTAAAATAAAAATTGGATATATAGAAAGTAAAATATTTTATTTCTGTCCAAAGTAAAGAAAATTGAAAAATTAGATATTGTTAAAATATAAACTAAATAACAAATAGTAAAAATTAGGGTCTTATTCCATTTGTGTCCATCCCTATCCACGGGGCCTATGACAAGCCTCTACGTAATTGCATGCGTACTTTAAAATCTTGTTGGGTTTCAGCTATTAGCGGGCCCATCTACTTAAAGCCTGTATAATTGTCTATAATATATAGCATGAATCTATATGGACTGATCAAATCCAAATCGACCCAGTAAAGGGTTAAACCAGCTTTTTATCCCCCAAACATTTTGCTCTCAAATAAGCTTTTCGCAATAACATTACTTGAAAGTTTAAGCACACCAAAAGTCAAAAGGATAACACACCAAGAGAGTCAATGACACACGAAAACATTATTCAAACTTCTTTTTTCCTTCAGTTTTATCAGAACAAGAAGAGGAAAGTAGGTAGGTAGGTAGAGTGAATTGCAAACTCCATGAGTTTTGTTCTTTGCTCGTTGTTACCCATATGCTTTGCTTAGGAACTTCCATATAGCCCTTTCAGTCGAAGTATATCTTTTCTTGACTCAAGCTGCAAGAACCCCACACACACATAAGTATTTGAAGCTTATGAAACAAAAGTTTACAAGTTTTACAAAGTTGTCTTCTTACCAGCTCCATCTGCAATGAGATCATATACTCAGCTTGTTTCATCTGAGTTTGCTTCATCTCTTTCACTTCCGCCCATATCTAGCACACAGAAACCAAAAACAAAAAAAAGATAGTTCATATAACACTTCCATTAGAGAAGGAAGTAAAGACCCATCAACTTTTTACCTCACTCAAAACATCCATACAAAGCTTCTCTCTCTCTTCTCCATTGTCCTCAAATGCGTCTCCTGACATGGCCGTTACGTACGATGATGACCCACAAGATGCTTTATCTATGTTGTTATTCTCTTCCTCATAGTCCCAAGGGCAAGACACCCTCTCATCTTCCCAATGATTGTGCATCATTGACGAAGAAGCATATCTTGTGTTACCCTCATTATCCCTAGGATCCTCTAAAATCATGTTCAGTCCTTTCAGATGGGCTTGAAAGTTTGATGCAACATCCCAATCAATCTCTGAGTATGTATTCTCAGCAGATTTTCCCTTGCTAGAAGTCCCATTTTGTATTGGTTGGAAACTTTGTTGTTCATCACAAGTGTTCACTATGACAACTTCACCTTGGCGTGAGGACATAACTCCTTTACTTGCTTGAGATGGAGCTTCTTGTCTCGAAAACGTTTTCTCCTCCATAGCTGAAGATTCAGTGATCGCTTTTCTCAGAACTGATGAGTAAGATGGACCAGATTGTGACACAGGTTTTTGAGCTACTTCACATTCTTTAGTTTTTCCAAGACTGACTACTCCTTTGTTCTCGCTTGAAGCATCTGAAGATTTGAAAAGACTGCTCCACTTATCAACACGTGTTGCACCTGAGTCACCTATCTCTACAAGAGAAGATGCCGGAATAGCCTTTCTGGATGCAACATATTTGGATGTTGATGGTGGTGCCCTTACACTTGGTGATGGTTTAAACAAACGGAGCAGCTTGTTTGTCTGAACGCGGTCAAGTTCAAACCAAAAGATCTTCTCATCCTTGTAATTATCAGCAATCACTGGTTTAAAAGTTTCTTCAACCAAAGGCTCACACTTCACTCTGACTCGTACCTTTACCTGAGCAGGGTATGGACTTGGATCTTTTCCATTATGAGACCAAGCTTTCGGATCAATGTTGAGCTTTCCTTCACTCGCAGCTTCAAAGACGCCGTGGAGTGTTCTATCACTGTAGTTGAACAAGAACAACGTCAAACCAGGTTCAATGTTCTTGATGTAAGCCATGTGAGGGCCTGGTAAGCCTGGTCACAAAACAAGAATCAGTACTTGTCACAAAGATTATAGATTTTCCAAAAGCTAAACTAACCAAACAAGTTCTTAGCGTAACACTCTTTGACAGTGCTGAACTTGCATCCAAATATAACACCGCAGAGATCTCCCTTCTGAAGCTTTCTCACAGACATAGTTCCATATAAGTTTTGGCCATCCTCCAGAGTGTAGGTCTCTTTCTTCCTCCCTGCACCCATTGCTTCTCACCTGAAACAACAGAGAGAATCAAAAGTGTTTAGTGAATGGTCAAGAATCATGTAACAAGGAACGACTAAAATTTTAATTTTCTTTAAATAGTTAGTTCAAAATCATGATTTTCTATAAATAGTTAGCTTAAATTCCATGAAAAAGTTTCTGACTAATTGAAAGTATTTGATAATATTTCCGATTTAAAAATATTTCTAGATCCGCCACTGATGAGCTACTAACACTTAAGCAAACATAAAGATCTCATATACAAACAAGAAAAGAAACACTCAGTAAACAAACCAAAAAAAAGTTTATGGAAGATCTGATAGATCACACGATTCTTTACCTGAAGGAAGCAGATCCAGGATCTTCAGCTTAGAACATTTTTTAAAGAGAGATTGAATGTTAAAAAGAAACGTTTAGGGTTCTCGTTCAATGTTGGCTGAGAAAGCTAAAGAGGACATTGAAAAAGAGATGGTAGAGTGAAACAGTAGTAAACGCTGCTAATTTTCTTAGACAAGCAAAACTGGCGCGAAATAGAAATCTTTATGAGACGATAATGCCCTTTTGAGTTTTCGGATCTGATACTAAAATAGAAAGTTGATAGGGCTTTTTTGGTAATATCGTTCAGCGAATGAAGAAAGACGTTGTTGCAGTTTGCAGGGGCATCATTTTGACCATATTAACAACAAATAGGTGCTGAATTATTTATTAAACAGTTTAATACTACTACATTGCAGTGGAACGTTGTTTTTTTTTCAGAAAATAAATAGATTCAAACGAGTTGAATATATCCAAGAAACTGAAAAAAAAAAATTGGTGGTCCTGCCTTGCCATGTGTTGGATTTAAATAGGTGAAAATATTAGGCGTTTGTAGGTAAGTGATAGTCATATATAGATAGAATTCATGTGTTTCATTTTTACTAATTGTTCTGATTTGTCTGATTTTTATTTTTACCTATAATTCAAGCTAAATTATCTTATAGTACACCATTTTTAAAAAATACAAATTATGTAAAAAATATAATTTTTATGATTTATAAATAGACACTAGTCTATTTTCATTTTGATATAAGAAAGCCAATCATTTTCTTTATAACTTCTATTAGTTTACAATCAATGATTTTGATATTTTATTTTTTTGGTTAAATAAATCTCAATTATAATCTTTTTAACATAAAAATTCTTCTAATTTTTAAATATCATAAATTATCAATTTCAAAACATAAATTTCAGTTATTAAAAATTAGTTAATAATATAAATATAAATAAAATAAACTAAAATCATTAAAATTATAATCTTTTAATTATTTAATTAATTAGAATCAAAATATTTATCAACATTTAATTATTAAATTATAAAAATAAAAATATGAATAAAAGGTTGTGAGATGTAGCATTAAATTTATTAAATAAATTATTATACACATTAATTTAAAATAGATTTTAAAAAATTAAGTGAAAGAGAAAGAAGATGAAGTGGAATGTTAAAAAAAAAGTTAAATGTAAGAAACCAATGTAAATGATCTTAATGGTCTAGGTTAAATAAAGTAGAGATTTTTTTTACTATTAGGATTTATGAATATAAGATTCTTCTTTTCTCCTTGAGGCCACCAGACTTTTCCTCTCTTCATGCGCACCAAGGTCACACACGCACAGACTTCATTAAATTACCACTACAAATATTCCTACTAAAATATTTAATTGTATAGTAGAGGAATCATCACATGTCATGTATATTAAATTTGGTTTGGTTTGATCATTAATATCTTTCTTAGGAAAATCTGGCTGGATAATCCACGCGTTCATCTATAACCCATCTTTTTATATGTCAAGGTATATGACTTTAGAAACGCATGCCTAAAATTCAGTTTTAAGAAAATCGGTAGATGTCATTAGACTAGCTCAAGGGTTACATAAATGGCCTAATACAACCAAATTTTCTGTTCTTTTTTTTTTTTTAACTTACGTTAGCTGGTTTCTTATGTGCATTCTTGTTCAAAATAAGATAAGAAAATGGGTTGTAAATTAGTAATTATACTTTAGTTCAAAACACATTTGTTCACTTGTATATATATAAATAGTCTCTAGAACTTTACGAAGATTATGAATCCATAATTGTTAGTTGTCGTGGATTGGAATATTATAATAGAAACTGAGTATTTGAAGGGAGATATCACACATTTTCAAACCATATATTTCCAACACACAACTTGTTCAATGCATGTCAATATTTTTATCACAATCAAATTAAATTAACGAATGATTTTTCCTCTTTTTTTTTTGTTTTATTAGTTCTGTTAATATATTATCGTCACACCATTTTGACCTAATGACGCCAAAAGATAAATAAGTGCGTGTTCCACATCTACATAAAGACGCATGAGAGACCTTCCTCGTTGCTTCCTTCGAATCTTTCTCTTTCACAATTATTTTTTTTTGTTATTTGTTTGCGTCCACGGTTACATATAATAGACGTTATATGTTTCATTACCCAATGCAAACGTTGTTAAAATCTTAACAATTTTCAAAACCTAAGTAAGTAAACTTGATTCATACGTACGTATCCCGACACATCAAACTCCTTAAATAGATTGAAGTCTACAACGTACCTAATCACTTTAAAATTATTATGCATGGTGTTGATTTAGAACCATACGTTGAACAATGAGAGATACATTGTGTTTTTTTTTTTTTTTTTATTAATCTGGGGGTATCCCAGGTCCATGGAAAGGCCCAGACTAATTCCCAAGGGGAGGTGCAGCCCACAGATAAACCCTCTCTCCGGATATTCAAATGTGCCCTAAAGCATGGGCCCATATCCGTGTAAGGTGACCAGGATAATTGTGACTTAGTTTCGCGCAGCAGGTGTATCGAACCTGAAACGTGTTGGCGTCCTAGTCCCGTCTCCTTACCACTCGACCACAATCACCCGGTCGAGAGATACATTGTTAAGGGGCTATTAGTAAGAAAACGTAAAAAACTACTCCTATTTAACAAGTTCTAAATATGCGTTAAACTCAACTTGTTAGTCTGTCATACTAAAACCAAAGAAGAGCTGTACATACACATATTCACAGCTAATCCGAATAGAAGTATGAGCTAAACAGACACTTTTATTTCCTGCCAACATATCATAACTTTTTTTTGTTTGATAACTTACATAAACATGATTATCCAAAGTCTTTAAGAGAGGTTCTTACACTGTTTGCAGACCCCAATGACATGTGGAGCTCATGAACAATGCAAGAACCGAATATTAAAACTACTAAATAAGAACCGTTTTTTGAGAATTTCTTACATTGTTTGCAGGTCTCACTGACACGTGGCGGTTCGCGACTAGTTCATTTTTAATTTTTATTTTTCTTCTTAATCAACAAAAAAAAAAGTTAAGAATTTCAAATGGGATTTGGGGTTCTTAAGGATAATGATACCCTAAGAGTATGTTTATTGCAGGTCTCTTAACATGGGGTTCTTAGCTTTTCTAAGAGACGTTTCTTAACTTTTAACTTAGAAAACTTAAGAACCGTCTCTTAAATAAAAGACCTAAGAAACGTCTCTTAACGAAAAAATATAAAAAAAATAGAAAAAAAATAACAAAAATTAAATTATAAGTTAAAAAATCTGCTTAAGAGACCGTGGATAAACATTGTCTAAGAACTTCAAATACTATAAAAACGCTTAACGAATATTATAAGATCCGAAAGCAACTTTTGTTTCAGTTATAACAAAACAAAAACAGTTTGTTTATGTCTTGATGATATAATTTTTTTCTTATGTAAACAAAACATAACAATGAGAGATACATTAATATTGTAAGTGGGGAACACTAGTTTAATATTTTCAGTATGTGATGTGTTTTAGAATGTTTATCGTTATAAACTCAACTCTTTGAAAACTTAAAACCAACAGTAAAACTCTATGTACACACAAATTCACAGCTTATCCACTCAAGAGATATGAGCCAAATGGTGAAATGTGCAGCTTTTAATATTGTTTGTCAACAAATGCAGCAGAAGACCTCGTATTATATAATAACGTTTAACGTAATATAATAAGATCCCAAAAGCACTTTATTATAACAAAGCCAAACGTTATATCAGACACAACGGCACAAGTCAATATGGGTTTCCCCATGCTTGTACCCACTAAAACACAAAAGCAAATAATAATAAAACAAAAGAACAAGCGACGACCAAAACGCGACCTTTATAGCGTTAGCCCACACCGCGTCTCAACCGCACAAATCCTTTCAACCCATAAACAACAAACCAACGAGAAATCGACACGTAAGCAACAGCCTTTTATTTAGTTATTAATTCTCCTGACCCAAATCCTCAAATGGCAAGAACCAGACCCGGGACGGATTTTCCAGCCCGACCCGAGAATTTGCTTTCCCACACGGAGGGACAATGCGATGGCTTAATCTCCGACGCACGTCCGGCGACGACGCAACCGATCCGCGTGACCGTGAGAGAAGTGTTGGAGTACTCCCTCACCTGAGTGATTATCCCATGCGACACGGTCCAGGCGTGGATCCAGGAGACGGAGCTAGCGGCGTCGCAGCCCTCGGCGATGACGGTGGATCCGAAGGAGACGACGGAGAGAGGCGAGAATTCAAACGGCGGAGAGACGCCGGTGAGTGTGCGCATCAAAAACTGGTGCGGCGGAGGGCCGTGGAACCAGTAGTCGAGATCGGGGGTTAGGGTTCTGTGAACGGATTCGACGTCACGAGATCTCAGGGCGTCATACAGTTTCAGAACCACGTCTCGGTTCTTGGTCTCTGAATCCGCCAGAGTATCCAGTTCTTGACGAGTTTTGGGGTTTAGAAAGTGAATTTAGGATATGGATTAAGAGAAGAAGGAACGATAAGTTTTATTCAAAATGTTTGTGGTGAATCTTGGATTTATATAGCCGTAGGCTATACGGGTTTTGATCCTGTGCGTCGCATCCTATTTTTATTGCTCTTGGACACGTGTTTTGTTGTGATTGGGTTCGTCTGGTTTGTGGGGTCCGGCGATTAAAATTCCTTTAAAAGTCGAGTCAGCTAATGTTTGATCTCACCGTATGATTAGGTGAATAATTAATTGGTTAATTTAATTTGCTAGTGGTAATTATCTTGACATTTAGTTGATTTGAGAAGGAATCGTTTTTTTGATAACCAAAAAAAACACCAATTAAAGGGTTTATTGGGAATGGCTATACTTTTATATTTTTGTTTCAGTTTTTTTACTGTAGATTTTGTTCTTTTTTTGCTGTAAATTTTTTTTAAAGATAACTAAAAATACTAAATAAAAATTGTAAAAAATTGATTTCTAGAACTAACATATTTTCTTTTAATATTTTGAGAAAAAGACTCATTTTTAAATCTAGATCATAATTGCTTTACAGAAATGATTTTAGAAAAAAAAAATTCTATAGCATTTACAGCCTTCTCTAATCAACCCCTAAGTTCTTGGTACAAATAGTTTTGGGTGAGTTTTCACGGATAACTATTCATTAACGGAAATGATTAATGTTTTAGTAAATTATTGGTAGAGAATAATTAAGAAATATGCCAACAAATATGTTCAACGACTATGTTCGCCCGGCCTTCCAATAACTGAAGTTTGAAGGGGCAGTATAATGCACAATCACCATGACACATGTCATGAAGAGTATCCACGTAAAGCAGAGTGGCAACCTATGACCATATAGTCTTGTGGCTATGACACGTCCGTTTCCTCATAGTAATACTTTTATATTTCAAAAAATGTTCAAAAAATGTTATGGCCTCACATCATATACTGAAAGCCCTACATCAACAAATTATTCGAGTTTTAAAAAGGAAAACAAAGGCAATCTTTGAAATATATATAAATATTGAATTACACAAGAAAGTTAATTATACAAGAAAGTAAAAAAAATGGTTGATTACACGAAACAAATAATTAATTAAACGTTAGTGGAAATCTGAAGTGGTTCTCAACGAAAACAACTCTTCTGACAGCGACACCTAATTCGTATATTGCGTAATGATAGTGAACGTAGTCTAAAATGACAGTTAATGACATTATATATAGTTTTTATATACTTTGTTAAAGTTTATGGAAATCTTTTCTAAAGCAGATGGAGAACACCATTACCGATCTTATAAGATATTTTGTGAATGTTGTCGGCTATAGAGATATGTCAGATCTCGTATGTATTCCATTAAGCCCAATAATTAAACCTGGACCAGACTAGCAAACGTGCCCAATTGTTTTAATTTGATTTTATTCGATTCTGTTAAGTTTGGATTATTATATACACAGCAAAGAAAAACATGTATAATCAATCTAAATCAATTTTTAAATTTCATATAATCAATGATATTCCTTATGTTCCACTAAAATAAATATTTTTTAAAAAAAAGATTTACATCGTAAAGATAAATGATTTATTTATTTTTATGCAGAAATTGTAAATTTCAAAATATTTAATATGATTAGTTAAAGAAAACAAATAATATTTTATAATATTAATTTAATATGTTTTTTTAATATATACAAAAACTAGAAAACTTAAGGAATAGATGTAGTATTAGATGTACTGCATTCTTTTATTACCAAAAAATCTTTGGGTTTTTCAGTTTTGTTATGTGTCAGTTCTCGTGTAATGGGCCATACTATAAATCAACTTTCACTTTCAATCTCCCTATTTGCTATATTGAATATCCAAAATGGCCCAACATCAAAGCCTTACCAAACCGGACAATAAGTTGGACTAAAACAGGATTTGACCAGCATTTTGACCAGAACAGGCAAGTAAAAAGCAAAGGCGCCACACATAGATGCGCATAAAAACTCTTAAGTCTTATAGAAATGTGGCCGTAGCTGAAGAATTTACATTACAAAGAAAACCAAGAAACCAGGAAAGTTTTTAAACCGGAAACAGATATGGGTACTACACAACTCAAATGACAAAACCGGTTTCCATCAAACGTTGTAAGGAGAACTACCAGCGGATTCAGGACTCCATGGTTGTTCAAATCAAGCTTCTCTGTGTATAGACAGTGGAGAAGGAGGACTCAGAACAACCTCGCTGTTACCTTCATCTTTCTCTCTAGGTGTCTGTAGATTCGGACTATGTACCTCTTTCCAAAACCTGCTAGGAGTAGGAGAGTTAGCTCCACTCATGTTCCTCGGTGAGCTCCCTAAACCAAACTTAGGATCAAACACACCGTCTTCACGAGGCAGAGGAGATACCAAACTCTTCTCTTGCTGCGCTCTCTGACAGAACTTATCTTCCACTATCTCATAAGAGTCTGCAGTCCTAACTTCTTGAGCTAACGAGCACCAGCAACAGAATAACCAAAGAGTACAATCAGCAATGGCAGCGTTTCCAAAGCAGAACTTATAACTCGGCAACTTGAATCTTTTCCTCATCCGGATTCTCCAGAATCCACCATAGAGCAAACCAAACACACAAAGAAGGATTCCAGATACTCCAAGCGCTTCTCTAACCGTCTCGTTATCGATGTTAACCGCAGCTAAGTTGAATATAAAGAAAGGTGCCAAACAGAAGAGAATAAACGTCGCTATGTGAACATACATGTTCCCAAACCCAACTCTCTCCATGTTCCATCCAAAGACACAGAATGTGCAGAAGAGAGAAAGATAAGCTAATGAAATATCATCCCAAATATCCAAAACTCCACCACTCCACTGAGGATCACTCACAGGGACCATCCCGTTCCCATCAACAATAGAACCAGAAGCAGAAGCAAAAGAATACCTCCTCTCTAAACCAACCCTGCGATTCACAGACCCTTCTTCACGCTGCAGCTGATTCTCCTCATCCACACTCCCATCATCATCATAATCTTTCCCAAGTGGACTAAGCATAGTGTACAACCCCGCAGCAGCAGGAGCTCCAATAGCAACAGAGATACATATAGCAACACCAATGGGAGGTCTCTCAGATCTTCTGTATCCAACATTAAGACCACAAAGCGCATACTGAGCAAAACAATTCAAGTGAAGCAAAAGCACAACAACCATGATATGCATCCACTCATGAGGCTTATAAGTCCCGTTCTTACAATACACTTTCCTAAGCTTAGTGATATCATCACGCTCCCATCTACAAAGAAGCACCAAGTGATAAAACCGTTTCGGATGCTGATACAAACACATCAAAGTAAACAACCCGTTGAGAATCTGATTGTTCACTTCAAACCAAGCGTCTCTATCAGACTTCTTAGGTAAAGCGTGGTTCAACATACCAGTCATGACCATGAAGAGAATGGCACCAGAGACTGCAACGACGAGGATCCAAAGGAAGAGAGCCATGTTGATAGGGTTTCTGATCCATTCTTTCCCCATGTTCATCAGAGATGTCCAGTCGATTTTCCGGTGAAGCACGCCGCTGATTCTTTCACGGATGCTTGAAGTCTTGACTGAGCGTGAAACCTCGTCTCTTTGCTCAGCCATTTTCATGAATGTGGCGGAGGGAGAAGGCAGAACAGTGACGGACCAGCTCTTGGGTTTGCCATCAGCAGAGATGAGAGTTCTTCGAGATGATGATGAAACGTCGAGAGGACAAAGAACGTTGCTTTTCCGAGAGGTGTTGGACTCATCGATCTCGGCTTTCGATCCCATCTCAAGTCTCGTGTAAGGAGAAAGAAAGCTACTCAAAAAGATATATGCTTTGCAAGCTTAAACATGGTTGGGTTAGCAAAGAATATAAAACCTAGAAAGAAGAGATTTTTATTGATTCAAAGGGGATAAGATTCGAATTAGCTTCTCTCAGCACATAGAAACCAACAAAAGTCTTCAGCTTTGAATGAAGAAGAGAGTAAAGAATCAAAACCCTAATGGGGAAACTCGTTGGATCGAATTTTAAAAATAACTTTAAAATTTTGAATCAGATGCAATTACCCAGAAAACCTCTAATTGGGTACTGTGATGATGAATTTTCAAAAGAGGAAGCTTTGAAGAAGATCAAATAAGCGCGTAAATCAAAAAGGTGTGAGATTGGTGAAGAAGATGAGATTAGTCGTTGAGAAGGAAGAAGAAGAAGAAGTCTCAGATTCTTCGTCTCTTTGGTAGCAGTTAACTTAGCGTTGATCAGCCCGCCAGCTTGGACGTCATATTACTTCTGTTTTTTTAATTGAATTAAAAAGTTAATAACGTTTTTGAGTTTATACTTTATTGTATATACAAACGATACACACATTCTACGTAATACGTTTTTCAAAATGATCATTTACAAATACGGTACTACTTAATTTAAAGTCTTCCCATCTACTGAATTGATTAAAAATAAAATCATAAGTTTATAAATGATCTCGACTACACCGAGATTCTCATGTAGTAATTAGTGGTTTACTAGTATTGTATAATGTCAGAATCGAAGCAATTGATAATGCACAAAACAGTACTTTGAACATTTAATGATCATAGAGAAATGGATGATAAATGAATTGACATATCTATTTTATATATATATTATATCATATATTGATTAAGATTTCTTTCAACTATTAATATAGGATATTTTGTATTTAATATGTCCTTTAAAATGATTGTTCTACGAGTATTAATTTCGAAATGTTCAAGACAAGTAACAAGACAATTTCTATTTAAAATACTCTAAAGAGATTGGTCTAATTAGCTACTGTACTTCGAATATTTTATGGTGTTAATTAGATGCAGAGTTTTTTCTTTTGTCACGGTTTGTTACTAGTTTGAATCAGGTATAAACAATTCTTTTTATCATGATTTTATGAAAGGTCCAAATACGTTATTGGATGAATTTAGCAATGAAAGAAAAAAAATCATAACAAGCAACGACATATACAACCTTCTCCGACTACAAAATGATCACATCACATGGCCAAGTGTGCAATCAGCGCATATATGGAGATTTTTTGCTGCGGGAGATTAACATGTAGAGATATCCCTTGGTGTATCACATGCTTAATACTTGAGAATGATTGATCTACACACTTCTTTAAAGCTCAAAGTGGAGTGAGTTGACTAAAGGTGTTATATGATTGCTTAACTATTTGGATTTAACAAACTAACAAAATCGGAAATTATCTCATACTGAAGGTGACCATCTAAAATGATAAATTACTTACGAGCTAGGAGAGATGTGAGGCAAAAGAAAATGAGAATGTTAGAAACCTTCATTTTCCCGTGAGACAATCATAGCAAAATAGTACTATTGACTTCGATAAAATCATAAGTTTATAAATGATCTCGACTACACCGAGTTTATAAATGAACTAATTAGAGCAGGATTAACCGGGGTCTCTTAAGGTGGGATTCTTAGCTTTTCTAAGAGACATATCTTAGCTTTTAACTAAGAAAACCTAAGAACCGTCTCTTAAATAAGAACCATAAGAGCCGTCTCTTAGCGGGAAAAATGCAAAAAAAAAAAAAAATTAAAAAGACAAATTTTACGTTAAGAACCTCACCTTAAGAGACCCGGGTTAATCATGGCCTTAGTGTTTTACTATTGTATAATGTCAGAATCGAAACAATTGATAACGCACAAAAAGTACTTTAAACATTTAATGATGTTAGAGACATAGAAAATACTCTCTTGAATCAGGTGAATTTTCAATTTAAAATTAACTAGAATTTGACCCGCGCAACCGCGCGGGTTTTATTTTCATTTTTATATACATAAATATTTGTTATTACATCATTAGTAACATTAGTTATATATTTAAATGTTTATATAACTATTACAAACACAATAATTTTATAGTATACATATTAACATATACATAAAAATCATATTTTAAAATTATTTTATATTTAAATTATATTAAATTTTGATTTGAGTTTCAAAGTTAGATTACCATTTAGCAAAATTTAATATTTATTTAGATAATATATATATGTTAATTTTATATTTATATGTTAATATCAAATGTTTCAATCCATTTCTTATTTTATATTTATTTTATTGGATTTGCATATGATTATTAAATAAAATAATATATATGTTAAAGTCATATTTTAAATTATTTTATATTGACTTTATACTAAATTCTGATTAGGATTGCAAAGTTAGATTACCGTTTAGAAATTTTTTATGTTTACTTAAAAAATATATTATTGTATATATGCCAAAATTTTACTCATCTATCATGTAGGTGGAATTTAATTTTCCTATATTTTAAATTTAAATATAAAAAAAATTATGTAAAATAGTATTGTTATATTATAATTTTTTAAAATAAATTTTCCTACAAAAATACAACTTTATAAAAAATTATAATAATAATAGTATAAGCCACATAAACATTATTATAAGGTTAGATAATATATAACACAAAATTATATTAAATTATTGTAATTTTATTATATAAACTATAACTTGAGTATAGAAAGAAAACCCGTATAACCAATAATATTATAATAAATTCAAACATTATTATAAAATTATATAATATGTAACACCAAATTATAATAAATTATTGATAGACTTTATTATATAAATCATAACTTTGTAGTATAACTATAACTTTAGTCATATATTAAAATGTTTATATAACTATTACAAACACAAAACTTTTATAGTTTACATTTTATATTTTATCTTATTCGATTTGAATTTAATTACTAAATAAATTAAAATATATATGAAAAATCATATTTTAAAATTAATTTATATTTAATATCTACTAAATTTTGATCCGGATTTCAAATTTAGATTACCGTTTAGCAAATTTTTATGTTTATTTAGATGATATATTATTGTATATATAAGTATAGAATTTTTATTTTTTCATTTTATATAAGTACATGATTTTTATAGTTTTCATTTTATAAAATATAATTGAATGTATATTAATCTATGATTATATTTTATATAACTCGAAATTAATTAAATAGTTACATAATTTTAATGTTGAGATCTTGCTAAAATCTTTTTCAAAAGATTTGGTATAATTTTTAATATATATATTTATATTTAAAATATAAAGATATCAAAAGATATTATGTTTAAAGTAGTTACAAATATTTTATCATTAGTTTTAATGAAATACATTTTATTAAAGTTTTCTAATGATGGTCCAAATAAAAAAATCACACATGAAATGAGTCATGACTTCTATTTTAATAGAATAGATTTGTGATAAATAGATTAATTTTAACGTAAATATATTGTTTTTGTTCTTATTAGTCAATAAATTTATACATAGACTAAAATTTATTCATATGAAAGAATTAATAATAGCAAGAAAAGGTTAAAAACCTTAATTAGATTTTCATACTTTTATATGAAAATGCTATATATATATATCTCAATAATGATTTTGACAACATAAATCTATATTCAAATATTATTAGAAAATTAATTGTGTTGGGATTATGTTTGTAAATCCACATAAATCTTTAGATTGCATAGAATTTACAAATAGGGCTGTTAATGGGCCCAAATTGAATAGAGATGTTTATTCCCCAACCAAAAACGACGTAAGTGATTTAGGGCCCAATAGGCCCAGATCATGATTTTTGTTGTTTATTTTCCACTGGATGATGTGTGTTATGTTATCATCATCCTCCGTCTCTCCTCACCAGAAGAGACGTTGTTGTTGTTGTCTGGCTCCAAACGTATCAACCAGAACACACAAAGGGCTTTTCGATACTTCCGTGTTATACAAACCCTAGATTATATCTCAATCAACTTCTTCTCGTGATTTAGAAGAAACCCCTAAAGCGATGATCATCATGGACTGCTCATGCAGTACTCGCCCTTCCTCTCTCCTCATCTCTTCCGAACCGTCTCTTCGCTTCCCTCCCTCGAATCTCACCTTACTGGTTTGTCTAAGCATCTAAAGTTTAAGGCTTTTTGGTTTGAAATCGATGTGAATGGATTTAAAGTTCTGTGTTTTTTTCTTAATCAGGTAGCGAACGATACGAAGCTGGTGAAGCAGCAGAAGCGTTTGGTAGTGAGGAGTTCTTCTTCTTCTTCTGGGTCTGCTCAAAACGACGACGTTGATGGGTTTCCTTTCAAGCCAAACAAACTCTTTATGCAAGAGGTGAGTCTCTTTTGTGTGTGTTTTCATGGCTTTTTTGGTAGTTGAGAAGAGGGAAAGTTGATAACTTTGTTGGAAATTTGATTGATTTTAGGCCATTGGAGCTGAGTATGGAGAAGGGTTTGAGACTTTTAGACAGGATGGTCCTCTTAAAGTCGATGTGGTAAGAGTTATTGTTGTCGATGAGTCTTTTCTTTGGTTGATATGTTGGTAACATGTGGTTTTCTTTTTTTTGCGTGTGAGTAGGATTTCTGGAACGAGAAACTGCAAGATGGTTTTCTTCATAGGATACGTTACGCTATGAAACCAGATGAAGCCTATGGACTTATTTTCTCTTGGGACAATGTAGTGGTAATTGTTTTTGACTCCATCTTTATGTTTGAAAGTTAGTTAGTGGAAGTACTTGTAGCTACGATAGCGTCCTCTCCTGGTTGAGTATATGAGGGGTTTGTCTTATAACTACTGGTTTTTATTTTGTTTCAATGGTACTGCCCTCTTATTTGGTAAGTCTTAAAAGTTGTAAATAGATTTTGCATGGCCATACTAGTTTTGGGACTGTGTTAGATAAGCTTTCTTTTTTCTTCTTGTACTGTATGGCACGAGGATCGTCTTTAAAGTAGCAACTTATTGCTTTTTTTAATGATGTTTGGATTCTGGAGTTGAAATATCTCATTTTTCCATTTATGGTTCAAATTTTGTAGGCTGATACTCGAAGTTTAAAGTTGGATGCTTGGAAGCAGTTAGCTACCGAAGAAGGTAAGCTTTTAGTCTCGTTTTGATTTTATTTTTTCACCCAGTTTGTCCTATTTTCTTTTTGCATATATGTGATATGTGAGTGGAAAGTGATCTCGTGAAATGTCTGCTTAGTACTTCCCATGCCTTATAAGGAATGTCTCGAGAGTGTCTAGAGATATCAATGAACTCAACATTAGTTTATCTTCATTTAGGTCGTGATTGTTTGTTTTGGGTTTGACGTTTAAGTGTTATTAATAGAGTGTTTTCCTTCAAAAAAAAAACATACAACCTTTAGTGTTTTTAATCAAAGTTCCCTTGTTAGTTTTACACTTTGCAAAAAGTATATAATCAACTCAACACTTTGTTGTATTGAGTAACCAGGTGTGTTGGCTCTTTCGCTAGTATGTTTAAACTTCAGAAGCATTAAATCTATCATACTTATATTTAACAGTCAAGTTCTCTACTTAGATACATACTTACATTAAATTGTTTTGGCAGGAAAAGAAATTGCGGAGGAGAATGACATTCAAAGACTGATGCTTTATGCTGGCGCTGACCATGTGCTGAGTAAGGTTTGTGATTTCTTTTCCCAGTTGCCATTTAAAATTTTAAGCAACCAATGATACAAATATGTCTTGTGTATTGAATGAATCCTTTTCTCTCATGGTATCGTTGACAAATGTTTCAGGTGTTGTTTTGGGAAAAGACACCGAGCAAGATTGATAAATTGAAACTCAGGCTATCTGATATATACTACGATAATCTTCTCAGGGTAAGGACTTTCTTTATCAAATCTTTGTATTACTAAAAATGCATTGTTGGTTCCCTGAGTTATTTCACTATGAATCTTTTCAGCTCACAGAACCAAAGGAAGGACTTAAAGATTGGCTTGACGCTGTCACGAATGCTCGCATTCCCTGTGCTGTTGTCTCAAATCTCGATCGGAAAAACATGATGAATGCTCTTGAACGGATGGGACTTCAAAACTATTTTCAGGCCAGTAATAAATAGCATTAGAGAATCATCTACTTTTGGAAGATAAAATGGTTAACATCTGCTGACGCTTGTCTTCATCCTCCGTTTTTAGGCAGTAGTTTCTGAGGAAGATGGTATGGAATCTATAGCTCATAGGTTCCTTTCCGCTGCTGTGAAGGTACCGTTACCGTTTCAATCCTAACCATTTTTATGAGAAATGTTGTTGAAAAGTTTAAAACTTTGGTGCAGTTGGATAGAAAACCGTCAAAATGTGTGGTGTTTGAGGATGATCCTAGGGGTATAACCGCGGCTCACAACTGTACTATGATGGCGATTGGATTAATCGGTGCTCATAGAGCGTAAGTATCAAGCTTACACTTTTTAAAGAACATGAAGCATTTCCTGCATCTAACTTTATTAAAAACAAATATGCAGGTATGATTTGGTTCAGGCTGATCTTGCTGTTGGAAACTTCTACGAGCTATCTGTGATAAACCTGAGAAGGTTATTTGCAAACAAAGGCTCAACATTCATGGATCACGAGAAGCAAATCATAGAAAAAACGCCTCCCAAAAGAAAGCTAACCATTGATACCATATTCTAAAGGCTTTGGATCGTGGTATATAGTAGTTAGGTTAGGTTCAAAGATCTCTCTTCTTGTCGTTATGGTTTTTCTATGTTTGACAACTATGTTAAATACTAGAATTGATTGAGTAAAAAAAAAAGCTTATTACCGTTGTTTCATGGATTCCTCAAGATCAAATGTTTGTATCTCCTTGCATAGTGCCAATTTGGTTGTGTACATTGTCCTGTGAAAGCGATAAGAAAGTGGACCCAAGATAACATTCTTGGGAGCATTGGTGATAGTGGTGGGCTGTTGAAACGTATCAGATACCTTTTAAAGCAGAGAAACCCAAAAAGAACAATGACTGTTCAGGCGAAGTGATGAAAGCTGAAATATACTCCACTGATGCCTTAAAAACAACCATATTATATGCTGAAAATGATGTATAACGTTATCTAATCTAAGTACATTTCATATTTGTTCCAGTAACAATTTAAATCTGTTACTCAACAGGATGATCTATATTTGGAGATTATGCAGTTCAAGTTCTCACTTGCTGTGTCTCCATGGTGTAAACAGTAGGATTGGCTACAAAAAATTTGTATTCCTAATTTATAACAAAATGATTTATAATGGTCGAAGTAGCATATACATATATTAGGTCGGATATACAAGAGAATAGTTAGGGAATAAATAAAAAAAGAGAGTGTCCTTTTTGTGAAATGGATAAATGGAGTATTTTTGATTAATTACAAGTAAAACCTAAAAGGGTCTTTGATTCAAATTGCGAATTTGATTGACATGTGGCCTCTTAATTGTACTCCACAGAATCGCATACAACACAAAACTTTTATAAAGTATATCTCCCGTATTTTAGATTAATTTTTTTATTGTTCAATAATTAACGTATTTAATTCATTTCGGCATGTTATTGGCTGTGTTTTATAAAAAAAAACGAAAAAGAAAAGTGGGGTCTCTTTTTATGTTTTCTACTAATCATAATCAGAATGTTCTTTGAGAGACTTCTTATCCTTGTTCCATTGTGCATTAGCTTAAACTTGTAATGATTAGATTCTCCAATGTCCCAACTGTCATTAGCTATTTGGCTTTCTTGTTAACGTGTCTTTTATACACTGAACAAAAGTTTGGAACATAGTTTAGTCGTGTGAGATTGGTTTTGTTAAGGTTTGAACTCAAGTTTAGTTTTCTAGCAAAAATATAAAGAAATCCCTTTTTATCCATATATATAGTAAGCAAACTAAACATATAACCCAAACGAAATTTCAAATAGATGTTTTGACTTTGTTAATAACCAATTCTAGTAAGATATCTCTAATAGTGTATCATTTGTTGACAAGCTTGTGCTAAAACATATAACTTAATTAACAATATCAGTGGTGTAGTGATTTTCACTATACGAAGAGTTATCATGTTTGTTCAAACCATAAATTGATTTTTCTTTAATGTAAAATTGCTAACTTCTCATGTGATTAAATGACGTGGGTTTAATTCTCACATACAATAACCGGATTTGCTTGTCACCAATAGATAAACTCCAAAAGGATTAATCGGTTGGATCTCATCGCTAGACACTCTTGGTTAATTGAAAAACATGTAATTTCGTTCCTTATAAAACCCTAAAGTGATCCAACTTATTAAGAAAAAATAAATAAATACTCCACATAATAAATCTTTAATCTTTTATTTCTGGATAATAATATGAAGTTCTCATCCAACAAAAGAAACTTTTTGTCCTGAAAAGGAGATTCAATATAGTGGTTTTCCTTAAGCAATAAACTAAAGTTATATCAGGTTAATGACACGTTTCTGTAAAACACAACCAGAGAGAAAAAAGGAGGTCCAAATAAAAAAGTTAGGAATATGAAATTTGTATTCACCCAGTTGGATCTTAGCTTTTAATTTAATCTTAATTTGTTCTCATATTGAATTAAGTGGGTGTGATTGTAATGCGACTTTTGGACGAATTTGTACAAAAGAAGTTTTGGGTCCACTTCACCCCAGCCAGCAAAATGTTGATTTTGACATATAGAGTATAATATAGAACATCAATGAATTAAAATGCTGATCATCCACACATTTTTCCTTAACAGTCCCCCTTTCTTTGCCATACTTTATGATTAATAATCTGCTAAAACAGGACAGTGTATATAATATATAGCTAATATTTTGATCAAAAAGTATATTGCTAATATATGTGAGATTGTGAGGTAAAATTTCAGTAGTTTCTTTCGACATATTGTTTTAGACAGCTAATGGGGGGTTATTATTGAGTAAATCTCCAACCACTAAAATTTAGCGAAAATAAACCATGAATTTACGTGTATTTGGATGAAAGAAATGAAGATGAATAATCTTTGAACGAATTATAATGATGCAGTCATCTTTTTCTTTATACGTTGCATTAGAAAATACACTTATCTTCACATATACTTTTCAAAGAAAGAGATCTTTGGTCAAGTAATTCAACTAAGACACAAGAGGACAAGATGTTGCTTGTGTTGCCTACACACTTTAGAGAAAATGGGACAAAAGTCTCCACCTGATTATTATCGAAATCTTGAAAAATATAGTATTGATCATTAATATTTTTAAAACACCTTAATCTTTTGTTTAGCCGTATATTATAAGTGAATAAAATTCGAATCAAAGTTATCTAATATGGTGTGGCCAATGGTCTTGGAAAAAAATTTGTTGTCTGTATCATTGCTTATTTCAAATATGCACTAAAAATATTAATGATTATCCAGTGAGAACACAATTTTAATACATTTTTAGTGGGGTTTAGAAATAAGAGAACACAAGAGTGGAAAAAAGTAGAGGCCAACACTTCGCCACTAATCACATTGGTTTGGCCAACTCCATCATTAAAAAGTTCAAAATCTCTCCACTGATCTAACTTTCTTTAACCTCTCCCAAATACACTGCATCTTATCATATACATATTTTAAAATCATTTCATAAGCTTATCATACTAATCAAGTAATGGTTGCAAGAAACCATTTTACCAATAATCACTTAAATACCTAGATAACTCAATAAACACATACATGTCTTGTAGATACTGAACTTATAAAGTTACCAATCAAGTTAAATGAGCAGTTGAGCACGCAAATGCATTTTTATACAAAAAGTTCCAATACAAAGTTATGTTTTAATACACTATCTTTCTATGGGATATTGAGTTGAATAAAAATCTAAGTAGATATGATTTTATAGTTAACTATACAAATCAACAACTAAAGGTAAGATGAACACACTAGTATAATTGATCGAAAATTAGTAAGCGAAAAAAAATTAGCAAGCAGAGAAGATTCATATGATAGTGCCTTGTTGGTTGTCGAATTCATGTGGAAGCGAACAAAACTCTGACAGCGCAAAAAGAGTGGTCGAACCTATACTTTTCCATGAAACTTTCATTCAATTCATTTCTTTTTTACTTTACGTTTTATATTTCTCTTTTTTTTTGTGTGCAATAGTTCATGTGCTTCAAAAATAAGGCTTTATACAATGGGGTTATTTGTGAAATAACCAAATAAAAAAACAAAATTAGTTTTCTAAGAGAAAGAGTAGAGAGAGATAGGAATAGAAAAAAGGAGAGATAATGAGATTTTGGTTAGTTTGTGAATTTTATTTTTTCTGTTGGTTATTGGGTGCAATTTCTGTTATACAATTCCTTATAAGAATGCTATATGATTTTTTTTTGTTCGAGGAAGGACCCACAATTTTAAGATCTATTTGTCACTTATCCGATAGAAAAAGAACCGAAAGAAAATATATTTGTAAGTTGGATACAAAGTGGAAACATGTCCAACTGTGTTCCTTTTTACCGACCCATAAAAACTATATTGAGTCTGGGTGGTCGGTTTATGAATGTTTTGCTTTCTGGACTTAATTTGTTAGCATTCACTATAAAAAATAACATAATGTTTTATACAATATTTCATTTGAATCTTTGATATGAAAGTCATACAAGTATCTATCATCGGTGCAGCAAAAAAATAATCGACAAAAAAGTAGCGTGCAACTGAAAAACTTAAAACAGAGAAGGTAACTTAAAAAGAATACGGAATATTGAATGTTCTAATACTTTCATGCACCCAAAAACGTTGGGGCCGTAATTTTTTAACTGTAATATTACTGTTTAACACCTTGTTTTCTAATTAGCTGCTAAAAATTCTCTAGTGTCTTGTCTTAGTATCGATCAATGTCTGCAAAGAATGATTCTGATTCACAAAGGACGATCACACCTAGACCTTGATGGTCTCTTGATCTGGATTACAATATTCCATCTTCTAAATAATTTTACTGACATATCTTTAGACAATTAAAAGTGCTTTCTACTAAAAAGCCATAACTCGTCAGCGAATTTTGAATGATAAAAAAAAAATTATTGGAAATTGATCATTATTCCAGCTAGTATAATCGATTTTCTTTTTTTTTTTTGTTTTAATAAATAGTACAATTTGAAACCAACTTTTAATAAGTTGTGTGGACGAGGTAAAATCAGACAAGGTGGAGCCGTTGAATTATGATACGAGAAACATAAATATGTTTGAACTTTTACAAAAAAATAAAAATTTGAAATGGTTTGTCAAGTAGTTGAAATGCATTTATTAATTGCAAACTTATAACTCCAAAAGCAAAATGACTGCCGAATGAGGGCATCTCCTCACGTGAAGTCGGCCACCACCAATCCATATTCCAATAATTGATATTTAATTTCACAAACCAAATACGTGTAGTATTATTGTTATTTTATAAAAATGTATTACTATAATCAAGACATATACAAATGCATATTAAATATGAACTGAGATGGTACTATTTAAAACATTCTATAATAAGTCTAGGGTTTTTTTGTAGAGTTTGTGTGATCTTATGATCAAAACGATGGGCTGGAGGTTAACAAAGCGGAATAACACATGATTTTGAAAATCTATTACATGTAAAAGTATAACTACTAACTAAAATAGGTATAAAACAAAAGTTATGCATCTTATAGCCCACTAATACATCACGTATAAATGTATAGATAGACTAGGTATATATACAACAAAATCACTTACCTAAATTTATGAATGCGTCCATCTTTTTAATTAACCTTCACGATGTACTGAGTTAGACAGATTTTGTATTCGTTTCCTTAAACCTGTAGTAGTAGTACATGACTTAGTTTTGAACACTTTCTAATGCACACACCAACGTCTAGTTGACTTGGTATGGTTTTATCTGTGACATCTTCTACATATATAAAGCCACAAGGCGACTACTACAAATCCAATTGCCTTCACTACTTGATATTTGAGTGTCTTCTTCATCAGACTCATCTCCATTAATTATCATTTTCCGCCACATATAAGATGACCATGCAACGATCTTTTATGTTCTTTGTAAAAAAATCGTTTTGAAAACAAGATATAGATGAGCGGAGTAAGAGTAACGTTCGAACAATATAGTATAAACAAGTAATTTTATTTTGTATATACGAATTATAATCACACGGTGCATCAATGTGTATTAGTCATTCGGGTGAGTTATATGTGTAAGACAGATAGATTGGAAATGGTAATTAGTGTTTTATAATCAAGTTTACTAATGCTAATTTCTTCACGAATTCTAAAACACTTTTTGGATAGTAGATTTGAGAGTCCAAAAATTACTCTGGCCTAAGAAAATATAGAGTGAGATCATCTATATGAGTTGTAACTTGTAAGATAATAGTCAGACCCATACAATAAATAGCATGGCACTCGTAACAAAGACACATGAATGAATGCCCCCGACACGATACTCGACCTCCAAATCTTCGTATTAATTTCTCTCGTTAAGATATGTCTTTGTACCATCTACATCATGATCAAAATTTCAAACATTATAGGATTAACTCGACCTACTAAAGTGGAAAAGTAACCACACGTACTAAAATCAATTCTCCTATGTGTAGTTATTTTCCCCTTACGTACTAAAAACCATTTTATTGATGTTGATAAATGATAAAACTAAATATAATTTGAAAGATCATTTATTGATAAAGAGTAATTTACCTTTGTATATATGTCCACGTGCTGTGAAAGAAAATAAAAGTACTGCTTCTATTTTTTTTATCAATGTAACGTCTATGTAGAATTTTGTTAATGCATGTTATTGATCACAAATCATACCATGAAGTTATTTAAAAATAATGAATTACCTCGTAGTGATTTAAATTCTAAGACTATGAATATGTAGTCTAGTGTTTCACTAGTTTGTACTCATGATGTGAATGTATCACTATATATAAATGTAAAATCTGGTAAGATGTATGTTGCTAACATCCACAAAAGTTAAGAGGAAAAACTTTTATTTTAGTATGACGTTTTATTGTAGATAGTGTATCATTAAATAATCCCGCCAACCTACTCGAGTATTGCCGATATATTTGACTTCACATCAACAAATTGAGTTAAAAACTGACTAAAACGATGGTCCACGTGAAAAACATACGATCAGTTATTGTAATGGCATAAACTTAAATCAATACATCGTAATATATATATCGTTCTACAATGGTGATGTATAGTTGCTATGGAAAGAAAAAACTTAGATCAATGCTTGTTTCGGGAAGATATCATATTATAAAACAGATATTGAGAGGCAAAAGAGTCAGCTGGTCAATATATACGACAAGGTGTTAGTTAAGAAGTTGTTCACACTTGAACTTGTAGCCAAGTTTGCAACGTTTCCTCTTTTGGCCTTAGTTGCACATATGCATACACACAACGTAATCATTTTAAATAAACCAGCATTAGACTCCAAGCACGAAACCGAATAGTGCATGCATAACCCCTTGGATAAGTTAACACTAAACAGTCAATTCGGGATTTTACAGTGTACTCGGTTAATTTGTATTCATCTGGAACAGATCATTTAGAGTTACAAACACAAAAATTATGTTAACAAGAATCTAATCACCATTAGACGTTTTCAAACGACCATTAATTTTTCTTTATTAAAACTAAAAGTTGATATTAGTAAATACTTTAACTCCTCCAATTTCCTTTATTTTGTATTGCCAAAGCTACCGCACTCGTTACATTATTATTTAGTGAATAAAGATAAGTGATGGGACTCACTAATCTACCTATAGTACACGAGATCAAGGCAGATGACTCAACATGCAACACATTTTAAACAAATAATATGCACATATCTAAAGAACTGTATATTAATAATTCAAGCTTTAAAATGTAATCATGACATTAGTAAGAAGTTATTTTAAACTCGAATTAGACAGTGTACTACTTTTTTTTGGGTACTTTATAATCACTTATATATTCTATTCCAAAATAATGTAATTCTATTAATAAAGTTAAATTTGATCTAATAGTTTATGGTTAGTACATTTTATATACTAAATGCATTTTTTTCAGAATCGACCAAATCAGCCGATAAGAAATATTAAAAAGAAACTTCAAACATAGCCGTATACTAACTATTTGACCAAATTAAATTTCTACTATTTTAATACACAATTGAATTTTACTTCTTGAATTCACACCACAGATTTGGACTCAATACGTATTCAAAATATCATTAACAAAAAAAGAAGAATATGATATATGCTTACTTAAAAAAAACGTCAAAGACACACTTGTCTTAAAATGAGTCTAAAATAAAAAGAAAATAAAAAGAAAAAGAAAATACACATCCAATCCCAAATATTACAAAAATAAAATAAAAGGACATAAGGAAGAATCGTGGACACATGGTTACATGAGAGATACTTCTCTGTTAAAGATCCTCTTCCTCTAACTAGAATCTTTCCTCTTTCACTAATCATATCCATAAACTGGTTCTCTCTCTCTCTCTCTCTCTCTCATATATACAGTGATGATAATACTTGTATATATATATAAGCACCCTGTTCGCTTCACTAAATTACAAAACAAGGAAAGCTAAAAAGGTTTGTATTTTTGCATTTCTCCTGTGATCTCTTTACTAAAATGGAGCAAGAACTACCTTCTAGTACCAGACCCAAGCCCAAGCTACTAAACCGACTCAACACTTATGTCGGTTCAAGCCGAGTTGGCAAACGGTTCAAACTCGCCGAACGGAATTCAACTTTCACGACCGAGCTCCGTGCCGGTACGGCGACTTTCCTCACCATGGCTTATATCCTCGCCGTAAACGCCTCCATCTTATCTGACTCCGGTGGCACCTGCTCTGTTTCCGACTGTGTTCCCCTCTGCTCAAACCCAACGATCCCACCTTCCCAGTGTACCGGACCGGGTCTCCGATTAATCCAACCCGACGCGACGTGTAAATTCGACCCGGTTAATCCCGGTTACGCCGCTTGCGTCGAAGGAATCCGAAAGGATCTGATCGTCGCCACCGTGGCCTCGTCTCTGATCGGGTGCGTAATCATGGGACTGATGGCGAATCTCCCTCTGGCTTTAGCTCCGGGGATGGGAACAAACGCCTACTTCGCTTACACCGTCGTCGGTTTCCACGGATCCGGTTCAATCTCGTACCAAACCGCTCTCGCCGCCGTATTCATCGAAGGGTTAATATTCCTCTTCATCTCCGCCATAGGCTTCAGAGCGAAGCTGGCGAAACTCGTCCCAAAACCGGTCAGAATCAGCTCCTCCGCCGGAATTGGACTCTTCCTCGCCTTCATCGGTTTACAGAACAATCAAGGACTCGGTTTAGTCGGTTACAGCTCTTCCACTCTCGTCACTCTCGCCGCGTGTCCAACCTCCTCGCGAGCTTCGTTAGCTCCCGTTATCACGTCTCCCAACGGAACCGTTACATTAATCCCCGGAGGAGCAGTCTCCGGCGATATTATGTGTCTTCACGGACGCATGGAGAGCCCTACCTTCTGGCTAGGCATCGTCGGGTTCGTGATCATCGCTTACTGTTTAGTGAAGAACGTGAAAGGAGCGATGATCTACGGGATCGTGTTCGTAACGGCCGTTTCGTGGTTCCGTAACACCGAGGTAACGGCGTTTCCCAACACACCGTCAGGAGACGCTGCGCACGTGTATTTCAAAAAGGTCGTTGACGTCCACGTCATCAAACACACGGCCGGAGCCTTGAGCTTCTCAGGGATAAGCAAAGGGCATTTTTGGGAAGCTCTAGTGACTTTCCTCTACGTGGATATTTTGGATACGACGGGGACGCTTTACTCCATGGCGAGATTCGCCGGCTTCGTCGACGAGAACGGAGACTTCGCGGGACAGTACTTCGCCTTCATGTCCGACGCGTCGGCGATCGTGATCGGATCGCTTCTAGGGACGTCTCCGGTGACGGTGTTCATAGAATCGTCGACGGGGATACGGGAAGGAGGGAGGACGGGGCTGACGGCGATCACGGTGGCGGTTTATTTCTTTCTGGCGATGTTCTTCACGCCGTTGCTGGCTTCGATTCCGGCGTGGGCGGTTGGGCCGCCGTTGATACTGGTGGGGGTGATGATGATGAAGTCGGTGACGGAGATCGATTGGGGAGATATGAGGGAGGCGATTCCGGCGTTCGTGACGATGATAATGATGCCGTTGACGTACTCGGTGGCGTACGGGTTGATCGGAGGGATAGGGACGTATGTGGTGTTGCATCTGTGGGATTGGGGAGAAGAAGGGTTGGTGAAATTAGGGTTTCTGAAAAGGAAAGTTGAAGAAGAGGATAACAACAATGGACTTGCCAAAATTAGCGAGACTCATACGTCTGTTTAGTTTTTTTTTGTTTTCTTTTTATATTTCACATTTTTGTTACTATTGATTTTGTATAAGTGAGTGTTTGAGTGAATTGTTTATTTATTTTTGTTGTAGATTTTAACATGAAAAATTGTAAAAATTGGGGTGGGGGGAATAAAGAAAACCTTTTTTCAGTCTCAGCAAGACTTTTCATGCTTAGAAAGAAAATTTATACATTAAGGATTGGACAGAAAGATTTTTTTTTTTAATTATTAGGAGGTTTTCCATAATTTTTCCAGATCCTAAATTAAAATATGTAATATTGGTTTTGTTTACTTGAATCGGGGACGTTTGACACAATGACGAGAGCATTTCCAATTGAGTTGAGATAATGATTTTTGTGGACATAAAGAAAATTGAACTTGGTTTTTGGAATGATTTATTCCAATAGTAACCAAATCAAACATTCCTATATGATTACTAGTATTACAATCACAACTCAAAACTTTACGGAGAAGGAAGTAAACCTTGGTGAATGGCAGGTTCAATGGAGAAACGAAGAAAAAAAGGCAAGAACCCAAAGGTATGAATATCCAAAAGAGTCAACTGAATAGAGAACAAAAGAGCACTTTCCAGGTAATCTAAAGTTATGATTTTATGATATATGACAGAACAAGAATGTCTTGTGTGTGTTTAATCAATTCACAGTTATGATTCTTGATATAGTGTAGTTGCTGTGTTGACTCACTTCCATCTTCTTGATCTGTTTGTTTCCTAAGTCTGGCACCGTATCGTATACCTTTGCAAACACACACTCATATTGGATAGATTCAGATTTGAGGTTTAATATACACATTTCACACAGCTGTTAGCTCTCTTCTAACCAAGCAACACACGCTCTTAAGATTTTCCAACCTGTGATCAAGAGATATATAAGTTTACATGTGAATCAGGGCTTTATCTAATGGGCTATAATTTAATATCGGAAACCTATCAAATAAAAACCCAATAGTAATACATTATAAACTTACATGTCAATTAGGGTTTATCTTATGGGCTATAATCTAATATGGGAAGCCCACCAAAGAAAAAGCCCCAATAGTAATAAAACATCGTTTTCTACCATTGTAAGGGTATGACTGGTTACACCAATATCCCCAAAAATAGAGTTTTTGGCAGATTGTAACAATCATTAAAAAAAAAACGTTATAAATTGTTTAAATCTGTATAAATTTTTAAAATTTAAAAGATAACGTTTACGCAATTACGAAATGAAAATTTTTGTATAAATATAAAAATATAAATATTTAATTAAAATTTTAAATTGAAATAATAGAAATATCAAAATATATTATATTTTAATTTATATTATAAAAATTAAATAAAAGTATATTTTTCTATTTTTTTTAAAAAAAAACGAAATATTTTTTAATATTTTTAATTATGTAAATTATAAATATTATTAATTTATTATTATTATTTAATTAGTTATTGTCCGTAGTTAACAATTATTATTATTTTGTAACAGTTACAATTATTAACAATTGTACCAATAGCGTTTTTAAAATAAATATTATAATTTATTATAATTATTTAATCAATTACCGTAATTATTTTGTAAATATAACAATTTTTAACAACTGTACCATTAGTCTAAATTTTTTAATAATGCTTAAAGCCACCACCAATGTTGATACCAATGTTGCATCACAGAGAAGAAGAACAAGTGATAGAGAGTGAGAGAAGGAAACGATGAGTTTCGTCGGAAGCAAGAGCTGTATTTTATGCGCGACGGGTTACTTCCGAGAAAATGATAAATCTTCTCGGCTCAATTCGATTAACAAACCATCGATTGATCCAAGAAGATTCTCCAGGAATCTGGGAGTTTCCTGCAAAGTCTCAGGGAGTGGAGCTGAGGAGAATCCAGGAACCAATGGGGTTTCTCTCAGCCCCAAGAACAAGATGGAAGATTACAATACAGCTATGAAGAGATTGATGAGGAGCCCATATGAGTATCACCATGATCTCGGTACATATATACTCTCTTCCCCCCTCCCAAAAAAACTCAGACTTTCAGACACGATCTAGTTAGTTTCTTGTTTATCTGTAATAAAAAGTGTTCCTTTGACTCTGTAATTGGTGGTTTAATTAGATTAGAACTGAGAGAGAGAGTGTCCAATGGAAGCTGAGTGTACGTAGTTGTTTGAGTTCCACGAGTTTTGACTTTAGATTAGGACAAATCTATACTACATTGGTCATTATATTGTTTTGGAAAGTGTTTCAATGTGAATCCAAAGTTGTAACTTTAGATGTGAGAATGTTTCTAAGATAGTTTTTGGTCTTTGATCTGTTTTTTTAGGCATGAACTATACATTGATAAGAGAGGAACTGATCGTTGGGTCGCAGCCACAGAAACCTGAGGACATAGATCACTTGAAACAAGAAGAGAATGTTGCTTTCATACTTAACTTGCAACAAGACAAGGACATTGAGTATTGGGGAATCGACATAGAATCCATTCTCAAAAGATGTAAAGAGCTTGGAATCCGTCACATGAGAAGGCCCGTAAGATACTTTTTTTTCCAATTTTTTTTCAACCTGAGGAATCATATGTGAATGGTAGATGTTTTATCAGCTTTGGTGATTGTATTAGGCGAAAGACTTTGATCCACTTTCGTTGAGAAGCCAGCTTCCGAAAGCTGTGTCTTCATTGGAGTGGGCAGTGTCAGAAGGTAAAGGCAGAGTTTACGTGCATTGCACAGCCGGATTGGGAAGAGCTCCTGCGGTTTCTATTGCTTATATGTATTGGTTCTGTGACATGAACGTAAGTTAAAGACTTACTCAACTTCACGTCCAAGAAAGTTTTGGTAATGATCTGATTCTGTGTGTTTCAAAACAGCTGAACACGGCTTATGACGCATTGGTATCAAAGCGTCCATGTGGGCCTAACAAAGGAGCTATCCGTGGGGCTACATATGATTTGGCCAAGAATGATCCGTGGAAAGAACCCTTTGAGAGTCTCCCTGAGAATGCATTCGAGGACATTGCAGATTGGGAGAGGAAATTGATTCAAGAACGTGTTCGGGCCGTCCGTGGAACCTGAAAAATCTCTTGAGCTTCTATATGGTTTTTGAATAACAAAAGATAATACATCATGTTGTCAAGAACCATGTGGTTCTTTCCTTCTCAGGATCTTCACCATATAACAACCATTAGCTTATGTCAATGAGTAAGCGTTCCATTTCTGGCTTAGAAAATAATGTGGTTTCTATATTCCAGGCCTATGGACCCATGCTATATTTGCTTGTTGGCCCAACAACCACATACATGTAGAAGTCTGCTTTCTACGCTCAAAAGTCATATTTTAAACTATATCTTGCGCAAGAACAAACATAAAGTCAAATAACTTTATCAAAAAGCCCATAAAGTCAATAAATGAGATCGGTGTTTATCTACAACCAAAGTTCAAATTGGGCTGAGGTAATGAAGGAGACAAAAGTTACATGTTCACACACACGTTATGACGTTAGTAAGTGTCAGTGCATGTGATCCTGTGGAGGAGGCTTGGGGAAGAAGAAGAAGAAGAAGGACGGTGCTTCGGTCTTTATTGGTAGCAGTTGGAATATCCATTCATGAAATAAAGTGCAAGGTTTTTCATCTTTATTAATTTCTTTTTCATTTAATATGTATGCATTAATTTAAAAATTTTAAATGGACATATACTTCTGAAGGAAGATACTTTGGTCAATTTTCCCCTTACTACTATTGTTTTCACTCATATGCAAATGATTGTACAATTGATGATGCATACCACAATATATACGGTTCCACAAAGGTCTTTCATATTTTTGTTAATATTATAACGATGGTATGGTATTCAAAATTGCCATTTAAAATATTAAATCATGCACTATCAAATTTTAAAAATTCATGAGCTGGTAATGTATTCCTAGACAATTTTGTTGCGTATTTAAAATTTGATTGCAGAAGCATTTAATGTATGCTTATTTCAGCTATCAAAATAATAATAAAACACTTTTTTCTGTATACAAAAAAATTATGTTTTAGATTTTTCACATATATAAAGAAACCACACATTGTATTTATTTATTATTATTTTTTGCATTGACTTTTATTTTACTTTTAATAAATGTTCAGCCATTTATATTTTTATAGTTTAATTTGTATTTAAAATGTTAAAGATAATGTATTCATTAAAATTTAAAATATCAAAAAAATCAAATACAAATAAAAAGACTAATAAAACATCAAAAAAAATCAAATACAAATAAAAAGACTAATAAAACATCATTCTTGCAAGGGTTAGGAAAGAAATAATATATTAGTTGGACCGCAAACTCGAAAGGACCGCTTCTTCATTCAACTCTACTTGTGAGCCCCCGACACTTGCCGCGTAAGTTTTCCAACTCTCATTGACTTTTTTTCTGCTCAAACACTCTGTCTATATATAACACTCTCTTTGATCTTTCACCCACTTCATATCTCAAACAAAGTAAGACTCATTACAACAACAACAAGAATCTCATTCACCCACAACAAGATTAATCTTCAAAGAAAAAAATGGTGAAAAGCTGCAGATCTTTGCTCTTGATTCTCCTGCTCATATCTGTCTCTCTATCGACGGCAAGAATCTTACCAGGAGAGTTTCTTCCGGTCATCATATCGGGAGAGATAACTCCTGATACCAAGGCGGTGGTGGGCTGTGGAGGCGAGGCGGTGGAGATAAAGACGGAATATTCTTTTATGCCTCAAGTCTTTGCAGGAAAGTTTGGCTCGTTGGTGTTGAATGCTCTTCCGAAAGGTGGTCGTCCAGCGTCTGGGCCTAGCAAGAAAAGTCATGACGTCAAGACTTAATTAGATGATGTTCTTTGTCTGATCTTGTTTTTTTTTTCCTATTCTTTGACAATATATACTTTTTAAATAGAATTTTTTTGTAAATGTTATATTCAGAAATTACAGTAGAGAGTTTTTAGATTATATCTTGTCTTTTTTAATTGAAATGGTCAAGAATGTTAGATTATAATCTTGTATGGATCTATCAATACATTTTTTTTTGATAAATACTAATTAGCTTTACATTTCCTGTGATTATTAATTAGACCAAGAAGGTGGTGGTTAATAAACGCGCATATAAGTTGAACCAAACATATGATATTTTTAAATTGAAAAATATGTAGCTTCGGGGTAGCTCTATGTTGGTTCCAAGCAAGAGCTCAAATCTTGTAGTATAATATTAAAATCACAAGGGGACCCAAGACGTAAAAAATGAAGTTAATATGTAAATTGACTTAAAGCATTTTTAATGTTAAAACACAAATTATTACTATTACTCCTCCCATTCTGAAAAAAAACCATCGTTTTAGAAGAAAACTAGTTTAAAAAATATATTTTTTATATTTTTAATATATTAATTAATGTAAATTATTAATTTTAAAGTATTTATAACAATTTTATTAGTTAAAAATTATAAGGAATAATTGACAATAAAAAATAATGTATTGATAATTTAAAATTTTATATGTTTCTTAATAAATGTAAAAATTTCAAAACATACATCATATTATAATAGCGAGAGTATTTACTAACGAAAGTATTAACTGCAACACCTTACTATAATCACACAACCCGATTTCTAGTTCATATACGTAGTAGTAGTAGTTTAACTAGAGAGAGAGATGAATGAAAAGACATCATTCATCAAGACCAAATGATTATTTGATCAAATCACATTTAAATGTTTTCGTTTAGAGTGATGCATATATATATAAAAACGGCAAGTATTTAAAGATACTGGATGTGTCTCATGCTCGAAAGTGTTAACTCTCTTGAATTTGTGGGAGTTTCTTTGAGTTTCAATTTGAGAGTTTGGCACTAACTAACGTTTTAGGTTAGAAAGAACAAAAAGAATATGGAATAACGCAAAAACTTTCATTACTGGAAAATCTTTTCTCAAAACAACGTGTATTATTGCAACCACACAGGGTACAGAGTGCCTAACTCAAAGACGAAAGAGAGGCATTGTAAGTTTATTTCAGACAACCTTCTAAAAAAAACAAAACCGAGCTGGGGAACTAACTGGGTGGGTTCCCTCTTTTATGTTATTATCTGTAACGAGCTCACTTGCATTCATTCTCATAAACTTCGCTTGCGTATTTCCAGTTGATCACTTTCCACACGTTCTTCAGATAATCGGGCCTTACATTCTTGTACTGCAAAAGAGTGATTAAAGCTTAATCTTATAAGATAACTCACTATTTACAAGGTATAACAAGTGCTGTTACCTGCAAATAGTAGGCATGCTCCCAAACATCTATACCCACCAGGGGAACCAAGCTTCCTCCTTTTGTCACAAGTGGATCCTGAGAGCACCAAACAGAGTCTTGTTCATTAAATCCATATCTAGGGACTCGAAAATCTTTTAAACAAATCAATATCATGTATAGGTAGGTACCTGATTGGCGGTTGTGTCAACCACAAGCTTCTTAAGTTCCTTGTCTAAACCGAGCCACTGAATCAACCAAGAGAAAGACAAAAAGAAAGTCAGAGCACCAAAGCCAAACAACGTGACCCGTTAAGGTGAAACAAGAATACTAACCACCCATCCTGAGCCTTGAAGAGCAGCACCTTCAGCACTCATCTTTTTCACCAAACCTTCAAGAGAGCCAAAGTGAGTATCAATGTCTTCACCAAGAGCTCCCTTCGGTGGCTCTCCACCACCTTGCTGTTATATGTTATACACACACACACCATTTAAGCACAGAACAACCAAACGGAATATATATATATATATAATTAAACCCTTAACACAAACTCACGTTGACAGGAGCAAGGTTCTTCCAGAAAATAGAGTGGTTCACATGACCTGCAACATTATATATATAAAAATCTATTCAGTTTCATTCTCTAGCACACCCAAAAAAAAAAATCGTTTTCGACCAAAGATAAAAACCAAAACTTTAGTCAATTGGATTTGATCAAAAGGCCGTGACTTTTATATTACCCTAATCTGAATCCGACCAGTCGCAAACCAACCGGACCGAACACAACAAAAACAAGAAAAAGTCAAAACACCTCCGCCGTTGAACTTGATGGCGCTATGCAGCTTGACGACAGTGGAAGCATCTCCCTTGTTCACAGCCTGATCCAGCTGCTCGAGGGCATTGTTGTAATTAGTGACGTACGTCTGGTGATGCTTCTGGTGATGAATCTGCATAATCTCGCCGCTAATCGCCGGCTCCAACGCGCTGTAATCATAAGGAAGATCAGGAAGCGTGAAGGTCTGGATTCCTCTGAATCCCAAAAGCCTCGAAGACGTCTCCTTTAAGCCGGCTAGTGTTCTTCTACTCGCAACTGAACGAATCGCCATTGTTGATTGATGATGATGATGAGATGCACAAACACACGGTGGTTCTGTTTTTTTTTTAAGTAATAAAGTCACTGCCTGTCACAGAGTGATGATTAAACAGTCATACGTATGGATATGGCCCGATGTATTGGGCTATTAGGCCCAAGATTTACGTAAATGTTTGTTTATTCTGACAGCTTAAAAGTTTTATTCTTTTAATATGAATTGGTGATCATGATGATGACGACGACGATGGAAGAGAATGGAGAGGAAAGTGTAAAGAAATGAAGAAAAGTTGACTAGAAGCAGAGAAATTTGAATTTGGTTACTCCTTCGTCATTCTCCGATCAAATCTCTAAGGCGATACTTTTCAGTTACTCGTAATTGGCGTTGTTAAAGTCAGAAGCTTAAATTAGGGTTCGGGACCCTCCAATGGACAGTTCGAGTGACATCGAAGGTGATTCCGAGGGAAGAAATGAAGGAGGATCTACATCGGATTATCGATTGTTGGGTCGTCAAGTTACGGTTCATCAGTTCATGGGCGGTGGCAAAGGCGAGTCCTTTCTTTGTATTTTCAATTTGGGTTAGGGTTTCTGATTTCACTATCGTGGCAGGTGAAAGTTAGGTTAGTGTTGGATATTGAATGATAAACTAGATGGAATCGAAGTTAAAAGAAAGGTCACTGTTTTGTGAAGTTCTTAGAGCCCCCCTTGCACGTGATTAGCCCTTAACCGTTTCTTGTATGGCTTTGGTCTTTGATGCAGCTGCTGACTTGCTCTTATGGAGGAGAAGAAACCATTCCTTAGGGGTTATTGTTTTATCAACCGCAGCTTGGCTTACATTCGAGCTTTCAGGATTGCCTTTGTTATCTGTTTCTTCGGATGTCTTACTGATTGGGATCATAATATCATTCATCCATGCCCAGGTTTCTGCTTTTAGGAATAGGTGCGCACTAGTTCTCACTCTTCGATAGTCTGTAATTAGTTTTCTGTTTATGTGACTGGTCTCTCTACCTGTATAAGCAGACATGCTGATTCGTTACCAGAGCTTGTTCTATCCGAGGAAATGGTTAATAGTGCTGCAGCTTCCTTCCGTGTAAAACTCAATCACTTACTTGTAATGGCTCATGATGTTACAGTTGGCAACGATTTTCGGCTCTTCTTCAAGGTTATGAAGTCAAACCCTTTCATGAAACTCACAGTGACACTATCTTTTCTTCTTGGAATCTGAACAAATGGGCTTAGATGTTTTAACAGTCTTGACTGTTTCTGTGTAGCAGGTGGTTCTTTGTCTGTGGCTTCTCTCTGCCATTGGTAGCTATATTTCCTTCTGCACTCTTGTTTATATCGGTTAGTAACTTGCCTCATTCGATTTGCTTGTTAATCTTGTTCTTCAGACTCAGTGAACCTGAGGTTTATGGTTTTATGGTGTGGACAGGGACCATCTTATCTGTAACAGTACCGGCTTTGTACAGCAAATATCAAAGCAAAGTAGACAATTGTTGCGGGTTGATTCACAGACAGTTGTCTCATCAGTACAAGTTAGTTGACGAAAATGTTATAAGCAAACTCTCGTGGAGCTTATCCAAGGATAAAGATTCTTGAGCTTAAGCTTAATTGTCTTACTTCATAGTTTTCTTGTTTTTAATTTTAATTACCACTGTGTAGTATGTAACTAACGACTATATCAAGCATGAATATATAAGATGGTTTCATTGTTCAACTCAATTAAGTGTCTCCACTCTGGCACTCTGTAACAGAGGCCTTGTCTCAATTTTTGTCATTTAATTGAGATTAGTTGAGCTCTACAATTACTCATATACATATTGATTTCCTTAACTTTTATATTATGAAATTAGATCTTAAATTACATTACTTTTAGCACATGCTTAATATAATCCTAGTTAGTTATTGCCTGAAAGTGATCTTACAAGTTCAATGTATCTGCTCTTGTAATGATCAAGAGAGAAACAGAGCTCTCTTATAGCTTCCCTTTTCTCTTCCTCTCTTTCTGATATCACATTCCTCTGCTGCTCCACTTGACTCTCCAGCTCTTCAACCTTAGTTTTCAATTCTTCCACGACATTCTTGTCGGTTTCTGACTCATCAGACACGGGCTCAGTGTCTTTGACACACACCTGGTTCAAATACTCTTCCATTTGCTCGATCTGGACATCTCTTGACCTCAGCTCTGCTCTCAGGCTATCTAACAGCAGATCAGAAGGACCATTGTCGGCTTTCTTGGTCCTGCATTCACTCAACATTTCATTCAGCTTCGAAACCTCGACTTCTGATACCTCTAAAAGCTCCTGGCACTCATCGAGCTGACTTTCCAGAGTCTTAATTTTGTCACTTGAATCTGATAGCTTGCTCTCTAACTCACCCACCACTCTGTTTCTCTCTTCTAGATCTCTCAGTGCAGTCTCAAGCTCGGCACTGAAGATATCAGCAAGCAAATATGCAGACTGATCCTTCTTCTGAACCTCATCATTCAGTTTCAAACTCGGCTCCATTCCACTCATTTTCCTCCCTGGTGAGACCGTGCGGTGGTGCTTAAGAGATGAGTAAGAGACTCCTGACTCCAAATCAAACTCCAGAGAAGGAGAGCTATCAGATCTGAAGGAGCTCAAATCCGCAACTGAGAAGCTGTTGTGGTCTGAAGATGATGGTTTAATATCAAACTTGAGGAGGCCGTGGAGGAGCTCTTGGTTCAAATAGTTGTAAGTCTCACCAAGAGACTGATATAAGCTAAGAAAAATCTCTGTAGACTCAGGTTGACCATCTTTGATCAGTCTTAGCATGCTTTGGGCTTTCTGACATAACTCTGTAGATGCAAAACACATAACCAACTAAGACAATGGGGGAAACAAACACAGAGGAGATCTGTCTATACCTGTTAATAGTTCTGGTAAGGACTTAGAAGAATGTGGCCACAAGGATGAACTAATATTCACTGACCCAGTTTCTGTGTAGCGATCCATCTAACATACGAACAAGACAAAATGTAACATGAGATAACAGATTCATGAAAGACATTAACTCAGAACAGTAGTAGATTTGACGAACCCTAATCAGACAACATGGATGATTTCTCCACCTGATGTCAAAGAAAGTGTGAGAGAGAGAGAAATATTTACTGACCTGAGCTGGATTTGGATCTCAGTTACAGGGGGAATAGTATGAAAGAGGATTTGAAAATTAGGGTTACTAGTTTCGATGGAATGATTTGTTAGATTAGAGTGTAAACATAGAGAAAATTGGCGGTCTTGTTCCCATTCAAATTTTCAAACCCTAAAAGGCAAACAGTAAAAAGGCCCATGAGATGTTAAATGATAACAAGTTCAAAAAGGCCCATGAAAGTTTTAGGCTATAGATAACAAGTTCGAATCCTTTTTCTAGTAACACTTTTACCTTTTAGAATTAATATTTTTTTTGTCAAAGAATTAATATTTAATTTTAAAAAGAAATTAATTGGGTTTTTAGTCGAAAGTTTTGACACTTTCCACATAGTTGGGTTTGACACCACGATTAACATGATTTTTGGTTCCAACAAAGGAAAGAAAGAGAGAAGAAGGTTAGGCCATACTTACACAAATAAACCGAATTCGAAGTGAGATACGATCAGCCTATGAGGGTCGAATAGTCATGGGCATATAATTCGTAACCCGAAAATCGAACGAGACTGAAACCGAAATAAAACCAAAATCAGAGCAAAAATTAAAAAAAAAATTCAAATGGTTCCTATTTTTATAAACCCAAAAAGTAAAAAACGAGCCAAAAACTGAATGTGTACCTGAACATTTGAAATATAATAAAAATATTAATCATTTTAATATATATATATATATATGTATATGTAATAATATAATTTCTAAATGAAATATATATAAAAACTTGAATTATCCAAATATATTTTCGGTTTTTTTGGTTTAACTCAATATTTTTTAGCTTTAAACCCAAACCATACCCGAACTATTTCTAATTCGATTCTATTTTGAGTTTTATAAAATATAGAAACCCGATCCAAACCAATATTATCCGAATCAATCCAATCCAAAAAATGTCTAGTTCCTAAATCCTAAACACCCCAATCTGAATAATTCTAAATTTGAATAACCAAACTCCATCTGAAAAGTGAAAACCCTATTTTTTCTTGATCTACTTTCTTAGTTTAAAACATTGGTTTCATACTAGTTAAAAATATAAAGGAAAAAAATTGAATATAACGATGTATATAGGCTGTTATAAAACAACTGTTGAACTATATAGTACTCCACAATGATTGAACAATTGTAGAAGAAAATATATGCCTGTCACTATACACAGTATAAGAACTTTTGAGACAAAGGGGCATGGCTTTTTCCACTACCTCCTGATCTATTTGTCTGCATGTATATCATATATATATACTTATGTTTAGTTGACATGTTAGTGGAGCTTAACTTCTAATCAAACAGAAAACGCCCACTCTTTCTTCGGTGTTTGCCCTAAATATACAGCCTGATGATGGTTAAGCGGTGAGAAATTAATTGTCGTCGTCTTATTTATCGAAACTAATATAAACTGATTTGTTTGTGCTATACATTCATTCTAGTGTCTACCATAAAGAAAAAAGAAAGTTCATAATCAGAATGAATGTGATTCCCTCGTCCAGAAAGACACTGACAATTGGCAAAGGCTTTCTTTCTTTTTGCACATGTCTCGGGCTCAGGCCATTTCATTTGTCACATCTCACACTTATTGTATTTTCCCCCGCTCCTTTAAATAACAAAAGTATCTGATGCATATGACTGCACGTAAAAACTAGGGCAAATCTCTCAAATAGCCTCTTTTGAAGTTTTTGTCACAAAAATAGCACTTGAAAGAAAAAATGACCAAAATAGACCTTTTTTATTTTGAAATTTTTTATATTTTTAATTTTTTTTAATTTTTAAATCTCAACTCCAAAACCCCCACCCCATAACTCTAAACCCTAAGTTTAGATTAGTTAACCCAAATGTATAAATATATATTTACATCCTTTAATAAAGTCTATTTTGGTCATTTTTCTCTTTGGGTGCTATTTTTGGGACAAAAACTTTTTTAGGTCTATTTTGGTCTTTATCTCTAAAAACTATTCAAGAAAACATCTAAAGTTCACTATTATGTTGAAAAAAATGAATGTACGTAGCGAAGCGGATATTTTGTATTTCCTAAACAAGAAATTATTATTATTATATATTTTTGGATTTTGTAACGTTTGCTTAAGCGGATAATCCGGTCTTTGAAGAATACACGATTCTTGGTTAAAAAATCCTTAAAAACTGGTTAGAGGAGAAAGAGTTAAAAGAGCCATGTGTAGGAAAACCTCATAATACGGAATATTACAACTTTAAAAAAAAAAGAATATAACAACTTGAGTTATGAATCATAAGTCATATCATTTTCAATCACACGTTGGCTTGTCTTTATTGAAAGTAAAAATATGTAAGCGTTACAAAATAAACCGAAAGTTAAGGAGATATTGAGAAAAAAAAAGGGAAAACAGAAAGAAAGACGCTTTCGTTGCTCTGCTGAAAAGGAGGTGATATATCTTTCATTTTTGTTTGTGACATTTCTCCTTTTTTCCCTTCTCAATCAGTGGTTAATTATTTGCACCTAATCGATTGCCTTTTATTTTTGTTCAAAAGTCGCAATTCTTTTCATTTATAATGTGATAGGTGGCACATACGTTTTATAACTTTACTGATCATTAGCATACTATCATAGAAAAAAAAATATCTAAAAATGAGTTTAGGTCCACGGTCTCTTAGGCGGGGTTCTAAATTTATAATTTCACGTTTTTTATTTTTTTTTATTTTTGTATAATTTTTCCGTTAAGAGACGTCTTTTATGTCTTTTATTTAAGAGACAGTTCTTATGTTTTCTTTCTTAAAAGTTAAAAAACGTCTCTTATAAAAGTTAAAAACGTTATGATAAGAAATTTGCAATAAACATGCACTAAAACAAGCATGTGATAATAATTGGAACAACGATTACAATGATCAATCCAAAGGGTTTTTTATGAATGTGAAAATTGAAAAAAAAATCAATCCGTCAATTGTTTTGAGTTTGACGTGGAAGGTAAAAGTTAAAACTGAAAGGCCTTTATGAACTTGTTTTTTTAGGGGAAACTGGTATGGTTCATAACATTTGTTAATTCCGTGCAAGAGTTTTATTCGTTCTTTATAGTAACGAGCAATTGAACTGGTCAATGAACATGACATACCTGAATCTACGTAACATTATAAAATACAAATATATCCTAAAAACTGGTGTATATAAAATATATGGCTCACACGTGACATACCTGGATCTATGTAACATTTTATAATAACGATGATGAGTATTTGTATACTCGTCGAGTACAGCTATCAAATACTAGATTTTCTTTGTTAGTCTAGATTAAGAATCATACTTTAATATACATCATTCTTTTTTTTTTTTTTTTTTTTTTTGGAGTTCTTAAGATGTCTTTGTGATTTTCAAACAGAACAGTGTGAGACATCTAGATAACCAAACGGTAATATACATCATTCTCACCGTTTGGTTATCATAAACCTCGAATCAAAGAATTGTTTGGCATGCCATAAACATGCTTAGAGGATCTAAAAGTAATTAGTGCGGGTACACACAAATACCAACGGTAAGAACATGGTCAGAATAGACAATTATTACTCATTGACTATCCCAACTATACAGAATATGGAATAAACCAAGTGACCATCTATCAAAGTCAGATCCACAACCAAAATCGTCAGATATATAAATTAAACATTTTTTTCTCTTCGTATAATTATCTTACTAAACGAAAAATTGAGTTGAAATTGATAGCAGCATCCGTAAGTATATAGATCAGTTAACTTGATGGTAAAAAAAGTTTCAATAAAAGCTTGAAACTTTTTTTTTTTGGAATTTCTTATTAATAAGTCACTTTTTAGTTACTTTATTTTATTAGATATTTTACCAATTATATACTCCTTTCAATTAATAAGTCCTTCGATTAATTTTGGCAAAAAATCTGTTTAAACGGCTACAAATATAATTCGTAAAGCTAGAAAACAAGTTGCAAAAGGAAAATTACTTTAGAAATTCTACTCAACTATGCATTCTATTTGGTTGTTAAATTTCTATGAAAAGCTAATTGACAACAAAAAAAAAAAAAAAATTCTATGAAAAGCTTTGTTTTTTTTGCCTTTTGAGTTATCATGATATATTACAATAAATGGATTAGATATTGATAATTTTATAAGAATAAAAATAAGGGAAATTATTTAAATAGATTTTTTAAGTTTTTGTCACTAATGAGTTTTAAAAATGATCGAAATAATTTTTTTTTTATTTTGAAAATTTTAATATTTGTAAAATTTTAAGTTCACCCCAAAATCCTACCCATATCTTTAACTTTTAACTTTAGATTAGTTAACGTAGGGGTATATGTGTATATTTGCACTCTTAATAAAATTTCTTTTAATCATTTTTTTTATAACTATTGTTTTAAAAAAACTATTTTAAATTTATTGTAGAGTATTTATCTAATTGCTGATTAATATTGAGATGCTATAATAAGTAAAAAATTACACTAAAAGGGAATGGGAAGAAGCAAATACATCTCTTCCACTATGTATGCGCTTGACATATGTGACAAAGACCCCCAAGAAAACACCCAGAGCACCTAGCTGAAAAAATCTAACACATCTCCGGCGAAACTCCGGCGTGATCGATGGCGGAGAAGAATCAAGAAGAAACCCTAGTTTTGAAACCACGAACAAAACCACCACACTTCGTGCTAATACACGGCATGAGCTTAGGTTCATGGTGCTGGTACAAACTCAAGTGTCTCATGGAAGTCTCTGGCTTCACCGTCACTTGCATCGACCTCAAATCCTCAGGCATCGATCCTACCTCCGCAGATACTCTAACTTCCTTCGACCAGTACAACCAACCACTCACCGACTTCCTCTCCTCCTTGCCCGAACAAGAACAGGTCAGAGACACACACACAAAAGAAAACTAAAAACTAACTTAGTTGACTCTTGAAGCCTAAGCAAACTCACTCTGTTTCCTCTGTTCTATGTTTTGTCATCAGGTGATACTTGTGGGTCACAGTGCAGGAGGGCTTAGTGTGACGAGCTCGATAAATAAATTCGCTAAGAAGATCTCTCTAGCTGTTTATATCGCAGCTACAATGCTCAAGTTAGGGTTTCAGACCGATGAAGATTTGAAAGATGTAATAAAAAAAAAAGTTTCTTATCAAGTGAAGGTAACTTGTGAGTGACGTTTTGTTCTTTTGTCACAGGGAGTGCCTGATCTATCAGAACATGGTGATGTCTATGAGCTTGGTTTCGGTTTAGGACCCGAAAGTCCTCCGACCAGTGCCATTATTAAACCGGAGTTCCGACGAAAGCTACTTTACCACATGAGTCCTCAACAGGTTCCTCTCTGTTTCAAATCAAATAATGTTACACAATCCAACTCTATTGTCCTTATGCTCTCTGTTTTTGCTTATGAATGCGTTAAGGAATGTGCGTTGGCTGCGTTACTAATGAGACCAGGTCCGGTTCTGGCGCTAACGACAGCAAAAGTTGAAGAAGAAGATAAAGGACAAGAAGAGGAGCATGTGCCACGCGTGTACATCAAGACTTTGCACGACCGGGTAATAAAACCGGAGCAGCAGGAGGCGATGATGAAAAGGTGGCCACCGAGAGAAGCTTACGAAGTGGACAGTGACCATTCACCTTTCTTCTCTAACCCTTTTGTACTCTTTGGTTTACTCATCAAAGCTGCAGTTTCTGTTGGTTCTATCTAAACAAATTTAAGAACATGGGATTATGTCTGTTGATAACCGGTTTGATAAAATATTTAATAAAGAAGAAAACTGTTTATTTAATGATATATAACACTCTACTTACCAATGCTGCTGTCCAAATTTTATCTTGCGTCACGAAAACTCAATTTAATTAAAGGCTTAGTATTAATTTAGAGTTTAATACTAGTTTAGAGTCTGTACACAATCAAAATGAGTTTTAATTTTCGTAATTAAACTTTGACAATTTAGTTCCGGTTTACGTGATAACCGATGTTAATATGAGCAGAAATGGTAAGTGGAGTAAACGAAGAAAAGAGTGTAAGTAGTAGAGAAGACAGTGTGAAATGTGACGATGTGGAGTGGTTGCAGCAGCGTGCAAGCAAAGCCAAGTTTCCTCCATAAATCTCTATCTGGAGAAGAAGAGTGAACTCACAGAGAGCGAGAGAGAGTAAGTGTGTGTGTGTGTGTCTTACTCTTACATTAGGAAGGAGAAACGTGAAGCTAATGAGTAACGCAGCTGGTGAGAAAACTTGTCAGATATGTACTGAGAACATTGGAAGAACTGAGAATGGAGATCTCTTCGTGGCGTGTGATGTCTGCTCGTTCTCAGTTTGTAGACCTTGCTATGAGTATGAAAGAAAACATGGAAACCAGTCTTGTCCTCAATGCAAGAACAGATACAAGAGACACAAGGGTACACTTTGATTCTTCTTTAGTCTTCATATAGCTTCTGTGAACTTTAAGTTTGTATCATTGTTATTTGAGTCTAGGTAGTCCTGCTATTCCTGGAGATAAGGACGAGGATTGCTTCACTGGTGAAGATGCTAGTGAGTTTAGTATTAAAGAACCCCCACAGAAGGAGGGGATGCTTGGATGGCGTCTTGCACATGGGAAAGGGAAAGAGATTGAGAACTCTGATTCTGACAAAGAGGTCCCTCCAAATCTCACTAGTAGACAAGAGGTGAGACATTGTGGAATAATCTCCTTTTGTGGCATTAACATCACAATCTCAACATCATTCCTGTCATGTCTTTTACTTATTGATAGGTTTCTGGAGAGTCTTCTGCTGCTACACCTAAAGGCGTATCTGTACCTTCTACTATACGTAATCACCACCTTTTTTTTACTGTCTAAAACAACATGTATACGTACTTAAACCTTCTCAGTTTAGTTAACACAAAACTCTGTTGTATATGATATGCCCTTGCAGCAAGCACAAGGATTTTGGATGTAGCCTGGAAGGAGAGGGTTGACGCCTGGAAAATGAAGCAGGAGAACAGATTCAGTCCTGTGAGAACTCAAACTGCTTCTGAAAGGAGTGTAGGTGATACTGATGCCACCTCTGATGTCTTCATTGATGAGACTTCACTGTGAGTACACTGTGTTTTGTTATCTCCTTTTTGGTCCTTATGAGTATTCAGTATTGGTGTTGCTACTTTTTATTCACTCTTGACACGGTGGCTCATTGAGCAGGAATGACGCAAGGCAGCCACTTTCAAGGAAAGTATCGATTCCATCATCACAGATAAACCCTTACAGAATGGTTATAACACTGCGGCTCATAGTCCTGTGTCTCTTCTTGCATTACCGTGTCACAAATCCAGTGCCAAATGCGTTTGGTCTATGGCTAGTATCAGTGATATGTGAGATATGGTTTGCTATATCTTGGGTTCTTGATCAGTTCCCCAAGTGGTTCCCTGTTAACCGAGTAACATACCTCGATAGACTCTCTCTAAGGTATGTTATAGTCTCTACCCTGAAGCTGTAACTCACTGCCTTGTGTCTTTATCTTTCTTTTTTGTTTGCTGCTAATCCTTAACTTCATTACAGATACGATCGTGAAGGTGAACCATCACAGTTAGCCGCTGTGGACATTTTTGTGAGTACTGTTGACCCTTTAAAGGAGCCTCCACTAGTGACAGCCAATACAGTACTCTCTATCATGGCGGTTGATTACCCGGTGGATAAGGTGTCTTGTTATGTTTCTGATGATGGTGCTGCTATGTTATCATTTGAGTCACTAGCAGAGACATCAGAGTTTGCTAGAAAATGGGTACCTTTCTGCAAGAAGTATAGTATTGAGCCTCGAGCACCAGAATGGTACTTTGCCTTGAAAGTTGATTACTTGAAAGATAAAGTTCATCCATCATTCGTCAAAGATCGCAGAGCTATGAAGGTAAGTTTGTTTGTGGTTAGTTACATTTTGGCATGTTATGATTGATTATGTGTTATATACGTGGTAGATGGAGTATGAGAGATTCAAGATCAGAATCAATGCACTTGTATCCAAGGCTCAGAGAGTACCTGGAGAAGGTTGGGCTATGCAAGATGGTACACCATGGCCTGGAAACAACACAAGGGACCATCCAGGAATGATCCAGGTAATAGAGAATAGGAATGTTAGGATGCATCATGGTCTTGTAGGAATATTAGAAGTGAGACTTGATGGTCTTGTAGTATCATTTGTTGAATGTGCAGGTTTTCTTAGGACAAAATGGTGGACATGATGCAGAGGGCAACGAGCTTCCACGTTTGGTCTATCTTTCTAGAGAAAAGAGACCAGGGTTCCAGCACCACAAAAAGGCTGGTGCTATGAATGCACTTGTAGGTTACTCATCAATGAATGTTTCTTTTTCTGCTTCTATCTTCACATCTAATGAATATTACTCTCTTCACTTGGACAGGTTAGAGTTTCAGCAGTCCTTACTAATGGACCTTTCCTATTGAATCTTGATTGTGATCATTACATAAATAACAGCAAGGCCTTGAGAGAAGCTATGTGCTTCTTAATGGACCCAGACCTTGGGAAGCAAGTCTGTTATGTCCAGTTCCCTCAGAGATTTGATGGCATTGACAAGAATGATAGATATGCTAACCGTAATACCGTCTTCTTTGATGTAAGTTTTCACTTTCCACAGTTTATGTCATCTAGCAAAAATGTCATCAACTTTAGCATTATGTAAAATGCTCTTCAGATAAATTTGAGAGGCTTAGATGGGATCCAAGGACCTGTATATGTGGGAACTGGCTGTGTTTTCAACAGAACTGCACTATATGGTTATGAACCTCCATTTAAACCGAAACACAATACAGCAAGTGTGTTGTTCACTAGACTTTGTGGAGGATCGAGAAAGAAGGATTCCAAATCTAAAAAAGGTTCTGACAGGAAGAAATCAGGCAAGAAGACTGACTCAACTGTTCCTGCATTCAACCTTGATGATATAGAAGAGGGTGTTGAAGGTAAACTTGTTTCTCCTTCTGTTTCAGTTCCCTGTTATACCAATATGATGGTTTTGAGATTTATACACCGAAGCCTCTTGAACTATATCACATTTTTGCAAAAAACAGGTCCTGGTTTTGACGATGACAAGACCCTACTGATGTCGCAAATGAGACTGGAGCAGCGGTTTGGACAATCAGATGTGTTTGTTGCTTCAACACTTATGGAAAATGGAGGTGTGTCTCCCTCTGCTACTCCAGAAACCCTTCTCAAAGAAGCTATCCATGTCATTAGCTGTGGATACGAGGACAAAACAGAATGGGGAGTTGAGGTATTTGCCCACTCTTGTAAAGCTTCTTTACCTATCCAGGATTGGATTTTCCTGACCTGTTAGGTTCTGCCTGTACTTCTTCAGATTGGTTGGATCTATGGTTCTGTTACAGAAGATATTCTCACTGGCTTCAAAATGCATGCACGTGGTTGGAGGTCGATATACTGTATGCCTAAACTACCTGCATTCAAAGGATCTGCTCCAATTAATCTTTCTGATAGGTTGAACCAAGTGCTTAGGTGGGCTCTAGGTTCAATAGAGATTCTCTTTAGTAGACATTGCCCAATCTGGTATGGTTATGGAGGGAGACTGAAGCTTCTTGAGAGATTTGCATATGTTAACACCACAGTTTACCCAATCACCTCCATTCCTCTCCTCATGTATTGCACATTACCTGCAGTTTGTCTCTTCACCAACCAATTCATTATAACTGAGGTTAGATCTCTCTCTGTCTCGCTTTAGTGGTGTCATATCTCAATGGCCTAAGCAATGGTGTTCAAATTGTTGTAGATAAGTAACTTGGCAAGCATATGGTTTCTTTCTCTCTTCCTTTCGATTTTCGCCACGGGTATACTTGAAATGAGATGGGGCGGAGTGGGTATAGACGAGTGGTGGAGAAACGAGCAGTTTTGGGTCATTGGTGGTGTTTCAGCTCACTTGTTTGCAGTCGTCCAAGGTCTCCTGAAAGTACTTGCCGGTATAGACACCAACTTCACGGTCACATCAAAAGCCTCAGACGAAGATGGTGACTCAGCAGAGCTTTATTTGATCAAATGGACAACACTTTTGATCCCACCAACGACTCTGCTCATCATAAACCTTCTAGGAGTGGTTGCAGGAATCTCTTACGCACTCAACAGTGGATATCAGACATGGGGACCTCTTTTTGGTAAGCTCTTCTTTGCGTTTTGGGTGATTGTTCACTTGTACCCGTTCCTCAAGGGTTTGATGGGTCGACAGAACCGGACTCCAACTGTTATTGTTGTCTGGTCGGTCCTTCTTTCCTCTATCTTCTCCTTGTTGTGGATTCGGGTCGGTCCGTTTACCTCTAGATTTATTGGACCGGACGTGCGGGAATGTGGATACAACTGTTGAGAGGAGCGTTTGAGCCACACACACATCAAATGTTAACATTGTAGTAATCTTGTCATTCAGTTTTCTTTATGTCAATATCAGTGTGCATAATATGAACATAGTGTGAACCAATCGTTATCCATATCATATCATATCAAGAAAGATGCAGATCAACTATGATTGTCATGAAACAAAAAACATTTATTTGTAAACAATGAGTTTCAGACAAGAACTGACTCAAGATTCTATTACAGAAGTAACGTCCGAAGAAAGTTAAATAGTTGTTGTAGTAGAGGTGAGGTGGCTTCAATGTTTCAGAACCTGTGCTCCAGTTTCTCCTGTTCCTGGAAGTGCTGAGCGTACCTAATACATTTGTGTGTACCAACAAGTTTGAATAAGCACGTAAGAGTGATGAGAGTGAAAGAGACAAAACTTTAAGTGATCTTTTCAGACAATGTAACAAGGTGAGGGCAAAAAACCATGGAGACCAAACACATCAAAAGCCTACAAATCTTGAACAGGAGCTAGATCGGAGAACAATAATACAATCACCAGATCTTTGATATCGATGAGAGAGAGAGAGAGAGAGAGAGAGAGAGAGAGAGAGAGTTACCAGTAGGTTCCGAGGACAGGAGTGAGGAGGAGAGTGGCGCTGATCCAATTCTCGGAGACCTTGTGGTGTATCTTCTCAGGGAGATCCTTCCAGAGTCCGGTCATTATCTTCTGCTGAAACGGAGAAAGCGCGTATACCACCGCCTTCAACTTCACCGGCTGCTTCCCCATTTCTCTTTTTTTTTTCTTCACTTGTTCCGACAACAACCACAACACTTCACCTGGGAACTAAAACCTAAAAATAAACAAATCTCAACGAACCGGTTAATTGGTTCAATTTAATTTTTAGTACTATATTTTTGATTCGATTCGGTTAGTGCAAACCGAATCGGTTAACCGCTAGTCTAGTCTAGAGACGATCGAGCACGTACGTAGCCATTTTGAGGATTACGACGATCGAATCAATCGATGAAGATCTTTCACGTTCCTTGTCTTGAAGATAACTACTCCTATCTGTGAGTGATTTCGTATCCAGTTTCATCCCTTGTTTTCCGATTCGGCTTATCATCAGTTTCTCGATTTTGACAGGATAATCGATGAGAGCACCGGAGACGCGGCGGTTGTGGATCCAGTTGATCCGGAGAAGGTGATTCACTCGGCTGAGCAGCACGGTGCCAATATCAAGTTCGTACTCACCACGCATCATCACTGGTAACACTCTCACTTCACTCTGTTTTGACATAAAGTCGGTAACTTTATCAACGTTTCATTCTTCTTTGAGATTCTCTTGGTTCCAATTAGCTCAAGGAGTTCATGTTTCGTTTAAATCTCTCAGCTTAGTCTGTGATGTATTGGGGTTTGTAGTTAAAGTTTCATTTTTTTACCTGTCGTTCTCTGATTGTTGGGTTGGGTTGTTTTTTTTTCATTGAAAGGGATCATGCTGGTGGCAACGAGAAGATGAAGCAGTTGGTGCCTGGAATCAAAGTGTATGGAGGTTCTATGGATAAGGTCAAGGGATGTACTGATGCGGTTGATAATGGTGACACCTTGTCTTTGGGTCATGATGTTAACATATTAGCTCTTCACACCCCTTGGTACTGTTTCTTTCTATGAATTAAGATTGCATTTATTTTAAATTTTGTATCTTCTGATATGTTGCTGCATGTTTCAGTCACACCAAGGGTCACATTAGTTACTATGTCACTGGCAAAGATGGAGAAAGTCCAGCCGTGTTCACTGGAGATACACTTGTAAGTGGTTTCATACAAGCTGGATGCTCTTGTTCCATGAATATCGAAAACACATCTTACATTTTCCCACTTCAGATTTGTGTTATGTCCTCAAGAATCATGAATCTCTGTTAATAACTCCATATAAATACCGTGTTTACTTGGATGCTATATATAGTTCGTTGCGGGCTGTGGGAAGTTTTTCGAAGGGACAGCTGAACAGATGCATCAGTCCTTGTGTGTGACTCTGGCTTCACTACCTAAACCGACCCTGGTTTACTGTGGCCACGAGGTAACAACAAAATAGCAGCTCTATAAACTGAATAAACTCTTATACATATTCTTATGATTCCTCAGTATACCGTGAAGAACTTGGAATTTGCTTTAACTGTGGAACCAAACAACGAGAAGATACAACAGAAACTATCATGGGCCCGTCAACAGCGCCAAGCAAATCTTCCCACAATCCCTTCAACACTAGAGGAAGAGCTCGAAACAAACCCGTTTATGCGCGTTAATAATCCTGAGATACAGGTAAGTTATCCTATTCTTGAAAAAGGCTATATTACTTGCTCTTGTGTATTCAAACTTTTTATCAAGTTAATCACTCTATTCTATAGCTGATATATATCGATCTTTTACACTTGAATGTGTTCTTGTACAGGAGAAACTTGGTTGCAATTCACCGATCGATACTCTCAGAGTAATTAGGAACAAGAAGGATCAGTGGAGGGGTTAAGAATTGTAGAGCTTTTAGCATAAAATGCTTTTCGTGTGTTGTGGTGAACCTTTGATGTTTATACCCTGTGTTAAACTTGTAACCGGTCTGGTAAACCAAAATCGGACCGACCTGTGAGGCGTGTACCCTCTCTCTGTTTCCAGTTTCTTGTGGTTTATAATAAATGAACACTGCCTTTGTTGTCTTTGCCAAGAAAAAAAAAAGAAAGCTTTTGGATGAAAAATAATTGTCCCGTATTATGGCCACGTGGCAACAAAAACGGAGGTGAGAGTGACGTTACGGTCCTTCTTCTTCGTTCAATAGATTACAAGAACTTCACAAGTTTTTTTTTTATTATTATAAGAGAAGAAACACAATCTGGAAACATAACTCGAGCTTTTGTACTTTTGCTTTATCATCTGTCTGATAATTACGAACCAACCATGAACTTATTACACACCACAAGCATCTTCTTCTTACACCAAACAAAGCAGAGTATCATAACTTTCTCTTCCTTATCTTTCAATGCTAAGCTTGATTTAGATTCCTCTAGAACCAACTTTCAGATGTCTCACCTAATCCTTGGCCAATCCTTTCGCCGTCCGGCGAAACGTTTTATCGTCTCCAATGCTGCTTCTTCCTCTCCTTCTCTCTCTGGCTCCCCAGGTCTAAACCCTATACACATCAAAGATTGTTTCTTACTTTCTACTGCTTATTTACTCATGCTTCTTCCCAAAATTTCTCAGAAAAAATCTGATAGAAAAGGTGTTAACTAATAAGTGAGATACATAGTTTGGATTGATGAATCTCTCTGGTTTCTTGGGTTACTAAATTCAGACTTTCTGTAAAATTTTGAAGCATTTTGGGTTATAGTTTAAACTGATGAATATCTATGTGTTCTTGTCCCTTAAAGATATACTTTGCATCATTAATCTTCTTGATTATAATATAGTCATAAATTCTCAGATCAATATTACGATGCTGGAGCTCAGACCAAAGAGGAGACGATAGCTGAAACAGAGCAGGATCCAATGAACTTAGCTGATCCAGACAGCTGTTTCTGTGAGTTTCAAGGTGTTAATATACACCACAAAGTGTTTGATCCACACACACTCTCTGATGATGCTCAAGCAACCACCCCAAAAGTCGAGTTTCCAATGATTCTATTACACGGCTTTGGCGCTTCTGTGTTCTCCTGGAACAGAGTCATGAAGCCTTTAGCACGGCTTGTCCGTTCAAAAGTTCTCGCCTTTGATAGACCTGCATTTGGATTGACTTCTCGGATGCTTCACCCGTTTAGTGGTACCACCAATGATGCAAAACCATTGAATCCGTACTCCATGGTGTATTCCGTGTTAACCACATTGTACTTCATCGATTTTCTTGCTGCCGAGAAGGCCATTCTTGTAGGGTAAGTTAGTTAGTACGTTGCATTACTTCTTATAGTGCCACCAAAAGCTGAGATTGTTTTAACTTTTTTTCATATGTTGTAGGCACTCTGCAGGTTGCCTTGTAGCTGTAGATTCTTACTTTGAAGCTCCAGAGCGTGTTGCTGCACTCATTCTCATCGCCCCAGCTATATTCGCTCCTCGTCCAGTGAAGAAAGCTGGTTCTGGAGACAACCGTGGCGAAAAAGGTCCCACCAGCAAGTTTCTAGGGACTCTAGTGGAGTTGAGCAAAGCCATTATAGGAGTAATTTCAAGAGCTCTAACAGGAATGGCGAGTATGTTCAGTTCTCTCTACAAGAAAGCTTTAGCAGCTTTCCTCAGATCCTCTCTTGGAGTCATGCTGGTACCATTTCAATTCATGGTTCTAGAGAACCTCGAAAGGTTCTTACTTGATGTGCTTAGAGTGATGGGTTTTTGTCATTAGGTTAGAATGGCAATCAATAAGTTTGGAGTAACAGCTGTTAGAAACGCATGGTATGACTCAAAACAAGTGACAGATCACGTCGTTCAGGGCTATACAAAGGTGAAGATGTTCCTCTGCTTCTCCGATTTATATACTCCTTCTGTATTGTCATGTTGTTAAATGCTTTGTCTTTGCTGCAAAAGAACAGCCACTAAAAGCCAAGGGATGGGACAAAGCTCTTGTTGAGTTCACGGTGGCTACATTAACGGATAATAATGGCTCGGAGAAGAAATCTCCATTGTCGAAAAGACTTCAAGAAATCAAATGCCCTGGTAACATCTCCTTTCTATTCAACAAACCTGCAGTTTTCGTTAGACCAAATGTTTTCTCACCAACATGATGACACCTTCTATATGTTGGTGATAGTTCTGATTGTCACCGGAGATACTGACCGGATTGTACCAGCATGGAACGCAGAGAGGCTGTCACGAGCCATCCCCGGATCGGTGTTTGAAGTGATAAAGAAATGTGGTCATCTTCCACAAGAGGAAAAGCCAGATGAGTTCATATCTATTGTTGCAAAGTTTCTAGGGGATGTTTTTGGAGGGTCACAACAACAGCAACCAGTGGACTTGAAGTTCCAAGGCATTGTGTCATAAAATGTAAAATGGGCTCAAACAATATAAAATGTAACCCTTCCATTATGAGGTTCACACTTGTCACATAACCGGACCAAACTGAATATCCACTGGACCGAAGTATCAATAAAATTAGGGAAAAAAAGATATATCCACTAGCTATATGCGTCCTAAAAAGTTTATGTCGGATCTGTCAAGTGCACTTTTGTTTTCTACAATAAGCTCTGAATGGTCATCATAGTAACTGTATAGAATAAGATCACCCGAAGGAAAATGGAACTACCTTCGCACAGGTCTCTTGGGTAGCGGTTTCTTGGCTTTACTTTGCTTTGGGATCGTTTCCAGTACTTGTATCGTCCTCTGTCTTTTGGCTGTTGAAAACAAGACAAATGAGAATCAAGAATGTATCAAAAAGAGTGGACACACTGAAAATCCGTTTTGAAGAGAAAGACTAACCATTATCATGTTGTTGGTAGCTCTGTTGGAGTTTCCGCTTTGCAAACTCAAACCTTGCGTCTGGATCCAGAGCTTTGAGTTTCTTATAGCAACAAGAACAACCACAATTTGCTATTAGAACCTAAAAAGAATCAAACATCAAGGTTTTATTAACCACACACTCACATCTTGTTGTGATCCAGCAAGTTTCCGCTTCTGCTCAGCAACAACAATCGGTTTTCTTTGGATCGCATGTACCATTTGTTCTCTAGTTTGCTTTGGTTGTCTTCTAGGCTCGTCAAAGACGGTGGCTGAGTGCTTCATAGGTCTAACATCAACTTCTTCTCTCCTCATCTGTTGAATCTTGTTGTACCTCCCAACCACATTGGCTTCATTTGTACCCTCGGGTCTCTTCATTGTGCTACTTTGCGATTTTCTTTCATGTTTGGCCTCCACACTGTGACGAGGATCTGAAAACATCCCTGAGGGATTAGGAAGAGTTCAAAGTCGAGAAAAGAGTATCAAAGAGTATACTAACTCACCTCCATCACAGTCCACGCCATCTAAGATCTTCAAGTGGTCCAATACATTAAGAAAGAAAGACGAGAAAAGAAACTTGTCAGGACAACATTTGATCTATGCACAAAGAAAATCTGACGAGAGAGAAAGGTATGTTTATACACCTGAGAGAGTTCAAATCCAGTAGGTTCAGGAGCAAAAAAATCTAAATCATGCGGAGGAGAAGGAAAGGCTTCTGCTTCATCAATTACTGAGAAATTTGCAGAGTCTGGTGTCCCTTGAGCACCTGCATGAGTATGAACCAGTGTCAAAAAAAAAAAAAACTGCTCGCAATGACTAGGGAACATGATGATAGAGCTATTTACCAGCAATTTCCGTAGGCGTGTTCATCCATTGGTCCACCATCTCCTTCCACTCTCTGAGAATCCCATACATGAAAACACACAATACTTATATTCTAGAAAGTGCGAAAGAGTACAAGAGCAGCTCCGTATTGATCAACCAATGCAAGCCTAACGAGTTGATTCTCCTTAACTAAAGTTTAGTGGGGAATTAAACACACAAAAGAAAGATCAAACTCTTACGCAAAAAGAGCCTTTGCAAGTTCCTTAATCTTATCGGAACCATGTCTCCGCAAGCCATTAACAGCCTTTCCAATTTCAGTATCCTGCAAGAACGCAAATCCTTCAATGCATATTCAACTATACATTACCAAAATTCAGCACCAGAAACAAACCTTGAGAAGGTCAACACTCAGAGACATGGACTCAAGCTTCCTCAGGGAACGGAGTAACACAGAATCTGACTGCAAAAACAAAAACAAAAGTATACAATAAGAATCAATGCTTACATTCCTCTAAACAAAATCTAATTATAATTCAAAGACCTCATCGTCTTTATTCAACAAGACATCTTTGATCCTCATAACCTCATCAACAATCTCATCATCGTTCAGTTTCTTCTCATCTTCCTCATCCCTATCGTTCCGTTTCGCCACGTGGCCGCATCCGATGCAGCGGCGGCTGACATTACAAGAGAAGAGAAGCTGGGCGATTCCGTCTCTCCTGGATTTGAACTCGTTTGGGAAATCGGCGGCAGCGGCAATGATGGCATGATTGATGATCTCAAAAATATCGGAATCTCCTCGCCGGAAATAGTCTCTCCATTGATCCAACGACGCCGATGGTTTCATCTCGTCGTCGATTTCGAAATCCGGTTTTCTCGGGAATGTTTTTTGAAAAGTTTGAACACGCGTTTCCGATCAGAAGAATCAACAGGGATGGGATTGATCACAACTTCGGTTTAGTATTTTCGGTAGCGTTTTCTTTTTTCCCTCCACTGTTATTTATTTTTTTCCCTCCACTTTTTACCTTAGTTTTTCACCAACATAATGATATATCTCAACTAAGTAATTATTTAATTATAGTATTTGGTTTGCTCAAAACAAATTAATTATTTAAATTCCAGTGTGTTTCTTTTTTGAAAAATATGTTATGATAATGCTAAAAAAAAATTGTCACAAAAATAATTTTTTTAAAATAATGAAAATATATTTTATTAAATAATATAAATCTATATTTATGTTTTTTGGCTTATTAATATAGATTTAAAGTTTAGAGTTATGGAGTGAGTTTTAGAGGTAAGATTTAATATTATAAAAAAAAATTAAAAAAAAAGTATTTTAATCATATTAGTAGTTATTTTTATTATAAAAATTTAAAAATATCTATTTAAGATAATTGATTTTTTCTACAGAACAAAATGACACTTAAGAATAAGAAAGTAACACATGTCCTACAACTATATGAGATCTTTGAATACTTGGAAATTTATATACATTTAGCATTTTAAGTAGTCAAAATTAATTTCGTTGAATATTGAAAGAGGTTAAATTATTTACCGTTTCAATACTTGGCCATTATTAAAGACCAACATGTCTTTACAAGTTAGTGCGCAGATAACTTTGATTTCACTTGAATTGCTTGAATTTTGTTTTTGTTATGTGAAAACAAAATTCCATAATTGAATTATTCATGTTAGTCAAAGCTGTGTGTGACTCAAATTCCATAGGTTTTTATAAACACACGAAAATTAAATTAAGTAGACCAGAACAATTAACCGTTTCTTTTCTTAAAAAAAAAACAGTTAACAGTTTCAAGTTTTTTTAACATATTCTTATAAATATATGGATTTTATTGCTGACACATCTTCGTCGGCCAATGTTTGCACATCTATGCAGAATTTTATGAGAAATGTTTTGGATAATACTAAAAAAGATTATCACAAAAATAAATTAAAAAATAAATAAAATAAATTTTATTTAAAATATAAATATACACTTATATCCTTAAAATTAACTAGAGTTGCGGAAGTGAAGTTTAAATTAAAAATTTATAATTATAATTATAAGTTTTAAAATAAAAAATAGTTATTTCAATCATTTTTAAAAATTATTTTAGTGGCAAAAATTAAAAAAAAAATCTATTAAGGAAGTACCCAATTTTTATTCATCTAGTAAATTCTTGTGCCAGTCAATTCTTTTAATTTTCTTTGTATGACTTTTCATATCCTTTGACTCTATTTTACGTAAAAGACTTTTCTACCTCTTTTAGGATTTTCTTTCTCTTTGTCCGAGGATTTTCTTTCTCTTTCTCCGAGGATTTTCATTTCTTCGAAGTTCTATGTAATCATCATTAGTACTTGGAGATTCACGAGATTGTTTGTTGGTTCATTCTATTCGGGTAAGAGATGTTTGAATAGTTTTGTTTCATTATAACGAGTTATTGTTCATAGCTTCTCATAGTGTTGTCTCTGATCGAATTATTGTCTTTAAGCCAGCCCGAAGCATGAGTTAGGCTGTTAGGGTATCTGAGGTTTAACTTGATAGATCGTGAAACTGATCAGCTTCTAGCTTATAGTTCCACGAGTTATGTTTCGATTTGCTTTTTTTTTCTTTCTCTATGTGTCTGAAACAATCATTCCATTTGCAAGGTTTGATGACTAGCCGGAAAAACACACACTGGTGTAATACTTGCAGACGAGGGATCCGTCTTCAAGGACAAGACTTAAGTAGAGGAGGAGCTTGCATTCACTGTGGTAACACCTTTCTCGAAAGGCTCTGTGAGAATGTTGAGCTAAACCCTTTTGATTTATTCGGTTTAGCCATTGAAGAATCTCGTAACCGTCGCGTCAACAACAGAAGAAGACCGGTTCTAGAAAACCAATTGAGTTTTCAAGAGTTGTTTCACCGGTTCTCAGCACAAGACCGACGTGGTCCACCTCCAGCTTCACTAACCGTGATCAACTCAATGCCAAAGGTCAAGATCAGGAAGAAGCATCTCGGTTTGGATCCATGTTGCCCGGTTTGCCAAGACCGGTTTGAAGTCGGATCGTTTGCAAGAAAGATGCCGTGTAAACATATCTACCATTCGGAATGTATAGTCCCGTGGCTAGTCCAGCGTAATTCTTGTCCGGTGTGTCGCAAAGAGCTGCCACAAGACGGGAATAATGGTCGGAAGAATCCTTTGTTGTACCTGTGGCCGTTTGCCTCCTCTGGTTCGGCCTCAAACTATGATGGATCACCTTTTCATTGAGATGCTTGTGTTCAATCCATTACTTTGTTGATTTAAAATTTAATATGTCGATGTACAAAGGGTTTTGGAGGTCAGTACGATTTGTATTTCCTTGTCGAAGTCATATATAGAGAATATAACAAAAATCATGGATAAAATGAAAAATACTAAACTTGGCAATGTTGTACATGCATTTTACAAGCTATGTGACCGTACCAATGCTATCATCGCCCTAGGTAACTCGTAGAATTTTGACGATACACACGTTTTTTATAAACGTACTCTAGGTTCGTTATTTGTTAGCCATGCCGAATGTACGCGGAACGTGCCTTCTCCCCAGGACTTTCAAATGGCAAGACGATCCAGGGTTGGATCTTGTGATTTGTATCCTAATTATCATTTTTTTTTTAATTACTAGGAGGTTCGGGCCGAAACCCTAATCTCCAGGCTCGAAACCACAACATGTAATATTGGTTTCGTCCCCGTTGTAAACGGGGACCTTTGACACAATGGCCGAAATCCTAATTATCATCACCACCACCACCACCACCAACATCTTAGCCAAGATATGGCTCCCGATATTTCGCATGTGGCCACTCCTGTCACTTAGAGAAGTCCTAGAACTAGAAGAGCTCCATTTTCACCTCCACCTTGCAACTCGAGGAATAGAAGAGTACATTTCAAGGACAAACACTTGCATCTCTCATCTTCACCTCCTTCTACTCGTGCACTACATCGTTCTCCTCGCTATTCTGCTCGACCACCACATCATCACCTGCACTCTCCGGCCTCGGTTCCTTCAGCCAAGCCTAGTATTGTTCCAATTTTTGTCCCTCTACCACATGTGGTGTTCGCCCATGCAGCTCAACCCTCAAAAACCAGACCAAGTGAACAGCACACAAACAAAGTTGCTCATCCTTAACCGCAATCCTCTTCATGTAAGTTGCTACTTAGTTTAAGTCATCCAATTTAGCAAGATATATTCAAATCATAGACACCAAAAGAGGACTTATCCTGTCTGTCTTTGATCATTCCAAATAGCTATACACGTCAGCGACAGGCATGGCCTACCCAATCAGCTAACGATCAGTGATCACTATCAAAAACTATAGACGATGACAATCTTGATAGCATTAAGTAGTGTTAATACAAGCTATTTTACTTTAAAACTAGCATTTGACTTTGAAGTCTTAAAACGCCAGTCAGGATTGTGTTTCATTGTCGATGCCTTTAAACATTAATCGTTAGCAAAATCTTATTAAAGTCAGGCAATGTTAAAATTCTAAATCTTTGACATAACTATTTACAACTCATATAGAAAGTCTACTTTGTGATAGACCAAATAGATTGACAAATACATGTGACTATGATGTGTTATATGCTTCTTCTTTTTTAAATGTACGCATGTATGTACGATGAATGCTTCTTTGTATGAAGGTTCTATGACCTGATAAAAAATAATATTCAGACAAAAATAAAACATGTTTCATTATTGATTTGGTCTGGAGCCTGACTATAGAATCTCCAGAAAAGGCACAAGATTGCATTTTTTTCAATATAACATAGCACAAAGAAGTTAGATAAGCTTCTTCCTCAAGAAGAAGCTTCTGAGATGCCAAACTTGAAAAATCGAAACGATAAGGCAGAGCCCTAAAGACATAAAGCTAAGCTGCACAACCCTCTTGTTAGTCCTCTCGTTTACCTCCCTCATAGCTGATTCCCTGCACCATTTTTCTTTGTAATTTAGTTAAAAGAGTTATATGTACATCAAGATAAATATGTAAGATTCATGAAAAAAACGTAAGAGATTGGAGAGTTTTAGATGCAAACTATATATATATACAAAATTGAGATGATAGTATAAATAAATCACCTGAATCTTAGATAGAGAATGTTTGCCTTAATTTCAGTAATACGTTCAGAAGATTTTCTAAGCTCAAGTTCCACACCCTGCAAACAACTATATATTAAACCACATTTTTGACCGAACAAATAATCCATGAACTGAAAATTAATTAAGTAATCAGGAAACTTGCCTCGATCTTTTCTTTCTTAGCAACAGCATCCCAATCTTTGGTTTGGATACCAATCTTCCAGTCAAGATGGACGACAGCAGTGCTATTGTCGGTTGTGTAATGTGTCTGGTCGTGGTGCATCCAAAAACAAGCTAAGTATGTTCCTGTCTCGCTCGTTGTAAACGGAAACTGACCGTACGTCACGTTCGTTTTCTTGTATAGTTCTTTCCCGTAAGCTGAATTTACCTATGACCAACACACCACGCACGCTTTTATATATAACTGAGTCCTTACTATAGCTCTAACTAGGCATGAGCATTTGGGTAGTCAATATGATATATTCGGATTTTCGAAATGGACCGTCCAAGTAATTTTATAAATCGGGTGGGGTTTCAGATATTTAGACTTTGGGTTTGAGCCTCTAACAATCACAATTCACACAACGCCTTCAATATATAATTTATTAGTGTCACTAATCACCTGATCTAGTCCAAAGAAACAATAAACAATCGTTTCCGGAATCAATCTTCAATAAATAGATTAAGAATAAACCCTAAACCAATGAATCACTGTCACATATAGCTTAACATGAAAGTTTTACGAAAGATATAAAGTATGGTTGTGAATAATAATTGGTATAAGATATACATACCCGGACATCAACTGTGGGACCAAGTCCAACGTTATTTTGATCGATGCAAAGGTAATCGAGGATGACGACAACATTGGCATGGATGTCTTCGTAGATACATTTCTCGCCTGAACTTGGAACCGTTAACCATATTGCTTCCGCCGCCGGTAAAAGAGAGCCACCGCCTGCGAGCCAAATCAAACCGATGAGTAGTAACGGTGAGATTGTCATTGTTTGAGAGAGAGGGGATAGATGTTGTTTGAGGTTATGAAGCAAAAGAGGGTTTTACGACAGTGGCGCGTGGGGTTAGGCTTTGTGTTACACATTGTAAAGTTATAACCATTGGTAGATGATTTTCTTGTATCCAATCAGAATAAGCCAAGTAGGATGTAATGATAATTTTGTTCACGCGCAAGCCGGATATAGTGTTTTTACTTAAATGGAAACTGTGTTTAATTTTGACCAGACAATATCATCTCTAATTAGGAAAGTAAAAATATTCAACAAAGACCTTTGCAATTTTCAATTCCATCAATTTTTTTGTTAAGTTTTCTGTGAAAATATTAATGTCTCGCATATTGTATGCCTAAACCGATTCAAAAGAATTCTCCTTAGCTAAACTTAGTAGATATATAAACTATATTTACATGTAACATGATTCTGACCACAATGAGATTATACATGGAAGTAAGGGTGGTATAGAATAACCCCATAATTTTCGTATTTGTGTTTTGCTTCGTATCTTACATATATTAGATTTTTCGATTTGATTTGCTACGGAGAAATGCGGATATCTGGTTTTACGGATATCCAAATATCTTTTTGGATATTTGCGAATATTTAAGGGTATTTACGGATAAAACAAATTTTCTTATAAACATACAATTTTATTTGAAAATTAACGTTTTTATAAAAAATCAATAAGTAAATTTTAAATAAAATTAATAAAAATGATATGTTAAAATAATAGTTTTATAAAATTATACATATAAAAATATATTATTATTTGTAGATATATATCTATTTATATATTGTTGGATCGGATCGGATATCCGGTTCTAAATTTTTACTATTTGTGATTTGATTTGTTTCTAATGGATATTAACTTTTTAGTATTTGCTTTGTTCCGACGATTTATGAATTTCTTGATTTTACGGATCGAATCAAAACGAATAACGAATCAAATCAAATTTAACGGATAAAATGTCCAGCCATATGAAACGATCAATTGGTTTGGGGTGATTTATGCAACGGAAACTAAACCCAGAAGCTTAATTAGTTTTGGACATGCCATGGATTTTGAGATTACTAGGTGATGGATTTGGGTAAAATTCAAAAATAAAATGGTCTAACCTTTTGATCAAGATGGCCAGGCCCGTTTCTAGAGAAGACTGGGGCAGTGGTCCATTATAAATTATTAAAAAATCAAGTTGTATAGAAGGGCCCAACTGCAAAGGCCTAGATTATTTTCAATCTGACTCGGGTTCTAATTCTGGTAATGTAAAAATAGACCTTACATCATGTCTTCTCTTATCTCTTGATCGATGCATTGAATATTTGCTTCATAATGACACTCACCATGAACAATGACACCAACCCAAGAACGTCTAGAAGAAAATTAAAAACTTTTGTATGATTCCACCAAATTAACTTTACAAACCCCGAATGGTCAAATATTCAATTTCCCAAAAGTCCAAGATTTGTAATCCAATCAAAAAAAAATAAACAGACCTATAAATAAAATAAAAAACTCAAAGGCAGCAACTTTCTCTTTCTTTTTATTCTCTCCCCACTTGATTGATAACGAGAGAGATAAAAGGTCGATAAGGTCTTTTCACATCTTCCTTCAACCTCATCGCCTCGCCCATCTCTCTCTTCTTCGTCTCCGTCTCTCTCAGAATGCTCATCAGATATAATAATAATCTACTTTTCGTTTCCTTGATGTGTTTTCTCTTCTAATCTCCGGCAAGAGAGAAAGCAAAACAAAAAAAAAGCAGAGGAGAGAGAGAGAGAAGCTAATCTATGGCCGCCGCTATGACAGAGAAGGAAGCTATGGTGGATCCTTTTCTGGTCGAAGCTCTTCAGAACCCTCGTCATCGTCTCACCAGTTAGTCTATTTTCTCCCAAACCCACGATTCGATTTCACTTTCTCTGCGATTGGTTGATCTGGTTTTGGTCTCATTAGTTTTCTAGGGTTTGGTTGTATTTGGGGGTTTCTCTAAAAATCGATCCTTTGTTTGGTTGGTTTAGTTCTATGGTGATTAGGGTTTGATTGAATTCGAAGTTTCTCTGATTCTCGATCCTTTGTTCGGTTGGTTTGATTCATGGTGATTAGGGTTTCGCTTTCGTGCTTGACGCTTTGATTTGCAATACCTTTCGTTCATCTCTAAGCTCAATTAACGAATGCTGGCACCTTGTCCCTATATGTCAACCTTGTTTCGTTTCCAAAAATGTTTAATTTCTATATCTGGAAAGAATATCTTTACATGTGGTTGCTGGATGATCAAAAAGTTTGCTTCTTTTGGGTGCTTTGTAGTTTTGCGGATGGAGCTTGATATTCAAAAGTTCTTTCAAAACCCTGAGCAGCTTCAGTTCGAGTTCTGTCCTTTTCCAACGTCTTACTTGCGTCTTGCTGCACATCGAGTTGCTCAGCATTATGGAATGGTGACCATGGCTTTGGACAATGGTAGTGGTGCAGTAGATGGATCTGATAACAGAATCCTTGTGACAAAAACAGCGGAAAGTAGGTTTCCTTATGTCTGCTTATCCGAAATCCCTGTTAAGCAACCTGAGAATGGTAGACCCGAGGGTTTCAAAATTGCAATCAAGGCGAGACCCAAGAGAGGATCTGGCTCCCGAGGTAGCGAATCTGGAGTGCAGCAGAATCTTCAGAGAAGTGTTGAGGAGAGGATAGAAGAGTATGATAAAGCCAGGGCTCGGATCTTTAACAGCCCTGGCAGCTCCGACTCTGAAGATTCTTCATCACTACGAGCTCCTCCTCCTCCTCCTGAAGTGAAAAACACAAGTGTAAACCGCAATGAGACTGAGGTGGCGGTCAGTAATAATTCTGTTGATGCTGGTCCTCGAACTTCTAGAGTAGCCATCATCAGAGATAGAGAGAAAGATCGATATGATCCGGATTATGACAGGAGCTATGACAGGTATGTCGTGGATCCAACCTACAGGTACACTTCCTTTAACCTCTTCTTAAACTGCTGGCATTCATTCAACAACACTAAGCTCTTCTGCAAAACGTAAGGTCTTTGTTCTTGTGGGTAATGTTTGTAGGTATGTTAGGGTTATGCCGTCTGGTCAAAGCTTCAATCCGATGCCAATACACATTCCGTTTCACGAGGGAGGTTTCCCGCAGATGCCAAGAGGTCATCAAGCTAATCTAAACTACGGACATCCGTTTAACCCTGCCTTGAGTCCCTTTATTAATAACCCTGCTGCTTATACACCGTGGCCACACTCACCAGCTATGAACTATGCGCAGTCATTGAACGGACCAGACACGAATCTTTTCAGGTTTCTCATACTAAACTGTTGTTGTTTTCGTCTGCTTTATCTCTCATATCCATTGCTTACTCGTCGTATTTTCTTTGCAGGCATCCTTCTGCGAGCAATCCCTGACGACAAGTAGTGTTTTGAGTACTTCAATGTTTGTATGAACGAAAAAAAAAACAGATTCTATAGATATTTAGCCTTTAGGAGCTCTCTGTTCTGTTCCAAACAATGGCTACTGCTTTCTTATATAACAAGACATCTACCTTCTCTTTTTATTTCTATCTTGATTATATTATTATCGAACTTTGAATGAATCTTAGATGATGCTTAAACCGATCTTTGATGATGGCGTTTCCTCATGTGGTGAAACAAAATTTTGAAAAGAAATTGGAATGTGGTTCTTAAATGAGATCTTTTTTTATGGTAAGATGCTTATGTGTTTGATGTTCACATTTACTTGTTCGCTTTTTGTTACATACCACAATTAGATGAGGTAGTGAAGGGTTGGAGTGTCCTTTTCTAACATTGAAAAGACAAAGACAAACCAATTTCCCAAAATTCCCAAACGAATAATCAATCACTCGAGGTCTCTTTTGACCGATGGTCTCTCAAATCACAAGATCCGTTTTAAATCAAGAATTTGATTGAATTGCAGATTGGATTAGACTTCTCATCTACGGATAAACGTGGAATATGAAACAACATTGTTCCGGATTTTAAAAATTTAATATCAGAGTTTCTTTTTTTTTTAGAACAACAATATTGGATTAGAGTTATTGGAAAGAAAAACAAAGAATCAAGAAATATACTACTACAGGGTGATTATCTTAAAATTTATATATTAATAATTGATTATCTTGATCGTTTAACCATTATATCATAACTCTCCAAACGTATACTCATGAATCGTTAATATAAGATTGATGAATAGGATTATGTTTGTTGATATTTATTTTTTTTGAAAAAAACTATTTAATTTATATTGGTCTTCAATGATATCAACCAAATGTTATAATTCACCTTCTCATTTTCATATGAAGAATTTTATTTTTGAAATGATATGATAAAATAACATTTAAGATCCACGGTTGCACGGAATGACCATTAATTATATATACAAATTATTTATACATATTATTATTTATTTTATGTTCATTTACGATTTATGTAATAATAAAGATATTAAATAATTAAGAAACGAGTAACTATTAGTATAAAATTAAATTAGGGTAAACACATAAATAAAAACAATCTCTCTTTTTATTTACAATAATTTTTTTTGTTAAAAAATAAAAATAATTATTTATATATTATTTAAGGAATATAATTAAAATTATAACATCTTTATATGCGCATTTTGGTCAAAACTAATTTCAGAGTCAGGAAAACTGGGATATAACAAAACTGGAATACACACTCTTTATGTGATACCTCTAAGATACTGTGTTTTTTTGAACTTCTCTAAGATACTGTGTTATTGCGATTACAGAGTAGTACAACCAATTTCTCTCTGAGGAAAAACAATCTTTATATATTTTTATTTTTCTATTTTTAAGAAGAATAAAATGTGAAGTATGGGGTCCGACTTGGTGAGACAAGATCAGGACAAGCCAGCTATGATCCCACCACCCTTGCTTTTAATCATTCCTCCTCCCAAAATACTTTTATTGGGTTTAGTCCCTTGAATGATTCCATAAAACTTTATAATTGGTAGTAGTTAAGAAAATAAGTTGGGTATGATTAAAGAAGTGAGAGAGCATCAGAACATCCTTGGATACTCATTCTGCCTCCCATTGTTTCTTTTGCTTATTGGTTGCGTCATGTCATTTGGAATCGGTTCTTATTGGTCAATCATACAACTTCTCCAATACCACAATTTTATGAACACTTAAGTAGTACTAATAGTACCTTTGTCATTTATATCAGCAGATTCTAGATTTTGGTAATCTAAAACTTAAAGATGACGCAAAGTAAAAAGGCTATGAACAGTTTTAGTAGCTGCAAATGTACCTTTTTATGAGAGAACTCAGTGCCACAAGAACAAATCTAAATGAAACAAAAGGCTAAAAAAATGGGAAGCAAAGAACATTGTGACGTATGTACAAGAACTCATAGAGCTTCAGACACAGAACCGGAACACACGACGGGTTTTATCAACTATCAATGTTAAACTGATAAAGACTACATATAACTCGTCTCAATGTTCTTAAAGACTGCAGATACATTTTGAACATATATTAAAAATTATTCAAATTGGATGGTCAGTGGTCACAGAAGTGCGTGATCAAGTGTTTTAAGCAGAGCTTATTACCAAACACATTTTGAGCTTGTACTTTGACCTACATTGATCAAGTGTTTTTAAGCAGAGCTTATTACCAGATAATTAGATTCCAAATTTTTAATCGTGTCGAGTTGGGAATAAAGTCAACACTGTTCTTCCTCCATTAGCGTTTGCAGATTCCAAATCCTCAACGTAGTTACTAACTGGACTGTGCAACGTTGGTGTAGACATTCTGTGAAGCGGCTGCGTTTGCCTCGCCAAGAACGACGCATCGAACTTCCCATGAGCGGCTGCGATTTGACGGTGGTGGAACTGAGGCGGTTGCAGATGAGCCATTTGTTGTTGCTGTTGAAGACTAGCGACTGGGACAAAAGACGGCATGAAATGGTCAGAGCGGTTCGGGTGAAGAAAATGAGCCGGCACCGGAGAGCTAGCGAAGAGACGATCCGTCGCCGGATCTGATCCACCTCCTCCGCCTGAAGACAACCCTTGCATCCTCTTGAGGTAAAGCCTATACTTCTGCAAATGACTCGCCACGTTCTCTCTCGTTAACCCGTCGACGCTCATGAGCTGCATAATCGTTTTGGGAACAGCGTTCTTGATCCCCAGATGCGCCACCGCGTCCACGAAGCGTTTGTGTAGCTGCGGCGTCCACACGAGCCGAGGCCTCTTCAGGGTCCGTGCCGGTTCGTCTCCGGCGCCTAGATCTGATGAATCCGCAGCGAATTCCGCGGAGGAGTTGGCTTGAGAGGGAGTCAGCGGCGTGGATTGGAGGTGGTGAGGCTGACCGTGACCGGGGGTACGGATGTCGAAGGCGAGAGCGAGATCGGGAGAGATGAGAGATTGAGACAAGGGGATGAGGTCGTGAGGAGAAGGAAGGTCTTGTTCCCATCTTGAGAACCAGTCGGAATCGTCTTCTCTCATTTTTATCTATCTGATGATTGAGAAAGATGGGGAGAGAAGTTCGAGGTGGATCTTTTTTTTTCTTTGTTAGCTTTTCATCTCAGCATTTATGATGAGAGAAGTACTTACCGAATCTACTACAATAACTATTGTACTTCTTTTTTTTTTGTCCAAAATACTTCTTTTTATTACATAAGTGTTATGGACATTCAAAGTCTCGAACGACGCTATTTTTGGCGCGTGGTGTTCACTTTAGAAACGATGATTGATTATCTTGAATTTTATCCTGATTCAGATAATTGAATTTTTAAAATTAAAACAAACTTAAATCTTTACTGATTTGTTAATGGAGACACTGATCAAGATCAGAACAAAATTAGGAGTACGAATCATCATCAAATGTAGATAATATAATTAAATTATTTTTTGAACTTGATGTTACTTTGACAAACTAAAAACACTCTTATTGGAGGGTGTTAGTTTGAACTTTGAAAACATTAACATTACAAACTATTTTAACCATAGAAACGTGTTTATATGTCTACATATAATTAATTAAAGTAACAATACTGTTAGCATGTCATTGTCAAATAAATAATCATTATGTTTATTGAGAAATTTCGAGGCTAAATTAAATTACGTTCCCTTGCAAGCAAAGAACAAACAATCAATGATGAAATTGGTTAGTCAAATATAATAAGATGAAACTAACATCAAAATATTACAGAACTGGGTTGGTTCCACAAAGGCGGATGGTAAGCGGTATAACCCTGAGAAGCAGCGACGAAAAACTATAAACAAACATATATATTTTTACCTTAATCATGCATAGTAAGATGTTTTCTTAAGCCGTAAAACCCTTAGTCATATAAATTTTAGTAGATTTTCGTTAGTTATCCGGTTAACTTGATCAAGTAATTAGAAAAACTAAACTGGTTCTTGGTGGTTGTTTTCACGGTCTTTACATGTAAACAACCCTTTGAATACCACATAAACAAAAATGGTTTACGACCATACGAACAGGAAAGAATAACATTATCAATCATTCTTTCAGAAAATTCGTGAAGAAAAAATATAATTCCAAATCACAAAACAGAATGTTAAAGCGGTAACCAACTAAGCTTCTTCATCTGTTCCTTACCAATGATATATCCACAAGTTAGTTAGATGATAGCTAAAGATTGAGTCTGTAGAGAGATTATGTGCCAGCACCAAAGATTAAGATTAATTCCCTACCTAACAAAAGTAAAGATTAGGTCATTTGTCATTAGCATCATCATCTTTTGGTAAAGATGCATACAAATCATACCTTAATCTCAAACAATATTTGCTTGATAAGAGTCATATATACAATGGAAAATGGCAAACGACCATGACAAAAATATATGAATCTGTTAAATTTAGCATGAACTAAAGTCATTCAAATAAGTAAATTGATCATACCAAAAGGTGACGTGAAGAACATTATTTGTTAAATGGTTGTTCTAATAGGATTTGTAGAATGCGATCTAACAAAAAGATATTTAATAACAAATCTATCCTTTAATTTATATCAATAAATCTAGTTTAGTACAGGGCTGAAGCCGACATGATGCTGAAGCCCTATACATAGATTTTAACAACTCCGCCATCTTCTCTTTCTGTTTTACGTAGAGACTGTACCTGGGAGAAAATCTCGCTGTCTTTAGACACTTTGAGTTTGCAAGGATGTACGCCACGAACGCTCTCTCTTGTCTTCTTCCTCCAAACTCTTTCCATACAAAGGTCTCGAGATGGGACGACAAGCATACCGGTACAGAACTAGTTTTTTTCCACGAAACTGGGGGATCCTTGGAGAAAGAAGCCACATCCTAGAAAGCAATGAGGAGAAAAAGTAATTACATAGTGGATCAAAAATGAAATTTGCTTGAGAGGGACATGGAGTAAGTTACTTACATAGCTTATTATAAGAACTTTTAGTAAAGGAGAGTTATGAAGGAAAAGGATAAGTGGTTCCAACGAACACACTAAGTCATCAAAGCAACAAAGATGCAGCGTAAACTTCATGAGCCGAGAGAATTTAATGGCGCTACAACATTCAACCTGCACATTGAACAAAATGGAACACGTAAGACGTAGCAAACATAGGAAGAAACATGATCAGTTCTAGATACAGCCGGATGAAACATTCACAATAAACTCCAAATTTTAAAACCTATTATACATGAGTCACATGCTCTCAAAATAAGAATAATCCAAAAATATTTATAACCGTATTAGAATGCTTACGTGGGTTAAGCACAAACGGAGAGTCCTGACAGAGGAAAAAGATCTTAGAAACATGTTGTCTTTCGGGTGAGGAACAAAGTGGGAAACAGCAGCCCAGTCAAGGTGAGGCATGTTCTGGATCGAGTCTAAGTCTCCATGCGGATCATTTAGAGTAAGGCGTTGTAATCCAGGGGAGTCTAAAACCAACGACCTAGCAGCTCTTTTGTTTTGCCAGTATGTAAGACTCTTTAAAGAAGGAACTTTCACAATGAACCTTGTCACATTGTCACTTATGTTTCGCTCCACACTCAAATAAATGAGAGAAGGGCAAGTCGATAGAAGCCTAACGTGAGAGTTTTCATCTTTATACACCACATTGTGAAGGGCCAGCCTCCGAAGGGAAGGAAGGGAAGGTAGGGAAGGAACATCCACGACGAGAGTCCTGCATGATAGAGTTAGTTTCACTAGCGTTTTGGAGGTGAAAACATTCGATGGTAGGTGTAGCTGTATGGTCTTTGGTTGATATAGTAAATGAAGAGTTAGCTCTCGAACGTTGTGGTCAACAGCGTGTGAAACGCACGTTCTGACTGCATCGTCGGGAAACTGACGTTCAAATTGAATATGCAAGCTTTCTAGTACAGGTGCTTTGTGGAGTTGCAAAGACTTTTCAAGTAAGCGCCACATGCTCTTTTCTCCTTCTTTGCTTTTATCTATGTACTCGAGTTTAGGTACCATCTTCCAGACCGAAACCCATCGTTTGGACAAAACCATGGTGTTCACTGCATCTTTTGTCGGGATTTTAAGCAATATATTCAGCAGCAAATCGTCATGCAACGCACTGATATTGTCTTCGCCGGACATTTTTTTTTTTGTTTACTCGAGAAGGAAGGAGATGAACTGCAGGAAGAAGAAAACCCTAATTAATCTTGATAAATTAGAAGTATATAAATCTATTGGAGTATAATTCCTAAGTCGTATAGGAATCTTACAGACAAGTCTTAATTAATTTTTTAGATAAGTTTCATTATTCCTTTTTCATATTTCTCGTTGGCTTTATGATTTTCTATTCATGTTGCACTTTATCATCAATAAACTCAACTTACTTTGATCCCGAACTAGAACTTGTCAAAATCTCATTCATATAATATTTACGTTTTGCGTACTTCATCATTATCCAAAATAGAAATACATCTTTATCCCAAAAAAGAGAAAATAAAATAATTGGGGTTATTCATTATCTCTTGATACATATATTTGTTTATTGATCCACGAGAAAATCCATCCACACATATGAGCAAAACAATGTTGATATTGCGGCCCCTTCTTTAGCTGGAACAGGGTGAGGTTCAACTTAATATATTTCTCAGGTATGGTGCCCTCAACGATTGTGATTGTTTGGACTGTGGAAGAAAGTTGGATGCATTGGCTCCTTAACAGGACTAACAGCAGCTGAGAGGTGATGAAGATGTGTGCTTTCAGGGTTGCTAACATCAACCTGTCAATGTAGGCTAGCAAATTTAAGTTTCCTGGCTGTTTTATTGTACCGATTTTGCTCCATATTTAGTTGTAAACTCTCACAATTTCTCAATTCCTTGGTTTGAAATTAATAAAGTACATGAAAAAAATGTTGATGACCATACCAACCAGATAAAGAACAGTTAGGGCATCTCTATTCATAATCTACAGAAAATCTCTTGAAATTAATGGAATAAATACAAAATTTGAAAAATGATAGAGAAGTCATTTTTTATAGACTCAAAAAATATTTGAAAATCTCACATGAGATTTGCCTTCTTGTTATTAGTTTATTTTTTGAGCTTTATTTAAAATTTAATTGTAATACTACATTATATATAAGTATTATGTTATGATCAATTTTGGCTAGAGAGTAGAGATGATAGATCGCAAAGACTTAAAGCCATGATTAACTTCGATCTCTTAAGGTGAGGTTTATAACGTAAAAATTATTTTTTTAATTATATATATTTTTTTACATTTTTTCCGCTAAGAGACGTCTCTTATGGTTCTTATTTAAGAGACGATTCTTAAATTTTCTTTTTTAAAAGCTAAAAAACGTCTCTTAGAAAAGTTAAGAACTCCACCTTAAAAGACACAGATTAATCATGCTCTAAGATCACTTTACTGCAATTTTCTCTTCATATTAGTTCTCTTCCCCACTCATGTTTAAATACAAAACTAAATAAACAAACTAACTACTACGTGAACATGGTCCATTAACACATCCACTACACCTTTCCAAAAATCAAAACATTTGAAACCATTATTTTGATCTAAGGCCTAAGGCCAAGTCATCTTCTTCTCCACATTGTATCTCATCAAGAAACTATATGAATGTTAGCTTTACTGCAAAAGGTTCAAACAAGAACGAATAATCCTATCAATCACTCTGTAAGTGCATGATTCCAAGTTATGACAAACAATGTCAAAGCCAGAATCAACGAAGCTTATGCATCTCTTTTCTAGCAAACAGAGATATTTGATGATAATCCACAGGGTAGGACATGAATACATGACAGTTGAAGAAAGAGTCTTCACTTCAGAACCAAGGATTGATCTCCCTAGACAACAAAAGAGAGGATCATGTGTAAGGTAAAGAAGCAAAGAAATCATTTCTTCTTAATCTCAACAATATTTGCTTGCTAATAATCATATATAAAATAAAAAGTATGGCTAAAGACCATGAACAAACAGGTGAAGCTAGTAGTTTAGCACTTCAGAGAACTAAAGTTATTCACATAAGCAAAGTGTTCATACCAAAAGGTATAGAGAAGAGGAATATAATTTATTTAAGTTGTTGCTCTTAATGGGTTTTCAGATGAGATGATGCTGAAGCCCTATACATAGATTTTAACTCCTCCACCATCTTCTCTTTCTCCTTGAGACTGTAGGAACGTCTCGGAGAGATGCTTGCCGTCTTTAAACACTTTGAGTTTGCAAGGATTTGTGCCACACATTCTCTCACTTGTCTTCCTCTTCCTCCAAAGTTTTCCCACACAAGATATCGAGATTGGACAACAAACATATCCCGGTACAGTACTTTGTTGGTTCCACAAAAGTGGGTGATCCTTGGAGCCAAGCGCCACATCCTCAAAAGCAACAAGGAAGAATAATAAACTACTCCCTCCGTTTCAAATTAGATGATGTTTTGGGAGGTTTATGTTGTTTCAAAATATAAGATGTTTTGAGATTTAAAGTAAATTTTGAAGTTTTAAGGTTAACTTTAATTTTATTGAAAACTGTTCAACCAATAAAATTTTACAGTTTTTTTTTTATAATTGGTTAAATGATTTTTAAATTATATCCTTAAAAAGTACTTTCTAGATAAATGTGAATTCTTAATTTTTGTGCATTAAGATAAAACATCATCTATTAAGAAACAGAGAGAATACTTTTTAAAATATAATTTTAAAATCATTCAACCAATTGTAAAAGAGACTGTAAAATTCTATTGATTGAACAATTTCCAATAAAGTTAAAGTTAACCTTAAAACTTCAAAAAATAATTTAAAATTTCAAAACATCTTATATTTTAAAACAACATAAACCTTTTAAAACATCATATAATTTGAAATGAAGAGAGTAATTTTTGAGGGACAAGTGGAAGTATATTTTTTTTTCTTTTTTTTTGGAAATGAAAAAACGAACCAATTACGGATCGCCACGTGGTAGTGGGGCCCGCAAACAGTGTAAGAAACCCTCCAGAAATAGTTCTTATTTGAGAGTTTTAAGAAACGGTTCTCAAGAGCTCCTATTAGGGCATCCACATCAATGAACCCCCCTTGGGGTTCATCTTTTCATTTTTTTATTATTAAATTTTTTTGTTTTTTTTTTTGTTTTTTTTTCTAAAAAAAAAAAAGATAGACCAATCGCGGGCCGCCACGTGTCGTGAACAGTGATGATACGGGTTCACCAGAGTGAACCCCAAAGGCACGGGTTCATCACTGTTCATCTAGAAAACTGTGTGAACCTCCGTTATAATGCACTTGCTCTTAATCATTTACAGAGCTGATCGTAAGCTCATAAGTGGGCTGGGCTAATATACTTCCTTTATTGGGCTTTAAAGCCCATTGTATCCGAGCGTTATTAATTTCGTTATTCTCTCACTCCTCGCTCTCCCATTTCGAATCTCCCAACTCTCTGTGTGGGCAAAATTAGGGTTTAATTCCAAAAAGATTGCGAATTTTGTAGTCAATCCTCCCGATAATGTCGGCATCAACGGTGTCTCTCACCGCTAACCCGACGGCGGCGATTAGACGGACGCCGGTTATCTCCGGTGATAAGAAATCCACCCTTGATTTCCCGCCGAGCGAATCGCATGCCAATGCCCCCATCGGAGATACTAACCAGGATCTGATTCGCGGCGAGGCTGCCGCCGAGAGATCTAACAGTTACGACGTTGGTCCGGTGATAAGAAAGGCGGGATCCACCAGTACCGCGGCGGGGACCAAAACGACCACCGCGCAGCGTCGGACGCGGAAGGTACAGGGGAGTAAGAACGAGAAAATGCCGTGGAAGAGAGTGGTTAGGGTTTTCGCGAAGCAGTTTGGTGCTCTTTTGTTACTCGCTGGGTTGATTCAATTGATTAGGAAAGTGACTCTAAAGGAGACGCCTTTATCTTCTTCGTCTAGTTTCCCGATTGAAACGGAGATGGGTTTGTCAGAATTAGAGAGCAGGATTGCAGCAGTGGATGGTTTGGTTAAGACCACGACGAAGATGATGCAGGTACAAGTCGAGTTTCTCGATAAGAAGATGGGAAGCGAAACGAGAGCACTTAGGGAGACGATAGATTCAACATCTGCTGCGTTGGAGGATGAACTTAAGAAGGTAGATTTTAAGGTAGATAGGTTACAGGCTTCTGTAGAGGAAGTCAATTCTAAACCTTTGGTGTCTAGAGAGGAGTTAGAGAGGGTTTACGAGGAATTGAAGAAGAGTAAGGTCCATGAATCTTCTGTTAGCGATGTTAGCATTGATGAGTTAAGGGCTTATGCTCGTGAGATAGTGGAGAAAGAGATTGGAAAGCATGCTGCAGATGGTCTTGGACGAGTAGACTATGCGTTAGCGTCTGGTGGGGCTTTTGTGATGGATCATTCGGATCCTTATCTTGTTGGAAATGGGGGTCATTGGTTTGGGACTAGCAGGCGACGGGTTCATAGCAAAGCGGTTAAGATGTTGACACCGAGTTTTGGGGAGCCTGGACAGTGTTTTCCTTTGAAAGGAAGTAATGGCTTTGTTCAAGTCAGGCTAAGAGCACCGATAGTACCAGAGGCTGTTACTTTGGAACATGTCTCTAAGGTAATACTAACATCTAATGCCATACTTTCACCTAAGATCGGTTTATATATTGTTGATTTGATTCTTTAAAAGGGTTCTCTGTGTAATGTTTATGCACCGTGAAATCGAACAGGCTGTGGCGTTTGATAGATCGAGCGCTCCGAAGGATTGTCGTGTGTCAGGATGGCTAGAAGACAAAGATACGGAGAGTGAGACAAGGCTCCTTCTAACAGAGTTCACTTACGACTTGGACAGGTCCAACGCACAAACATTCGACATTGAGGATTCTGCTAACTCGGGACTTGTCAACACTGTGAGGCTAGACTTCACATCAAACCATGGAAGCAATTCACACACTTGCATCTACCGAGTCAGGGTTCATGGCCGTGAACTAGACTCAGTCTCTGCTGTTCATGCTTGATTCTCTTTTGTAACATTCCCTCGTAGATATCTCTTTTGTTTTACTTTTGTGGAATAGGAAACTCATCTGTTTTATTCTAAATATGTTCTGCTTCGGTTTATTCGTATCATAATCGTAGAAAATTAAATATTTTCCCACTCATGGTTAATCACGTTCTGCGATGAACATACAATTAGCAATGTGTTTGTATTGCAGAAGTAGAAAATTAGCAGAGTTTAATTTTTTTTTTCGTTATTATAATGCTTTTGAAGGAAGGAAGAGTAAAGACTTACCAAACACTAACAAAAGGATATGATTAGACGTGTTACCAAACACCACCTTATTTGGTAATCTTCCTCTATCGACGGTCACTCCCACATCTCCCTCTTCCTCCACCCTTCTTCTTCGTCTCTCCTCCATCCCAGAAACCATACGAGAATCATAAACATCACTAGATCTCATCTGCGAAACAGCTTCACGACAATGTCTTGGCCTACGGAATCCGAGGTAAACACTTTCTTTCGTTTCCATTTTCGCGCGAATCATTGATTCTGTGTAGATCGTCTGCGTACAATTCCATCAGATTGCGCGTGGAGCTCAATGTATATTCTATAGATTTCCGCGAGTATCTTGTTTGTGTGATTCTTGAAACTCTCTATGGATCGTTCGTTTTCCAGTTAAACGCCATTAAAGAGGCAGTGTCCGAGATGACCGGAAGAGATACAGGGGAAGTTCGCGTGGTGGTGGCGCCTTATCGTATATGTCCTTTGGGAGCTCACATTGATCACCAGGTCGGTTTGTGATGATATCGATGTAATCAAGCTGTAGAGTTCTCTCTGATTCGTACCATTTTTCTTGTAAGTTCATATCATCTTTGTTATTCGTAGGGTGGGGCTGTATCGGCTATGACGATTAATAAAGGGATCCTTCTTGGTTTTGTTCCATCGGGCGATGCTCAGGTTTGTAAGAGTTGCTTCTTAGTTATGACGATTCTTATGTGTGTTTGGTATTCCTTTGCGTTTCTTATAAGCACCATTCTATTTTTTGGGATGAGATATAATGCAGTTTTTGTTAATAGCATTCATTGTTTTGGACGTGGTTTATTTTGAGAGTATATGGTGATTATAATAATGTAGAGTATGGTGACTTGGTCTTGTCTCTCACCTGAGATAGATAGGAGAACCTCGAAATGAATGAGGTTGACTAAGATGTATTGCTGAGTTGGAGTATTTCCTTGTGCATGTGTGTTCGATTTGAGACTTGAAGTCTTTGTAACATTTATTCTATTTCGAATATATATGCAGGTCCAGTTGCGTTCTGCACAATTTGAAGGAGAAGTACGTTTCAGGTGTGCATGTCTTTCTGGATCTCTCGTCTCGTCATTATTGTTTTCAAAGTTACATGTCCAGGGCTCAACATGCATAAGCTGGTTACTAAGCCGCATATTATTGTAGAATTCTATTTTGATCTTGCCAGTATTACCTTATATTATCGTAGACTTCTACCGGATTCGACCTTTTACTTTTGCGCATCTTCTCCTGGAATTCATTGGAAATTGAGTACCCTTAGGGATCTAAGGGAAACAAAATATCAGCTTTGGGAAATCTTGCATGTTTTTTCTAGTTTCTGTTTCGTGCGTTCTTCATGCTATAGCTTTCCTTCAGCTACTTCTGTTTTGTTTGTGGTGGTAAAGGAATTGCTGATCTTCCATGCATAATTCTTATAGCTTCTTTGTTTCCAAACTTATAGAGTAGATGAAATCCAGCATCCAATAGGCCTAGCTAATAAAAATGATGCAGCAATGGATAAAAGCATCTGGGGCACTTATGCCAGAGGAGCGCTTTATGCGTTACAGATGAGCAAGAAGAATGTCAAACAGGTTTGGTTTTTCGCTTAAAGCTGTAGATAAAGTTGACCCTTTTCCACATTCACCCTGTTATGGCTGCCATGCCTAATCTCTTAGGGCTTCTTTTCCATCATAGTTTACATAAGTGTATTTAAAGTAATTGTTTTGATATTTTAAGTAATTGTTTTGATATTTTAAGGGCATTGTTGGCTGCATCAGTGGCTCGGATGGGCTAGATAGTTCTGGGCTTAGTTCATCAGCTGCTGTAAGTAACTAAAACCCGCCAGCTTTCGTACAGCATGATTTTCTCTGGAAAGGCAGTTTTCCTGTTCTGTACTCCGTAAACGCTTTTAGCATATGAGGAATGGTGTTTACTTCTCAGCTTTGTAAAATGAATCTTGTAAATTACTTTGATCACCAGAAATATGACAGGTTGGTGTGGCATACCTGCTAGCTTTGGAGAATGCAAACGGATTGACTGTATCCGCAACCGAAAATATCGAATATGACAGGTAACTTCAATTCACTGTAACTAAGAAGCTCATCTTTATTGTTTCATGAGCAATTGCCTATCTATAAATTAGTGCTGCAAAAGTGAAAATTGATTGACTTACATGTGATTGATTCCACTGCAGGCTTATTGAGAATGGGTATCTGGGTCTGCGGAATGGAATTTTGGATCAATCAGCTATTTTGCTATCGAGTTATGGGTGTCTAACATACATGGACTGCAAGGTAAAATTTCCGCAAGAAGCTTGCTCATGTAATAAAACCAAGACTGTTTCTACAGGGGCAATTTAAGTTCACATGGAAAGTTTCCTGAGAAACACAAATATTGCTGCCTGTCGTTGTTTTCTTCGAGAAACTGTCATCTCAGAAAAACAGTTTGAAATATGCAGACTAAGGACCACAAGCTCGTACAGGGTCCTGAACTGGAGAAACCATTCAGGATATTGCTAGCATTCTCAGGCCTGAGGCAGGCATTGACCACTAACCCAGGATATAATCTGCGAGTTTCTGAATGCCAAGAAGCTGCGAAAGTTCTCTTGACGTATGTGCAAATCTACTTAATTCACACTTTCTGCATAATCGCCTTCTTTATATTCAAGTTTCAGTGGAAAACTGTAACGTGTATTACACTATTGCTTGTGATACTCATTCCTTTGCATCAAAACCTTCTCTTGATTTTATTTTCTCTTCAGTGCATCTGGGAACAGCGAACTGGAACCTACCTTGTCCAATGGTAAAAATACTTTCTGAGTTTGGATTTATGTCTCTTATACGTTACACGCTCATAAGATTTTGTTGTTGCCATCTCTTTACCGTCCCCCTGAACAGTTGAACATGCGGTCTATGAAGCTCACAAGGTAAGAAAACAATCTTCTTAAACTTGTAACTCAGGTCTATAAATTTATGTAATACGATAAAATGTAATACGATAAAATGTAATACGATCTCGCTTACTCGTGCAGCATGAGCTGAAACCGGTTTTAGCTAGAAGAGCGGAGCATTACTTCTCAGAAAACATGCGGGTTACCAAAGGCAAACGCTCTTGAATTCTCTTATAGGAGTCTCTTTTATGTGAATAAATGATTTGTTGAGCTCTTAATGATAGCTTTAAGGACTTGTATGAGTGTTTTGTGATACTTGAATTTTTCAGGATTGGAAGCCTGGGCTACAGGCAATCTTGAAGAATTTGGAAAGCTAATTTCAGCGTCAGGCTTGAGCTCTATCGAGAATTACGAATGCGGTACTCTCTCTCTCTCTCCTTCCTTGGTCTCCCAATGCAACATACTTAAAGTGAAAAACAAATGACAAGTCTGGTTTGGTGAAGGTGCGGAGCCACTGATTCAGCTATACAAGATTCTACTGAATGCACCTGGTGTATATGGAACTCGGTTCAGTGGTGCGGGCTTCAGGGGATGTTGTCTGGCCTTTGTGGATGCAGAGAAAGCTGTGGCAGCTGCTTCATATGTGAAGGATGAATATGAAAAGGCACAACCAGAGTTTGCCAAGAAAGTGAATGGAGGTAAACTTGTTCTCATCTGTGAAGCTGGTGACTCTGCTCGTGTTCTCTGATTAAACTCGCAGTTTTGTTCCATTCAGTGCTCTGTTATACTTTGTTGATTCTTGTTTGTTCATCTCTTTTTTGATTCTCTCTCTAGGAGATTCAACAAAAAAAAAGAGTTATAGAAATGGAGCATGGATTGATACGTTTCTGTTGTTACCAACAATTTGACAATACATAATGTAAATCAACTATCTTTTTGTTTTGTTATGTTTTGGGATTCTTCAAGTTCTCGAATTGAAAGAGCCTTATATAGGCTACGCAACTATACCGTTTTTGGGCTGAATAGTAAAATTGCAAACTTCGGGGTAAAACTAAAATGTTTTCCGATTGCTAGGGATGACTTAAATAAATAATTAACTCATGGCTAGCGACGTGTTTAATCACTGTCGGATGATTAATTGCGGACTTAATTAGCTAAAGTGCTAAGCAAAGACAATTTCTTTTTGTTTTTATTATGAAATTAGAAAATACAATTCTATCAAATAGCTATTCTAAAGTTTTTATCACCAAAATTTTTAAAAATGACAGAAATATTTTTTAAATTTTTTTATTAATATTTTTTAAATTTTAAATCGTTTTTACAAAAAATTATAGTTTTTTTTCTTCGAAGTAATATTATTACCATTTAAAATAACAAAATAGTTATTTCTCTTAAATAGTCAGTTTTAAAATTTTATCACAAAAATAGTTCTCGAAAAAATGATCGAAGTAGTATTTTTATTTTTAAAATTTTAATATTTATTTATTAATTTAAATTACAATTCCAAAACCCCACCTCATGATTCTAAATTCTAAATCTAATTTTATGTAAAACATCTGCACATATATTTTTTTCTTCAAGTTTGTTACATACCTTAATCAAAAGGAAAAAAACAAGGTCGGATGCATTTGTTAGTTTCCTTATAGTTCTCTAGTGTGTGGATGCACTTTCAGAGTTTTAAATGCTTACCGAACTGGACGAGGTGATGTTGTAGTTAGAGGAAAAATTTAATGTTGAATTAAAGGAGGCTTCCTATAGATTAGGGTAAAAAAGCAGTGAAATTTATTGCAGACTCCTTACCAAACAAACAAAGCTACGCTAGTTCAGAAGATTGCCGAACTTGTGGCCATGGCGTCCCAAAACGGAATGGTCGTCCTGAGTACATGTGATGGTGTAAGTTGCAGTTCGTGATTCTTCTTTCAGTAAAATCTTTTGTTACTTATGCAAACTCTAATGGCTATTGTTTATTAGGTTCGAATACTTACCAGAAATACAAAGGGAGTCACTGCCATGAGACTCAAGAAAGCTGATAAGATGGCGAGCATGGACATATCATACCTTCATCTCTGAGGAAAGATATGGTAGAGAAGTCAGAAGAAACATCAACAGTGTATGTGTTTCTTTAGCTATATATCTGTTAATGTTTGCTCTTAAAAGAAACATATAATTATTATTCTATAGTACCCCGATTATTCTTTGAAACATATAATCTAAAAGAAAATCATAAGAACATTTTTATAAGTGGTACAAAGACGTAAGCACCAAACCCCATAATAACAAGAGAAGCTACTCCAACATTGACCAAAGATATGTGACTCTCTTCTTTCTCCAGTGCCCTTCCTTCTGCTGCAGGAGCATCCATGTTGGTCTTCTTCTGTCCTTGGACTAGTAATGGTACTGTTTCTGATCCAGATCTCTTTTCAACCATCTTCTCTCTATTTTCACCTCCTATGGTTGATTCTTTCTTCACAAGACCACCTGAATCGACCTTTATGGGTTCCAAGACTTCAGGATTATCTTTCGGATCTTTTGTTTCTTTGACTAAACCGGCTTCTTCTACCTTCTTTTCTCTCACTCCCTCTTGAATCTCTCCTTTACTTACCTTGTCTCCAACCATCTTCTCATCCTTCCTGGTTGTTACGTTTCCATTAACGTCACGTGATGTTCTTTCAACTCTCTCTTTCGCTTTAACCTCAGGATTTGCCTTGTTCAACGCAGATATTCCCTTTTCTGTTCTTCTTGCCTCATCACCACCATCTGGTTTTGTGTGTTTCTGCTCTTTCTTCTGTCCCAAGCCAATCTTTCCTTCCTCTTTTAGCTTCTGAACCTTGTCACCATCTTCCTTTTTCTCAACTACTTTTTCTGCTTTAGCATGTACCTTGTGTTTCGAGCTACCACCAATGGTTGGCGTTTTAGTAACTCCTTCCTCCTTCAACTTCTGTTCAATCTTCTTCGGACCGATATCACCATCTTTCTTTCTCTCAATCACTTTCTCTTCTTGTGCAGGTGCCTTGGCTTTCAAGCTACCACCAACGGTCGGTCTACCTCTAGCCTCTTCGTCCTTTACCTTCTGTACAATCTTTTGTTGACCCATTTGAGAACCCTCCTTTTTCTCAACCACCTTCTCTTGTTTCGTATGTTCCTTACGACCCAAGCTAGAGCTGTCTTCTCCGTCTTTCACTTTCTGTTCTGTCTTCACACGACTAGCCGTTGGCACCTCTCTCTTACCCTCAACCACTGATTTATACGTTTTTGGTTCTTCCTTTTTTGCCGTTGGAGCAGCTTTCTCCTGACTTGTCCCCACTTGTTTCTCCTTGTCTGAAAGGTTACTTCGTCTCAAGGTACGCCCAACGACACCCGTCCCTCTATTTTCCTCATGATTAGGCCTCTGAACAGTCTTCCCCTTATCCTGAGCCACCTTTCCAGCTTTTTTCTCACTTTCCAAAACCACCGGAAACTCGATCGTCAAGAGCCCATGTGAGAAGGAGGTGTTCAGTTTCGTCATATCACATGATTCAGGGACAGAGTAGACTTCTTTAAAACGAGCCTTTGTCTGAGCAGAGAGCGGTCTCTGACCTTCAATGTGGATAGTCCGTGCCCTCTCATCTTTCGTGATTTTTATCTGGTCCATGTAAAACCCTGTATTCACAAAAAAAAACACTGATCAACTAAAGATTGTGTCACAAGAAAAAAAAGAAAGAAGAGAAAACAGACCAGGAAGATTGACATTGAGGAACATGGAAGATTCTAAGGTGCTCCATTGAGCTCTTGGCTTGAAGTTGCTCACCGTGGGAGCCAACGGTGGTGGGTGACGGCTACCACCAGGCCTTGGCCTCCTCAACATTGACAAAACGCAAATGAATTAATCAAAGTGTAGTGAAACAGAAACTGTGATTTGTTTGAAGGATATAGCTATGGGTTCCTATATCTCTATGTATGAGATATATATGGACTTAATTGGTTTTGATGTTAAGGTTTGGGTTTAGGATTGCTTTAGGGTATCGAGTTTGTCTCTTTCTTTGGCCTAAGGTCGCATATCATTTTGTGTTATGGTTTCTTTCACTACAAGGAAAGCATAGAAGCGTTAGGTTATCTCTCTTCAAAAGAGTGAAGAAGAAGACGCGCGTCAACATGAAGTGACGTCGTTTTAGTTTTTTTTTTTTTTTAACTAAAAAAACATAGTAGCTTACGTGGCATTGAACACATGATGAAATTAGATTCTCTCGACCTAACCACATAACTCCATCCATCACTCACCACCGGATAACTTCCGTCGTCTTCCGCCGTAGTTTCTCTCTCCATGGCCGGCGTTAATCTACAGCTCCGTCATGCGTACTCTATAGCTCAATTCGTTCCAACTGTTTCTTCTTCCCCTCCTCCTCAACGAGTCCAGCTTGGAGTTTCACCCTCTCGTGTTATCTTCTGTAATCTCCGAGCTAATTCCACCGCCGCTCCATCCCTGCGAACCACTCGCCGTTCAGATATTATTGCTTCGTCTTCCGTCGGTTCTTCCACCTCTTCGGTGGGAAGGATCCCTTTGCTTGAAGTTAAGGATCTGAGAGCTGTGATTGTTGAATCGAGGCAGGAGATACTAAAAGGTGTCAACTTGGTTGTTTACGAAGGAGAGGTACGCATCAATAACTCAACTTTAACAATTCTATTTGCATCTTTTGATCGATACTCATGGATTGTTGTTTCGTTGTTGCTAACAAAAATCATAGATACACGCAGTGATGGGGAAGAATGGTTCAGGGAAGAGCACATTCTCTAAGGTGAGAATCTAGACTCTTATCTTAAACATGCTGCATAGTGTTGTTCTCTCACCAAGCCTTATTCCTTGTAGGTTCTTGTTGGTCATCCTGATTATGAAGTTACGGGAGGAAGTATTGTATTTAAAGGGCAGAATCTGCTTGATATGGAACCTGAGGAAAGATCTCTTGCTGGTCTCTTCATGAGTTTCCAGTCCCCAGTTGAGATCCCTGGTGTTAGCAATATGGATTTCTTGAATATGGCATTCAATGCTCGTAAAAGAAAGCTTGGCCAGCCTGAGCTTGATCCAATCCAGGTTTGTTGCCCGAGTTATTCAAATAAGGAGTTACTTTGCTTTATTTCTTATCCCTTTGCAGAACTGTATAATTGTGAATATGTTCTGTCTTGTCTCTTATGGATATAACGTGGCTCATGCAGTTCTACAGCCACTTAGTATCAAAACTTGAAGTTGTGAATATGAAGACCGATTTTCTGAACCGAAATGTCAATGAAGGATTTAGCGGTGGTGAAAGGAAACGCAATGAGATACTACAGTTAGCGGTATTGCTCCAAATCCCCCTTATTTATCAGTTACCACAACTCACAAGCAACCCATATATGATAGAAACAAATATGGTAACAGAAGGCAGTTGGAATACTATGCTTGTTCCGTTAAGTGTGAAAACACACATAAGGCTAATAACTAAGATATTTAGGTAGACTTGCGGAAGCAGGTATAGGTTGTTTATATAACGAGAAAGTCTAGAGCAGTAAGAATCTATGATCAGTATTTGACTGCATTGTTATCTGAGAAGTCACAAGCTTCTATAATAAAAAAAAAGTAGCATTTCCATATCTACTCAAATCTCCTTGTAATTGGAATCTACAAGCAATGGAGAAGAGTAATAGTATCTTTTTTCTTCGTAGCAATACTGGGAATAGGTTACGGAACACTAATGGTATCTGTTTGTAGGTCCTTGGAGCCGAGTTGGCTATACTAGACGAGATAGATTCAGGGTTGGATGTTGATGCTCTCCAAGATGTGGCAAAGGCGGTGAATGGGCTTTTGACACCAAAAAACTCTGTTCTGATGATAACCCACTATCAACGCCTACTTGACTACATCAAACCAACTCTTATACACATCATGGTGAGTATTGTTGTCAAACCAGCCAACAATGATCATTTGGGCTTGGTTTCTTTTGGCCAAAACTCGTGATTTACTTTCTTATTTTTTAGTATTCGTTTAGTTCATGTATGCTGCTGGGTTTCAGGCGAATGGAAGAATCATAAAAACCGGAGACAAGTCCTTGGCAAAATTACTGGAAAAGGAAGGCTACAAAGCGATATCCTCCGGTTAGGTATCGCAGATCATAAAAAATCGCTCTTCCATCTTTGCTTGAGACCAGAGTGTTGTTTGTGTCAAAGATGATGTGTGGGAAGCATTACAATCTTTGACCGGTAGGCTTTTTTGGCTTCATTGGTTTGCATGACAAACTGTTGTATTTGGAGTTTTTTTTTGTCAGTCTTGTTTATGAAGAGTTCTTACATGCTGTTTTGTAACTAACAAATAAAAAATCAGTTAAAAATAACCCATTATGTTCTAGTGAATGGTATTAACAAATGTTCTTGAGTCGCAGTGCGATGACTAGTTTATGTTCCTTGTTAAGGTTGTGTTCGAAGGTTGTGCGTGTTAATTGCCTGTTCTTTGGGCTCTTTTGTCTCTGGAGATGTCTTTTATCCGCCAGTTTATATACTAAACCATCGTATTCCATCCTTGAATGAATATTATTAGTGGAAAAAAAAACAAATGTTCTGATTATGTTATTAACCTGGTGGTTACATTATTAATTAAGAAAATTTGACATTAATTAAAATTAGTTTTGATTATTCTTATGGCCTACAGATGCCAGGAGCGAGTGGGTACTACGAAAAAATAATTAAATTTCAGACAATGAGACCGCAAAGTTCGGTGGTGAATTTAAAGCTAAACTCCTTGGATCATCTCCTTCTTCAATCATCTTCTTCTCCACGATTGACTTTGTTATACAAACATTACAAATCCTTGAGGTTTTATTATTAACCCATCCCTCCATTTTCCGACAAACAAACAAAAAAATGTTCTTTTAATTTTCCATCATCCCAGATCTTAATTGTTTTCAGACCATTTCGTCCTTCTCTAATTTTCGATTTTTCACATCACCCTTGTGAAAAAGTTGGGATTTTTGTGCTTGTTCATCTTTAGAGTGATCAATTTTCTATGATACCCGATTGCCGTTGGAGAAGAGAACACCAAGTATTAGATTATTAAGGATTTGACTTTTTTCCACTTGATAGTGTCTCTCATCATTATTATGAAATGAGATCAGTTTCTGCTCTTTTATGGATCAGATCGTGATGTGTAAAGCTTGAATGCGATCTTTTTCTGGAGAAAGTTGATTTAGGATTCCCTTATAATAAGTAGAGATGGGTAATGCTTGTGTAGGACCAAACCTTTCTGGAAATGGTTTTTTGCAAACTGTTTCAGCTGCTTTGTGGCGGCCACGGATTGGAGCTGAGCAAGCTTCTTCCCATGGCAATGCACAAGTTTCCAAAGAAGAAGTACCTGATCAAGTCCAGAATAAACCCCCTGAGCAAGTCACTATGCCTAATCCTAGGTCCATTCCCGAAGCCGAAACTAAACCGAAACCCGAACCTGAAGAAGCCAAGCAGGAAGTTGTTGTGCAGGTGGAGACATCAAAACCAGAAACAAAGCCTGAATCCAAGCCGGAGCCAACAAAACCAGAAACAAATCCTGAATCCAAGGCGGAGGAAACAAAACCAGAAACAAAGAATGAAACCAAGCCGGAGACGAAACCTGAACCAAACAAGACTAAACATATGAGGAGAGTGTCCAGTGCAGGGCTCAGGACCGAGTCAGTGTTGCAGAGGAAGACTGAAAACTTCAAAGAGTTCTATTCATTGGGAAGGAAACTCGGACAAGGGCAGTTTGGGACAACGTTTTTGTGCGTTGAGAAAGGTACGGGGAACGAGTATGCGTGTAAGTCCATTTCCAAGAGGAAGCTTTTGACTGATGAGGACGTTGAAGATGTGAGAAGAGAGATTCAGATCATGCATCACTTGGCTGGTCATCCAAATGTTATATCCATCAAAGGAGCTTATGAGGATGTTGTGGCGGTTCATCTTGTGATGGAGTTGTGTTCAGGTGGTGAGCTTTTCGATAGGATTATTCAACGTGGACATTACACTGAGAGGAAAGCTGCTGAGCTCGCGAGAACCATCGTTGGGGTTTTGGAGACTTGTCACTCTCTTGGTGTTATGCATAGAGACCTCAAGCCTGAGAATTTTCTGTTTGTTAGTAGAGAGGAAGATTCTCTATTGAAAACGATTGACTTTGGCCTCTCAATGTTCTTTAAGCCAGGTTTTCCTCTTGAAGTCTTGTATCATTAGATTCACACAACATCAATGTTTGTGTTTCAACTTCCTTTCATGTTTTTGCAGATGAGGTTTTTACAGATGTTGTTGGTAGTCCATATTATGTAGCTCCAGAAGTTCTTAGAAAGCGTTATGGTTCTGAATCAGATGTGTGGAGTGCTGGTGTGATTGTTTACATTTTGTTAAGCGGAGTTCCTCCTTTCTGGGCCGGTAAGAGGAGTTGCATCATTTTAAGATTCAGTGATCTGCTTTGTTTTCATATAAGGCTCTGAAACAAGTGATGTTACCATGACATTAACAGAAACCGAACAAGGTATATTCGAACAGGTCCTTCATGGAGATCTTGACTTTTCATCTGATCCTTGGCCAAGCATCTCGGAAGGTGCAAAAGACTTGGTGCAGAAAATGCTTGTGCGGGATCCCAAGCGAAGACTAACCGCACATCAAGTATTATGTAAGTCAATTCATGTCTAAGCATGAGCATATCACTTTCTTTTACATTGTGGTGTTTGGACTTCATCCGTCTGCTTCTCATGAAGTTTAGACTCTGATGAACAGGTCATCCATGGGTTCAAATTGACGGTGTGGCTCCAGATAAACCTCTGGACTCTGCTGTTTTGAGCCGTATGAAGCAATTTTCTGCCATGAACAAGTTCAAGAAAATGGCTCTTAGAGTAAGCTGTCTTTCTAATGCTAAACAAGATCCCAAAGAGATAGAAAACTGTGAAGATAGAATAAGTTTTCCTTCCATATTTCAAATTTTTGTAGGTCATAGCCGAGAGCTTATCTGAAGAAGAAATAGCCGGTTTGAAAGAAATGTTCAAAATGATTGACGCAGACAATAGTGGTCAGATAACTTTCGAAGAACTGAAAGTGGGACTGAAACGAGTTGGTGCCAATCTCAAAGAGTCAGAGATTCTTGACCTAATGCAAGCTGTAAGTCTTTAACTGCTTCAGTCATTCAGTATGTTCTGGTTATAGTTCCATGGTTTTGCTTGGGATTTGCAGTAATCTTGTATGTTGTTTCTCTTAAAATTCAGGCTGATGTAGACAACAGCGGAACAATAGACTACAAAGAGTTCATAGCTGCAACATTGCATCTAAACAAAATAGAGAAAGAGGACCATTTGTTCGCTGCCTTCTCCTACTTTGACAAGGATGGGAGCGGATTTATCACCCCGGACGAGCTTCAACATGCTTGTGAAGAGTTTGGTGTTGAAGATGTCCGCATAGAAGAAATGATGCGTGATGTTGATCAAGACGAGGTAAAAGCTCCTTTCTTACACCTTCTCATCTTATTCTAAGCTGCATTATATTCTCAGCGTTGATGAGAGCTAACACATGCATTATATAATTCCTAACAATGGGAGTGATGATGCTGAACTCTCTTTTTGTTGATTGATGGATTGGGCTATCACACTTTTAATCATTGTTACAGGATGGACTAATAGACTATAACGAGTTTGTGGCGATGATGCAAAAAGGGAGCATCATGGGAGGACCTATGAAGATGGGTTTAGAGAAGAGCATTAGCATATCTCTGAAACACTAGCTTTCAGACACAGACTCAAACCCAAAGACCAAGAAATATTTATAAATGGTGATGATGATGATTGTGTTTCTTTTTCTCAATACTGTGATGAGATTTTGTTATTATTAGACTGGTTTAGGCAGATCATTTTTTTGTACCGTGTACTTCTATACATATACACATAGTTCTTTTTCTGTCTGTATGTTTTGGATACTGTGAGAGGACAGAACTCTACTTTAATCACAAGTGCATTGAAGACACATCTTATGTTCAGCCACATTAATATACTATGACTGGTGAACAGGTTTTTGATTTATTTCTATGCTCTTACAAAAATGATGACAAACAAGATTTCCAGTTGTTAAAGTGAAAAATGCCTACTCATAACATTAATCTAGACAATCAGACACTAAGATTAGGCTGTGATCAAAGCCAGCAACTGCTTGAAGAACACAACCCTCAATGTCCTCCAGCAACATCGGTTCAGGTTCATCAACCGAGCTTCCTAAACCGAGTCTACCATTCTTTCCGCAGCCCCAAACCCAAGCTTCTCCTTTCTCTGTTACACACAAGGAATGCACACGCCCTGCTGATACCGAAGCTGGAGTTTCCCCATCCAAACCCTCCACTTCTCTTGGCAGCTCTTCTGGTTTTCCCCTACCAAGCTGCTGGCTCCGGTTCCAACCCCATGATGAGACAATCCTTCTTGTGTTGGAATCTGAATCAATATTGCAGATAGCTAGAGAATGACCAAGACCAGCTGCAATTGAAACCGGAGACCCGGTTATATCAACAGGTGACATTCCTAAATCCTGCTTAGACCTACGACCCAACTGACCATACACATTGCTCCCAGAGCTCAAAACGGTGCCATCCTGACAAAGGACTAAGGAATGATCGGACCCGCAAGCAATATCGTGTACCTTCACATCACGTAACTCTTCCACCAGACGAGGCTCCCAAGCTATAGGCATGTTGTTCTCCTTTCTCATAGCTTCCGCAACTTTCTTCTCAGCTGCCTCCTCAAGATTCTGGTGATCATCACCATACCCATTTGCAAGTGAATCAAGCGGAGATGGCTCAAGAGGAAGTCCCACATTGCCTACTCGTCCATCAGCTACATAACCCCACCCAAAAACTTTACCATCAACAGTAAGAGCAAGCCCGTGCCCCCAACCTAATGACACCTGTCAAAAACCGAATCAAATCAAAAGAGTCCATTTTTAAAGCCAAGAGTTGTTGATCTTTATCCAAACCTTAACGATGTGTTCTTGACCTAAAGTTTCAACCTTTGAAGGACCCAAAGCTTCAACGATACCTTTCCCAAGCCCAAGCTGTCCTCTTTTCGATCTTCCCCAAACCCACAAAGACCCATCATCTCCAATCGCCGTTGAGACCACTCCAGACGCAAATCCTGCTCGGACTCTCACATTCTCCAGGCCTTCCACTCTCTTCGCAACACTCTTTGAATCTCTACCGATTCGACCGAGCTGACCTTCCTCGTTGCGACCCCAAGCCCAAATCTCGCCGACGGAGGTAACTGCGAGGGAGTGGTAGTGTCCGGCGGATATAAACGAGACGTCGGAAGGCAAATCACAAACTTGAGTTGGCTCGTAAGCGTCGATTCCCATTCCCATGCCTGGTAGCCCCAGAGCGCCATGGCTTCCGTCACCGAAGCTCATCACTTTACTGATTCTCTCGCCGCCACTGCTCGTGAACCATCGTCGTCTCCCAAAATTCGAAACTTTCCCGATTCGGACCTTCACAATCGACCATAATCGCACCATTTCAGCATGAGAAATTGAAGCCAAACAAAAGTAATTTTGAAATTTGCTCTTGTTAAAAAAAAAAAATTCATGGTTGTGGGCTCATTTTGTCTTCCAAAAGCCCAGCCCACTAAGTGTCCACGTCTCACTTGTGACGGCCGTATTACTGAAAAAAAGCAATTTTGAATTTTGCTTTACTTTTTAGAACAAACAATATATACTTCGTAGTTATGGGCCCATTGTGTCTTCCAAAAGCCCAGCTCGTTAAATATCACCATCTCACTTGGTTGAGTTTAGTTCTTTGTTTTCAGGGATTTCATCTTACGGCTGTAGATAATCTGTCTTACGTGTCAGGATCTGGGGGTTCTAATAAGTTGTAGGAAACTTTTGTAAATTTTCAAGAAATACTGGAGTCTGTAAGAGTAGTAGCCTCAGATTAGTAGAGACACAAACGAGGTCTTTCTGATTGGAGAATCATCTGGAGTCTAACTGAGAAGTGAGAACTGTATAATACGAATGAGGCATGTAATGAGTAAAGCTTGATGAAGCTAAGGTTAAAGGAAACCATGGAAGAGACGACATAGTGAAGAACATTGCTCCTGAGGTTGTCGCTAACGTTGTTGCGTATTTTGAACATAAAACAAGAAAATGACAGAGATTTCTCACATTTTGCACGTTCATGGGATTATTGTATTTGAAGAAGAGCTTATTATCGAGTTTGATACCAAAAGCAGTGAGTTATAATAATAATAATAATAATGGTTTGTGTATTACTGGAGATGAGAAGCGAAAGCTGAGAGGACCTCCTTGTATACTGGCTTCTTGAAATCCACTGCCTGTTGCAGTAATAACAGGAATATAAGAAGAAGAAATAAAAAAGCAGAAACTCAAGACGATTGGTGGTAGAAAAAACAACTGGACTTACAAGTTCAACGAGTTGATCAGGAGACACCCAGGACCATTCTCCAAACTCAGGTTTCTCAGTTCCGTCACCAAGAAGATTAACTTCTTCGTCTTTCCCAGTAAATTTCAGAAGAAACCTGAGGATTAAATAGACATGAGTATGTGAATAGATATATTTTTCTAAGTGAGTTGATCAAACAAACACTCACCATTTTTGAGCTTGACCCTTCCAGTCAGATCCCCAACGAACCTTAAGCTTCTCTCTAACATCTGGAGGGAAATCATACGTCACCCAGTGAGGTGCCTACACAGACCAAAATAGAATGATCTTAACGGTTTGCCTGAGATTTGTATTAAGGTTATAATGACAGGACATATAGTTTGAAGAAGAAAAAAAAAAAAACCTCAGCGATAATTTCAGCAGAATGAACACCAGTCTCTTCCTTGAGCTCTCTCATGACAGCAACTCTTGGATCTTCACCCTCGTCGATTCCACCCTATCCAATACCAAAAAAAAAACATTCTATCTTGATAATCTAAAAAAAAAAGACAAATCGAATCTAGAGATCGATCATCACCTGAGGCATTTGCCAAGCACTGGGAATATCCAACCTCGACGCAGCAAAGATCTAGCAAGTTATCGACAATCGACTTATCAGCAAATAAATAAAAAAAAAACAAAGTAATTAGGACAAACACCGAAGAATAAGCTGTTTCCGACATCATTCATTAACCTTTTTGGAAGGATTCATGAGACAGACACCGACGTTTCTTCTGTATCCTTCCGGTGGAGATTCCATCGACGAACACCGAGTGGAGAAGGAGTAGGAGGATGGAGACTGACGGCGTAAAAGAGACGGAGAAGGAAGTGCGTGAAGATGCTGTAAGAGAAGGGATCTGTATGTTAAAGCCATTGATTTCGAGTCAAACCTATTTTCCACGGAATAAACTTATCCATTTTGACACTTATGCCCCCCTCTCTCTTCACGGTATTTTCACTTTCGGCTACCCCTGCGGGATTGAGGCAATTCTTCTTTTAATTTTATATCCCTAAATCTCAATTTCTAATCTCTCAAGGACACATTTTTTTTTTTAATTTTATATGTCAAACGAAAAAACATAAAATTAAACTTGAAACGTGAATATTTTTTATTTGATTTATAGAATTTGATAAAAATATTTCAAAAATCAAAAAAAAATTTTCCATATTTTCACGAAAATCATCAAAATATGATTAAAAACGATTTTAAAATATTTTTTTTCGAATTTGAAACCTATAGAATTTAAATATTTGCCCATGGGTTCACCCATCCATTAGGGAGGGTTATGGTTTAGTTTTAAACAACCGGATAGGATTTAATTTGGGGGGTTTAAATTTTGATAATAAAAGAATTATGAAATAGGGGTATAAGAGATCGCGCGAGTCCGGAGATTACCTCTAAAAAAATAGGGGTACAGGAGAAGTTGACTCTGAGGGATTCTAGTCCTGGTTATTCTGTTGGTATAGTTTGGTTTAACATAAACTTTACCGAATCAACCCAAAATAAAGTTCATTTCAGTATTCAGTTTGTTTGGTTTTTGAAAAATTTATAGAAGTTTTGATTTCAGTTAGACGTTGGTTTTATTTTTGTTAAAGTTTCAAATAAAATTTATTAATTTCGGTTCGCGGTTTTTTATAATTAGGTATAATTATTTTTAAGAGAAAAAACCAAAGTAATTAATTGCCAAACGAATCGACCAAAAACCAAAGCTTTTTAAAAAAAACTATCAAATTGAACCGAACTAACCAAAATTTTGGTTTGGTTCAGCAGGTTTGGTTCAAAATCCCTTCCTAGTTTAGGTAGATGCAGACAAAACATCAGCTAATCCAGCACTTATTAACTTGGATAAAAACATTACTACAAATATGTCAAAACAAAGAGAGAGAGAGAGAGAGTTGTTGGTATATTTAATCTTTGAATCCAAGGAAGCAATGTTGAACTAATCCATTACACTCGAATAAATAAAACAAAACTCATTTGTTGAATAAAAAAAATGCCTTAGAATCTTCTTCCACCACGGCCAAAAGCATTGCTTGGTGCAATGGCTTGTGTCTCCACTTGAGAGAAGCCGGAAACATCAGACATCCCCAAAGAAGCAAGCATCTCTAACGTCTCCTTGTCCACCTTAACATCATCTGTTTTAATAGCTGACTCGTCGGGGACAAAGTCCATTCTCCGTTCACGCTCTTCCTCTTGTAGCTTGAGTGAGATACCACGCACTGGTCCCTTTTGGATACGTTTCATCAAGTGGGTGGAGAATCCAGCGATCTTGTTGCGTAGTCTTTTCGATGGGATGATTGCAACTTCCTCCAAAATCTTCTTGTTTGTGTGGAAGTCTAGTGTCATCCTTGAGTAGTACTTCTCAATCACCTGACGTGATGATTTCTTCACCGTTTTGGTACGTACACGACCCATCTTTCACCACCCTTTTTACCTGCTTGCAAATTAAGATATAACACGTGAGAGAAGAGAATGAACAAGAACAAAAACACACAAGAATCAGTTGTCTAGATATGAAGATACATCAACGTAGAAATATATGAACAATGAAACTGAATCTTGACACTAAGTAAAACAAGTTCTTTGTGATTCAGACAAACAATACAATCTAGAGAACACAAAAGACACAAACCGTAAGAGTAGGTCCACTTATGTGTTCCTTACCAAAGTAGAGGAGAATGTACCTGTACGGCCTGGCCGGAGCTGGAGGGAAGAGAGGCAATTCCTCTCGTACCCCTAAATCTCAACTTCTAATCTCTCTAGGACACATTTCTTTTTTTTTAATTTTATATGTCAAACGAAAAAACATAAAATTAAAATTGAAACGTGAATATTTTTTATTTGATTTATAGAATTTGATAAAAATATTTCAAAAATCAAAAACCTTTTTTTCCATATTTTCACGAAAATCATCAAAATATGATTAAAAACGAGTTTAAAATATTTTTTTTTCGAATTTGAAACCTATAAAATTTAAATATTTGCCCATGGGTTCACCCATCCATTGGGGGGGTTAGGGTTTAGTTTTAAACACCGGATAGGATTTAATTTGGGGGTTTAGGTTTTGATTAAAAAAAAAATTATGAAATAGGGGTATAAGAGATCACACGAATCCATAGGAGATTACCTCTAAAAAAAATAGGGGTACAGGAAAAGTTGACTCGAGGGAAGATGAAGCTGGGGAAGATTTTTATGTATAAATATAAGAATCTTATTTTAGGGTTTCTTAAGAGGCCCTATCCTCTTGAGTAAACGTATTTGACAAAGCCCATTTAATTAGCAAAGTTAACTAAATGGGCTTTTTACTGTTATTAAATGGACAATAATGGATACTTAAGCCCAACATATCATCATAATATAAAAACACAATTGTGAGATTTAAGAAAAAGGAACTTTGTAGTTGTTTTCGATGGCTTGGAAGCAGTGGAGTGGGGAAGATAACAAAAAGTTCGAGGAAGCTCTGGCACTCACGGAGAATGATCCGAACAGGTTTGAGAGTATCGCCAACTATCTTCAGAAACCGCTTGAGGTCGTGAAGTACTACTACGACGCTTTGGTTCACGATATTGAACTTATCGAATCGGGTAGGTATGATGATACTACCGGTTACCAAGATTACGAAGATGGACTCTCTTCCGAGACCAAACAGTACGTGGAGAAAGATGAAAAGAGAGGAAACCATTGGACAGATATTGAACACGGGTAAGTCTTTGACTACTTATGAACTAAGTTTTTTCGTTTAGGGTTCTTCTTTGGGGGAAAGTACGTATTGTATCTTTGTTTTATGTTTTTTTTATTTCAAGAATCTAAATTCTTGAAGATCTTGTTTATGATCTGATGCAGACACTTTCTGGAGGGATTAGCCACGTTTGGGAGAGGAAAATGGAAGGACATATCGAGAGTGCATGTGAAGACAAGGACCCCAAAGCAAGTCGCAAGCCATGCACAAAAGTATTTTATGAGGCAAAGCATGCAGAGTGAAGAAAAGAAACGCTCCAGTATCTTTGATGATGATGCTGCTGCTGAGGATGTACCCGCCACTCGATCCGACTTGGACTCTACGATTGTCCTGGCACATTTTGGTCAGCAGATGCCCTAGTTCTATCATCAGTACCCCGTCGAGTTTTTGGGCATTACATGATGATATATGAAGAGAGTTTTAGTTGACATTAACTTTTTAATTGATTGGTTTTTGGTTCTTTGAGGTTTTTTCTATCTTGTTCATTCTTGTAAAAATTCTGGATGTTGAAATATAGGATCAAGAACACCTTCGAATGGGTGCAATATCCACTTCTCAGCTCTATAATTATCAATTTCAAATAGTCAAGGTTTTGATATAGAGCGGGTGACATCTAGTAATCTAGTCAACTGTGGTTGTTTTTTCTTTTAAAAACACCATTATTAAGGGTTTTTATTAAAGTTTTAAAGGGTTGGGCCCAATAACACTCTAAAAGGTTGATTTTTTCATAGTTCTTGTATTGTTTGTGGGTCTTACTGACATGTGCCGGTATGCGATTGATTCGTTTTATTATTATTTTTTTAAATAAAAAAAATAAAAACCTCCATTTGAGTTTTTGGGTTTATGATGACCTAAGGATCCTATACAAATAGTAAAGTGAATAGACTTTATTGAAGATAATAATAATAATGATTATACAAATAGTAGTAGTAGTTCATACTAACTAAATGATCAATGATCATATTATACAAGGCACGTTTAGTCAACCATTTGACTTTTAAATGAATCTTTGACCTTACTACCTTTTCCTTTCTTATAACCTTTAGAATCTTCAGATTTCATCTTTCTATACTTAGAGCTCTTGAGTAATTGGACCTCATCGTTATTCCCCTCTATGGATCCTTCCGATATTCCAACGCTTATCTGATCATGGTCGATGACGTCGTCCTTTCTATAAGGCTTCTCAATATTTTCGGATCGGTGGAAACAATGATGACTAGAACCTTCAACATATTCAATCCATTCTAGGTAATCTTTTTTAGAAGCAACATCAGAAGGATTCTTAGTTGATTCTTCTGATTGATCACCGCTTGTTTTAGGTGTAACGTTTATGCTAGATTCTTCGAGCTGGTCCGCACGGTCACGAACACCTTTCTTAATGGAACCTTCAGTGTTGTCCATACGATCACGACCCCTAATCAAATCTTCAAGATGATCCATATGACTGCTTCTAACTGAGCCTTCAAGTTGTTCCATATCACCACGGTTCATGTTCCTAACCGAACCTTCAAGCTGGTCGTCTTTGCTATCACGGCCACCATTCCTAACCGAGCGTTCAGACCTATGGGATTGTTCTTGATCGTCCACGTGGGTATTCTTTTTATTTGCTTTGTCTTTTAGCATCAGCTTACGATGCATGGACTCCATAATTTTTTTAACCTTAGGTGTCTCCTTCGTTTCATTATTTTCCTCATTTTCCGGCGAGTGATTTTCCTGGAAAATCTCTCCACCGTCCTCCGACTTCATAGACCCCTCTTGCCTGAGCCGGCTCTTGTGGAGCTTCACGTACTTGGACGATAACTTTTTGGTAATTTTCTTCATTTTCTTTTGATCCCAGTAAGTAATATATTGTTTTCAATCACTTGGAAACCCCAAAACTTATAGGGTAATGAAAATTAGGAGTAGAGAAGAAAAAGTTATTTATAAAGTTACAAAATTCCCAAAAGAAGTAATTTGTTTTGCTTATTTGCTCTAATGTTTACAAGATTGCTAATTATAAAACGCGGTTTTAACTTTTCGACAGCACAGATAACAAACCATCAAGGCTAAGATTTAACACGGGTTTAATTACAAGTTACAACAACAGCAAAACACACGGCCTTACGTGCCAAATTTACCAGAATTTAAAGATTTTCTTGGCAGCTTCCAAAACTTAAAAATCAAGATAAAGTGGTTTCTCCTATTTTTAGTATTTTGAAGGTCTTATTTTGTTGAATATGAATATGGCTATGCATAATGTGTAAATTAATTCTGTCACAGCCTGTATAACTTGTTTTTATGTAGCTTAAATGAACCTAGAAACTATGTATAATTATAAATCTGGTAACAAGATAATGCATTCGGTTACAACATGTAAATATTTATTAATTTGGGTTGCTCCATTATGTTCTTTCTTCCATACCGGCTATGCTTGTTGCCTTTTCCACAGCACGTTTCACGATGTTGATGCTACTGCCCTCTTGCTTGTGATTCCAGTATTGCCACTAGTTTGCCTCTCAGCCACACTCTTTGTTATGCTCCAGTACCCTCTTCTCATGAAGATGATATCATCTACATATGAAAACAGCCTCTTCAATCTTCACACATGACACAAATTAAGCCTTCGTTTTGACTTTAGAGTTTCACTCAAATGCTTTTTGCCATATTTCATGATGCAAAGCCCTATCTATTGCGTGCGCCTTAAAAAAACATATATATTGCAGAGTGTATGCAATACCTGTCATGAACATAGCTATGAAACATTGGTTGAGAGGGATATATTTTTCTTTTTTTAACGTCTGGTTAACCAGAGAAATATTACATAGACATTCTACGGTTGACAATTCTACCACTTATAAAATACACGTTTGACTCGTCTCTTTCAACCCGTCCTATAAAATCCATATATTCCACTTTATGAGAATACACGTCTGACTGCATCACTCCCGAGCTGCTCTATAAAATCCATGTATTATACCATCTTATGATAATACATGCCTGACAATACTTTTCTGAGCTGTCATATGAGATCCATGTTCTACCACCTTATGAGAATACACGTTTGATTATTCCATTCTAAGTCATCTTATGAAATCCACGTTTGATGGTATGTTGTCATGCATCATACTGTATTTTTTTTCAAAATCTGCATAATTTGAATTTTCTGGGATTTGAACTTCATATCTCTTGATGTAGAAGTATTAATGAACTCTTAGTTAAACCATTGAATTAAGAGGGTTTCCACGAGTGACTTTTTGTAAGAATTAATATATATATATATATATAACATAGTCTTTTTTTTTTGCTAAATATATATAACATATTGTCTCCATACTGTTAAACTTAATAACCTTCCTACTAAAATGTGTAAAATCCTCGAAATTTCAGTGTCAATTCTGGTGTGTAGCTAAAAGGTAAAACTACTATCTATCTTTTTATGTGTAGTTTTGGATGTTTTCTTTGTATTAACAAGACCATCAATCTATCATTCTAACTCTCTTTTTATCGTCTGTGAGACATATTTTATCATGGTGACCAAAGTTTAACAAAATCCAACGATAATATTAAGTAACGCTTTAATACTATTGGTCGAAAAGAACGAAAAAAAAATAAAAAAAAAATAAAAGACTAATGATTTGGATAGGCTTCAGGCTCTCTTTTTTTATTAAACTATCTTCGACCAATCATATCACAATCATTAAATTGACTTGACCTGCACCAAGGATCGATCTTCTCAAAACATAAACTCGCATCAACTTTTATCACATCAGTCTCTCAATCTCTATCTCTCTCGTACAAGCTTTCATTTCCAGGCTATGTCTCAGGTATTTCAATCGGGCTTCAACTCTTATTCTTTTAAAATCCCCTTTTTCGAGATTTGGGTCATCGTAAAGACTGTTCCTTTCATCACAGTTCTCACCGATTGATATATAGATAAGGGTTTTAAACTTTTTTAATCCGTGGTTTGATCTTATTTGATTCCTTCGATCTAGTTATGATGTGTAGGTTATTCGCTGATGTAACAATGATCTCTCTAGTTGCGTCGATCTATCAACTCTAGTTTCAATCGCGTATGTAATTACTCTTGAGGACAGGACAGCATTATGTATCATATTATTAGCTGAAAAGGGTTTGGTGTGTTCTTCTGATTAGTTCTGCTATGATGTTTGATAAATTTTATCAGTGTTTCAAAGGGTTTGTCAGCTAATGTTTGATTATGTGTAGCATTTTTAGCGGAACAAGCTTTTTTTTCTTCTGTTTTGCAGTATTTTCAATCAAAGCCGTTGACTCTTTGTCTTGTCCATTTGATCTAGGTTCTTACCCAAGTTAAGCTGTTTTTTTTTCCTGTTTTCCTATGTAGACCGTTGTTCTAAGAGTGGCTATGTCATGCGAGGGATGTGTTGGAGCTGTGAAAAGAGTCCTCGGCAAAATGGAAGGTTAGCTTTTCTATGACTCCATCATAACTGTTCTGTCTCAAGATGCTTTAAACCAATTGTCTTCTCATCCCATACATATAGATTCCACAAAAAGATTTCTCAATCTTGTGTTTTTAAACTGCTTCTTTTGCTTTCTAACTACCGTTTTATACAAACACGTTTCTATAAAGTCAAGAACATGAACATCACTTTCCGGGTTTTTTTTTTTGCAGGCGTGGAGTCATTTGATGTGGATATAAAGGAGCAAAAGGTGACGGTGAAAGGCAATGTGCAGCCAGATGCTGTTTTGCAGACCGTATCAAAAACTGGAAAGAAATCAGCTTTCTGGGACACAGAGGCTGAAACCGCCAAGGCCTAAGGAGAAGCAGAGCATCTCATGTGACTGTTTTTAATAATATTTGTATGGAATCCATCTTTGTTTATGTGACTTGTGTCTGAGCATTGCTCTGTCGACCAACCTTGTTTTAATCATTGAAGTATTGTGGTTAAAAACAGTTCTTTGAATAATTAGGCCTCCAAAACATACCATCTTTCATCAAATACAAAAGCTTCAATGATAACAGTTTGGTTTAACATGATGTGTTGGGTTTAAGTATGTTTGAGCCAATGAATGAAAATACTTTGGGACTGTCGCTTTGGTATTATCTTTAGCTCCAAATAAGCACAACACATAGGCTAGTGACATAGAATGACATTTTTTAATACAACGCCGAGTAAGGATCTGATTGTACAAAACACATTTTGAGTAACTTAATATATGGTGTAATGAAGCTCTTAGGGAACCAAAATGATGCAGCTTTATTGATCTTTCATCCATCTTCTATGCTACCTCAAGTTGTGGTGCTTGGTATGGATTGAATAGCTGCAAGAGGATTCACTTGATATGAAAACGCAAGCTTCCAAAAATCTACAATTGCTTTTCTTGTAGACTCCATTTGTCTGCGAACGATCCTAAAACATGTAGACAAGACACACCACAATTTATGTTTTCATCATCACAAGTTCTGATCATTCAAGTATCGCAATATTGCTTACAAGAATTCTTACCGTATTAAAGCAGCACGTTTTCTCTTCAAAGCATAACATATGATTAATCCAACGAGGCTTATGGCAACTTTTCCCCTGGACATGCTGAATCGGGTATTACCAAGCCTTAGGTTTAGAGGACGGGATGACCAAGGTTCATGTTGTTTAGAGAGTTTCAGGATATAATCATTCTCATCATTCTTTTCATCAGCCAAAGACTTGTTGCTATTCACTACAGCATAAGAAGAATTTTCCACTAAAGAATTAGCCTCTCTAACGTTTGCTGATTGGAGAGAATGCAATCTTCTCAAAAGTCCCTGAAACAGAGATTTGAGTGCAGTATCTTAGTTGGAACAGGTTCACAAGATCATACACAATCCAGGAAAAGATTCATCTGTACCTGTCGTCTTTCCTCAGGCAATGCAGCTTCCTCAACCCATGAAATGGCTACACCCACGTCGTTTGTATCTTTTCCAAGAACTCCAAAGGTATACAGCTCCACAACTTCCATGTAATCATCAACATCCAACGATATTTTCCCATGGAACACTTTTGCACTCAATCCAGCATCAGTCAGTATATAGTGGTTGTCCTTGTAAACCCATATGCTAAAGAACTTTTCCAGAATCTCACGTACACCCGAGTAGGAACCGTTCGATATTTGAAGACATATTCTAAATGGGGAAAAAAACAAGACAGAAGCGATTAAATAGACATCTACAATATCGTTCTGTGACTTTTGTCTATGCTTAGGTATGCAGAGAGAGTGAGCAGTATTGTACTCCTCCTAGTAGTAAGTAAATATCACTCAAAGATTTACTTAAGATTCTTTTCTTTTCTCTCACTCGCCTCTTGGGTTAATGAAATGTCGTTTCATAGTTCTGAAACCTATTTCAGAAAGAACCAAGTATCCTCCTTTTCAAGCACCTTAAGCTGTAATAATGTGGAAAAGAAGATAACAAGAAGGATACCCAATGAGAAGAACTTGAACAGGAATAGCTGCAACTTCACCAAACACTTGTCTTAGCTCATTTACAATCTCACCTGCCCTGCATGTAAAAAATAATTTGATCTCTGGGCTAAAGAGTACTAAACTCTTAAGCATCCAATTCCAAAGGAAAGTAAGAGAGAAGCAAAATGCTTTGTGTCCCACACCATACTTGGATCTGAATTATACCTGCCAAGTCCATGCAAGGATTGGACTAGAACCATCCCAGCAGATTCCAACATGTCATGAAACTGATAATCACCATGAGCTTCCTCTGATAAACCATCATCGTTGCCAAAGATTCTTTTCAGTATAGAGGAGGATAATGATTCTGCCTCTTCATACATACAGCAGACTAGGTAGCTAACAAACAAAAAAAAACACAGTTAGCAATCGAAATTTGAAACTCTGAAGAATCTCTTTGTACAGATTCTATGTAAAGTTGAATCAAAATCACATAGATAATAACACTCCTGGAAAGATACTGAAAGAACAAAAAAAAAACAAAGGATCCATCGATTTACACAAGAGTACCTCTCAGAACGTTCAATATCTCCCCAGATATCACCAGTTGCCTCCATGCCACAAGTGTTGAAGGAAGAAGATCACAAATCTTTGATTCCACGGAGCAAATCTGCAAAATGAAACCACTAAACGAGGAGATTGATTATGAAGGAGATGACGGATGAGGAGAAGCAAGCAAATAATTATTAAAAAATTAGTTATTGGGCCAAGTAATAATGGGCTTCTCCATCACACATAAAATCTATTTCATCAACAAATAAAAACATTATCTGCACTCTTGGTGTTTGTACAGTTTAGCAGAGTATATAAATGTGTGTGTTATATTTAATGAACCACATGAGTCAGTCACGATCAAAATCTGAACCTAAATTTTGGCAGCTCGTAAACGTTCGTTCGACTCAACCACGTCCCACATGGATATGTGTTCACATCTACTTTGTTGACTATCTAAAATGTCGATTACAGCTACTTTGTACATTATTCATAACAGTTTTAATGTGACATTCTACATGATAGCATAAACGTTACAAAAGGATAAATCATTTATTGATATGTTTCAACACAAATGTAATCTTTTACTAGAATTCACAAAACACCTGACGATTTTTTTTAAGTATAGGTCCCTCTAATATAAGCACACATCGGTTTAAACCATTGGTTTAACCATGGTTCAAATTAAAAAATTTAAACCCTTGGTTTAACCATGGCCCTTAACGGTTTCATCATAACCACCGTGAACTCCAATTTTCCCGCGAAATCAATCTCACTTCCCGCCGGATAAGCGCTCCACTCAAACTCTTGAACCATCTTCGCAAGCATCAAGTGCACGTGTACGGTCGCCATCGATAAACCGGGACAGATCCGACGGCCTACTCCGAACGGCATCATCTTCACTCCGGTTACGCCGGTTATATCCGCATCCTCTTTACCCGAAACAAACCGGTCCGGATCAAATTTCTTCGGGTTAGACCAAAGCTTCGGATCTTCGTTTATTCCCGGGAGATAGAACTCGACGTTGATTCCGGCGGGAACATCGTATCCGGCGACCGTCGTCGGCTCCGTCACAGTGTGAGTCAGCGTGAAGTACGTCGGTGGATGTTTCCGGAGAATCTCTTTAACGAAGGCTTGTAAAAACACCATCTTGTCCACGTCTTTTTCCTCAACCGCACGATCCCCCACCGTTGATTTGATCTCATCGTAGAGCCGAGATTGAATCTCAGGATTCGCGATTAGCTGCGCGATGCCCCACTCGATCGCCGTCCCCGTCGTATCCGTCCCACCGTTGAGAAACTCCGAACATAACGTCACGAGCTCTTCGTTAGACGGCGTCGTTTTACGTCCTTCGATTTTTAAGTCGAAGAGTGTATCTAAATAGGAGAAAGACGTCGCCGTTTTATCGGATCCCGGATTCTGAAGCGCTCTCCGTCGTCTCTCGATGAACCCGACGACGAGCTCGACCTGTTCACGGCGAACCTCGAGAGCTCGTTTCCTCTCCTTGGAGTAAAACGGAGCAAGGATAGGGAGATAATCGTCGAGCCGTGGATCGATCGTGATCAACACCTTCTTCATCATCATATCCATTTTCAGAATCGATTCTTCGTCCATCTCGATTCCGAAACACATCTCCAAGAGAATGCAAAACGCAGCGAATCTCGCGTTTCGAAGGACCCAGACACGTCCGTTATTTCCACTGGCCTCTGATCTGATCCTGTCCGCGAGCTTATCCATGGCGGATTGTCTCAACGACCCGAATTCTTTAAACCGGGTCGAGCTCAGCATGTTCTGCACCATGTTCCTTCTAAGTGATCGCCACACGGGTCCGTACACGGAAGCGTTAACTGTGAAAGTGTTGGAGCTGAAGATGGTCCGAGTTGGGTTCTCTTTGGGCCGGGTCGCGAACATGGGCCCGCGCTGAATGAGAACGTCGTGGGCCAGAGTCGCATCAGAGATGATGATCATCGTCCGGCTACCCATCCTCAACGTGTAAATCGGACCGTATTTCTCCCTCAGATCATCGGCGTACTCGTGAAACTGCTTCCCTGAGCGCGCGAATTGGAAGAGGTTTCCGACTACAGGCCAACCTGGAGGACCCGGAGGGAGGTTCACGCGCTTCGATTTAGAGCTATGGCGCATGAGGAGCAGTATAACGAGAATGGTGATGATAGTGAAGAAGAGTGGAGGAGATATGTTTAAGGAAGTGAGAGGAAACGAAAGGAGAGACATTTTTTAAGCACACTCTTTGTTTTTTTTTCACTGAGCTTTGTAGCTATGGAGGATTTAGAATGAGTGGGAGTGGAGAAGAAGAAGAGGAAGGTATAAAAACAGAGTGGAGCATGAGAATTTAGGTGAGAAGAATTTAAAGTAGTCATACTCTTTTCGGTTAAGTTATTGCAGTTTGGTACGAGAAGTACGATGAAATAGTCTTTTTCTTACACCACCGCTAGTAGTTTCTTGTTTTATTTTTGGGTTTATTTATTTGCATGAGAAATAAATAGACAGCCCAGCCCAAGCCCACTAACGTTACAAGATTGATTACACCCTGATTTTTTTTTTTTTGAACAAGGGAGTCTCTTATCTTTACTTGCATGAAACAAATTGACTGTAACCCAGCTCAAGCCCAAGCCCACTAACACTAATCTAAGGTCTTTATTTTTTTACAAAACAAATATCTAAGAGCAGCATTAATGGGAGATCTTAAAGGGTATTTAGAGCACTTTCAACCTGGAACCCAAAATGGGTTGTTTTTTTTGTTTTTTTAATTTTTTTTTAAAAAAGGAAAAAAAAAAGAACCAATCACAGACCGCCACGTGTCAGTGGGGCTTGCGAACAGTGCAATCACCAAAGAAAAGGGAGTGCTTAATTAGGCATTTTAAGAGCTTGGTTTAGGGGTACAAGTGGGTCTCACTACTTAAGCACCCCCACTAAGCATCCCCATTATGGATGCTCTTAGAGTGGGTTTTTATAGGAGGGGGCCCACCAAATTAGAAGAAGAAGTGCTAAAAGCTTCAAAATAAGCACTCTTTTTTGTGTGTTTTTTCTACTGTTCGCGGGTTCCACTGACACGTGGCGGCCCGCGATTGTTTTTTTTTTTTTTTAGAAAATCAGAAAAAAAAAATTAAGCACCCCATACGGAGTGTTGGGTTAATCATGCTCTAATGTCTTTTGGTCATTTTTTTGTGAAATTATGGTCTTATATATATTCTACATATTTTAAATTTTATAGATCTTTCGTTTTTTTGGTTTATTATTTTGGAAAAAAATATAAAGAAAGTTTAAACTAAAAAGGTTATATGTATAAAACTATATATTCCATATATTATAATATTTCCTTATTATTTTTTATGAATAAGTTTGTAAAAAAATTAAGTCATGATTAAACCTATTAAATAAATGGAAATTTTTTTTTGTACTAATGGTAGTTAATTAAAATTATGAAATCATTAAAGATAACTTAACCACTCTAATAATGAACGTAAGTGCGACAAATAGTAAATTGAGTTGTCAAATAATATTATAGAGATTCTTTTTAAAAGAAAATTCTGATTCATATACACTTTTCATAATATCAATACTATTTGTGCATGTATAGGTACTAAATAATGTGTTATTTGTATTTTGTGTCATTGTTTCCGGTAGGCTCCAATATTTGTATGCTTTATTGCATGTCCTTTTTAAGAAAAATAATACTCCCTCCGTTCGTTTTTAAATGACGTTTTAGTATTTTTATTTTGTATCAATATAGTTGACGTTTCCAAAATTCTAGGTAAAATATAACCAAATTTGACTTCTTTTAACCTTCTACCATAATTTGTCGCAATAACTGCTAGAATAAATCAAGTATATTTAAAAGGTTGAAATATGTATTGTATAAGTGGCCTAAATTTGTGTGTAATGTCCAAAACGTCATTTAAAAGAGAACGGAGGGAGTACAAAAGAAGTTCATTTTGTATATTTTGTTATATGATCTGTTCTTTGTGTTATGGGAAAGATATATCTGCCAATGACATAAAGGAGAAGACAAAAAAACTATATTTGAACTGGTATGTGCGCATTCAGCTTCAATTTAGCTTAGTTTATTTACGCTAATGCTGCTTTATTTGCTTGTTTCTAGTATAGAAAAGAGTAACAAAAAAAATTAATAATAAAAAAAGAAAAGATGAACCCCAATGAGGGTTCATTGATGTGGATGCCCTTATAACTGGAGTGTTAAAAAGTAGTTGAAGTAGAAGAAGCAGACGTGGGTTATTATTAGGGAATCACATAGACATTAGGGTTTAAAAAAAAAAAAAAACAAAAAAAATTAATAATAAAAAAAAGAAAAGATGAACCCCATTCCTTTAATAGGTTTAATACAAACATAACATTTGAGAAAATGCTTCATGTTTCTTCAGCATACTTTTTGACAATCTATACACATTGAGACAAGAGAGTTCCTCTATTGTTGCAAGACCTAAATAAAACCATCTCAAAACCATTTAAGCGTCCAACAACAAGTGAAAGCTAACAAATTCCCGAATAAAACTCAGAACCCTAAACTTAAACTGACTGAGACCATCTATCTTATTAAAATAGAAGTACTTTAGGATTTTGTTTGGATATAAGAATAACAAAGTTAAAAAAGATAGTTGTTTGGATACATGGATAGTAGTATAAAAAAATACTTCCTTTTATTTACAAACTTAGCCTTTGTATTTACAATAAATTAAATACTTCATTTTTATATTTCTTTTTATTTACAGATTCTGTTTAAAATAAATTTAAATTAAATAATTACAATTCTAAAACTTATTTAACCAAATCGATATTTATATATTGACTATTAAAAATTTTAGTATGTCGTTTCATTTCTAAATAAATTAAAAAAACAACAAGTTAATATATGAATGATAAAATTACATCAAATTGCATCAAGTTATACATTTTTAATATAATATTATTTACAAATAAAAATATATTATCAACAATCTATATTATAATAGAAAATATTCTACTCTATATGTAAATTACAAAATATAAAAATATATACAAAGGATTTTTATAAAATTAGCGATTTATAAGTTTATGTTGAACACAAATTAAATGAAACATCCGCGCAGGGGCGCGGATCAAGTTCTAATTAGATGAAACAAATGACAAAAACCTATAGAGTATAAGTACTTTAGGATTTTGTTGAATTGCTCGATAGTGTCTACAATAGATTGAACATGCGAACATGAAATCAAAGCAGTTCAGATATTTCTTCGAATTAGGTTTTTGATCTCCACGAGAACAAGTGAAAGAGATAAGGGAAAGGTACAAATAGATCTATCTCGAAGGTAAAAAGAAAGCGAAAAAGTGTTTTTCTTTTTTATTACTAAATTACATTAAAAAAAAATTTCATCTGAGTGATTAAGTGGACCTAATGGATATGTTAAAAAAATATAAACATGGGCCAGATTCTAGGTAATATACATCTATCTTATTAAAGTAGAAGTACTTTAGGATTTTGTTTGGAAACATGGATAATGAAGATTGTTTGGATACATGGATAGCAGTATTAAAAATAATTTCTTTTATTTACAAACTTAGCCTTTACATTTACAATAAATCTATCTTATTAAAACTATAGTACCCATAAAACTTCACCCTTATTTTTCTTCTTATTTACCATTCTGTACCATTGAATAATTTAAAAGAAATTTTATTTACGGACTGACTTAATAATTTTTTTATCTAACCGAATAAATTCAAAAACAAGCATAATATTAACAAGATAGATCCAAAAATCTAGCCCTTACGTTAACATGGATAATGAGGATTGTTTGGAAACATGGATAATGAGGATTGTTTGGATACATGGATAGCAGTATTAAAAATAATTTCTTTTATTTACAAATTTAGCCTTTACATTTACAATAAATCTATCTTATTAAAACTGTAGTACCCATAAAACTTCACCCTTATTTTTTCTTCTTATTTACCATTCTGTGCCATTGAATAATTTAAAAGAAATTTTATTTACGGGCTGACTTAATAATTTTTTTATCTAACCGAATAAATTCAAAAACAAGCATAATATTAACAAGATAGATCCAAAAATCTAGCCATTACGTTAACAATATTTTTTATTTCCAAATTACAACCCACAAAATAAAAGAAAATCCATCAATCAATTGAAACTAAAATCTAGAGGTTTTCATATATGAACAAAACGTAATAAATTGCTAAAATTAAGATATTCATTTATTCTTATATTTTAAATCATATATTCACTACAAGAAAACACGTCATTTGCAAGGGAAAATAACATTGCAATTCCGTTGCAAATCGCTTATTGCGAGACATTTGCGAGCATACACATTCCCTTGCAAATCGCTCGTCGCAAATCAAGATTGCTTGCAAACCACTCGCAAATTTGCGACGGATAAACTTTCCTCGCAAATTTGCAACAAAGTAGAGCCGTTGCAAATGTGCGACGGAATATATGTCCTCGCAAGTTTGCGAGCGGTTTGCGAGTAAATGTGTCGTTGCAACTTTGCAAGGTTACCACTCCCTCGCAAATTTGCAAGACATTGTTTCGTCGCAAGTTTGCAACAGACATTCTTTCCTTGCAAATTTGCAAGCCTGCTTCCGTTGCAATTTTGCAAGTCATTTGCAAGTAAATTGTTTTTTATAGCAAAATTAGAATTTTACTAAATTATAATATATTTTTAAATTGTAAAAAGAAATTATAATTATAAAACAATATTACTAGAAATAAATAGATAAATTCAAAGATTCATTACATCAACATTTAAAAACACAAAAAGTTTCAACATTCATTACAAAAATAGAAAATAAACTAAATAGCATCAGATTCTTCATCATCATCATCATCTCGAGAATCATGAGACATGCCTTCAGAAGACACATCCGTATTTGGAGGGCGTTTTGGATGGAGGTGAGGAAGACGATCATGTCCAGGACTAGCCAAAATCATATTGATTGCCGCTAAATCTCCCACTGGCATTTGGGCAGGGGCAGGAGCGGGAGCGGGAGCATGAGCTGGAGCAGGAGCTGTAGCAGGAGCTGTAGCAGGAGCTGTAGCAGGAGTTGTAGCAGGAGTTGTAGTAGGAGCTGGAGCTGGAGGGGAAGCTTGCGTTTGGCTGTTAGGAACAGCCGAACTCTCAGCCACCTGAGAATTAGAAGAACTCCCCGGATTGGAATGACGGGATGTACTCCTTTTACTACCAGAACTCTTTCGACTACCAGCAGATAGATAACGGCTATAATCATTTCCTGACATCTGCGAAAAAAATAATAATTAAAGATTAATACAATAATATTAGAAAAATTTAGCTAACCCATATAATCCAGCACTAGTCATCATAGCACAATCAGCATCATCGTGACGTTATTTATAATTGACGTCAAAACAAGCAAACTCATGAGAATCAAAGTTTGAGTCGAAGCGTTCACAAAACGGTCCATTAATTCAATAGTCTAACTGGAACTAGACACATAAGAAGTCAAATACGTGTACATAGTTTCTCACTTTTATAAATACTTACTACTACTTCTCTCTTTTAAAGGAGAGGATAGTAAGAAATATCATTCACAATAATATTAGAAAAATTTAGCTAACCTAAATTATTCAAACTCTAACCACAAAATCATCAGAAATCCATAACCTAAACTGATAATTAAAACCTAAACTGATAATTAAACCTAAACTGATAATTATTCAAACTCTAACCATAGAATCATCACAAATCTATAACCTAAACCATAACCATAACCATAACCATAACCATAACAAGATAATGACTGGAGATGAGGGCAAACCGTGAAGAGAGAGATCCGGCGAGAGATCCAGCGAGAGATCCGGCGAGAGTTTGGCGAGAGACCGGCGAGGAGAGACCGAGAGAGAGAGAGAGAGCACGGGGAGAAGGAGAGGAGAGGCGGGAGACGCAAGGAGAAGATGAGGAAAGGACCAGAGAAGATGGAGAAATCGGCGAGGAGAGCTTTACCTTCGTTTCTTATTTTGACGGCAGAGAGTTAATGGGGAAGAAGGTTAAAGTTTCCTTAAATTTAACCTAATTTTGGATGCAGATCGTATAGTATAAATATTTGTCTTTGAAAGTTTTAATTGTAAATCACAATAGCTCAGTTGGATAAACTCTTCCCCTTATATGCCAGGGAACCCGGGTTCGAATCTCCCTTGGCACGTTTTTAATTTTTTCTTCCTTTTTAAGAGATGCACAATTGAGATAAAGCCCATGCAAAACCGTTGCAAATATGCAAGCACTTTGCGAGAGTTTGTGCAATTCCCTCGCAATTACGTCGCAATATCATATTTTAATGTGTTTTAGGGATTCGTTAGGGGTACGCCAAGGGTTTGGAAGAGTTCTCGCAATTTCCTTGCAAAATTGAAAGGGTCTTGCGACGATTTACTTGCAAATCCCTTGCAAAAAGTTTAATTTAATAAGTTTTAGGGATTTGTTTACGGTTTTAGCAAGTGTTTCAAAAAGTTTAACACATTCTCTATATTCTGATATTGAAAAAGTTGTTAACGGAAAAACTTTATCTAAATTTTTTTGAATCAAATATCGCCAACGTTATAGAGTATTTTGAATGCTAATGTTATGGTTTTGTAATTTAGTTCAAATCTCCAAAATTGAGATTTTATATACTTTCTCGATTAAATTTATAAAATTTATTTATCGTACTACCTTTGAAATGTTTAATGTCTCTATTAAAGTGTTATCTAACACTAAAACATTGACGAAACCCTAAAAAATTTTAACACCTAAGAACATAATTTAAGAATGATTTGCGTGAGAATTGCGAGGAAATTGCAAGGATTCCCATGCAAAACCGTTGCAAATGTGCGAGTAATTTGCAAGACAATCTTGCAAATTCTTTGCAATTCCGTCGCAAGGTCATATTCTAAATTTAAAAAAAAATGCAAGAAAATACAGCATACATGTGACATTTTTTTTTTAATCAGACTCATTTTCAGATACATTTTCACTGTCACTAATTTTAGCCTCATCATTTGTGGTGTCATCTTCGTCACTTTCAGCATCAAACTCGTCTTCTTCTGAAACGGACCCTTCAGTGGAATCGTCAACAATGACTTCTACTTCTTGGTTATTTGGATCGATGTGTATGATATTTTCTGTTGATTCAGTTGGGACGGACATTTGAACAACTCTTTCGGCCTGCATTGCGACATCGTCAATTTCTCCGACAAATATACGACCACGCGGATTCACTTTAATCACTGATAACCACCTTTCACGCCTTTCTTTAATCCTTGGATATGGAAGAAAACACACTTGATCTGCTTGTGATGCAAGGCAATAGGGTTCGAATTTTGCATAGCCTCTATTTGCATTGACATCGATCACCCCAAAGTTATTTGTTCGGACCCCTCGGCCACTCGTTGGATCATACCAATCATACTTAAATAATACGCATTTTAAGTTGATGGTTCCCGGATAAGTGACTTCTATGATCTGTTGCAAAACTTAGTTACACATATAGAAAACGTGTATCACCAATCTATCCGTTTTTTGCGACGAAATTTATAAATTAGTTACACAAAAATAAAAACGTGTATCACCAACCTATCTGTTTTTTGCAACGTAATTGCAAGGAAGGTAAATTTCATTGCAGTAAAAACGCAAATCCCTTGCAAATTTGTAACGGTATTGCGACGTTCCCTTCCATTGCACATTTGCGACTGTTTTGCGTCTATTTGCACAATGTCCTCGCAAATTAGTTGCAGTTCTGCGAGGGACTATTTTCGTTGCAAATTTGCGAGCGGTTTGCGAGGTATTTTTTTCGTGTTGCAATGCCCTTGCAGTCCTGTTGCAATTTTGCAAGAGAATTTTTTCCTTGCAAAATCCCCTTGCAATCGGCGTGTTTTCTTGTAGTGATTTTCTGTATTAGACAACCATATTAATTTGTTAGTTATACATTTTTTCTTATTTCAACAAAATCTAAAATAAAAAAATAGTATTTATATGAAATAATTGAATATTACATAAATTTTATTTTCTAATAGATCAAACAATAATAAAATATGAACAATTTCAAACATATAAAACACATATAAAACCAAACATAATTATATATGTTATATATTACAATTTACTATAACACTCATGCGGGTGTTAGTCATGGTCATCTAAGTACCCATCGACTACAATTCGGTCTTTCTGAATGTTGGGGTTCAAAATGGTTTTACAAGAATATACGGACGATGTCGAGTAGGATCATTCAAGGTCCAGGTAAGTTTGTAGGAAGCTAAAAATATTTTAAAACTGTTGGTTTACAAATATTATTAAATAATTTTAAAAATAAAAATAAAAATAAAAACCCGCGCTTTGTAAGCGCGGGTCAAAATCTAGTTAAACATTAAATCTACTCTGTTCTAAACAATCAAAAATAATTTATTTTGCTAAAAAAGAACTTTAGCTTCCCAAACAACCAAACAAAACACATAACGAAAGAAATATTAAGACGTAATTCTGCTTTATCTTCTTCTTTGTCTTCTCTTTGACATCCAGGAACCATGACCAAACTGGGAGAACATGTACAATGCAAAGGCCAAGGATCCACTACAGAATCCAATAGGGTTTTACTGATTAACTTGCTTTCCCCAACAACATAGATCCAAGCCCGGCCAGCTACATCGCAAGAACACACGACCAGCCTTTTACCATCTCTTTTATCGTCAATGAAGTAACTCGGCTGATGGTAGGATTGTGTCTGTACTAAATATGGAAAGTTAGGGATTGACACTTCCATGAAACTCATCCATTTCACATCTCTACTATACCCATCATCAATCTTGTCCTTGGTCACCCAAATCTGAATCTTCTTTGTTACATGGCACTGCTTTAACAACGAAAACCTATCTCCCTTAAAAACCCCAAGGACAAGAGCATCGCTACGATCGTTATTCACACACGGTAGACCACAAAATCTTAAGAATCTTTCGTTTCCAAAATTGAAGGTTGCTACTAAGAACAACCAGGGATGACTCTGGTAATAAGCAACCCAATACAAAGTTCCATTCAACGATACACCTCTTTTAGGGTGCAAAACGCACAAAGTTTTAGGCTGTGTATCATGTTTTGCTTCTTCCAACACGTCTTTCCACGTATCGGTGGCAAGGTCATGGATTCTCGATGCAGTGGTATAGCTTCCATTATTTAGATAAAACGCAAGGGTTTTATAAACAACTTTCTTACCTATCCTATTATCATCATAACCAATGCCACGAAATTCTAAACTAGGTTGGTTAACCTCGGCCTTGATGCATCTAGTTTGTCCCGACCACGGGTTACAAACCACCGCTCCTTCTTTCATGCTACATAGCAAGAACCCATTGCATTCGACCAAGTGATTAGGTTTCTGATCTTTTAAACCGGGAATGTCTAAGGTTAACTCACGCACCTGTATCTCTGGGTTCAGGCTTACCGAATAAACCTTGGATTTAGTCACTAAGATGAATCGAAACGTCATCTTGTGGTTGTTGATGAAAGTATTGTCGTCGAAGAGAGTGTTCCATCGTTTGCAAACGGTTCTAAATCGGACAAGTGGTTTAGGAGGGACACGAGAGAGGATCTCTTCCTCCAACTCCAATGGAAGCTTCTCCTTGTTCTCCATTATAGGGTTTTTGTTGTGTTTGATGAGTCGCTGCTTTTTCAGATTGATTACTCTATTCTTAAAGAAAAAATATTTCTAGTTTTCTTTTACATCAAATCCGGAGTTCACAAAACAATATTTTGGTATATATCAACGTTAGATCCCCATATTCTCTCCGTTGGTGTTTATCATGTGTTTTATTTTATTTTTCATTCAGAAAATAAAATATACGACCATCCGTTTACATAAAGGAAATATATATACGACCATGCCGAGACACGTGCATGGGCTTTCTTTCTTTGTAACTGCATGGGCTTTTTTTTTGAAACGCTATGTTTTGTTGAGATATTATAAATATTTACATGAATCACCATTAATCTTTTTAATTGTGAGGGTAATAAATAAGTTATACCTTTCAATAAAGGCAAAGATCAAACTTGTCTTTGAGGCAAAACTTTAGTGGGCAATATAGAATTGCATGAGAACGTTGTGGTGTTTACTGCTAGTGAGAAGATGGTTCATGTTTCTTCTGTATATATTTGTGATAATTAATGTTAAGACAATGTAGTTCTTTAAATTAGAGCATGTTTTTTTTTTTTTAAAGAAAATTAAAAGCACCAATCGCGGGCCGCCACGTGTCAGTGGGGTCCGCGAACAGTGCAAGGGACTTGGCAAATGAGTTCCTTATTTAGGGGATTTAAGGCCATCATTAACCTAGGAACCCCATTTGGGGTTCCTGATTTTTTTTTCCCTATTTTATTAACTAAAAAAAATAAAAAAAAATTAAAAAATAAAAACGAACCAATTACAGGCCGCCACGTGTCAGTGGAACCCGCAAACAGTGTAAGAAACCCTCTAAAAACGGTTCTTATTTAGGAGTTTTAAGAAGCGTTTCTTACACTGTTCACACGGGCCTCACATGTCAGTAAACATGCTCTTAGGAACACACAATACACAATAGAGACAAGTGCTTATCAACACGATCTTATTATACTTCTCCAAATCTTTTTCTTTTTGTGTTTTTTTTTGAATTTGAGCCACTGTATACGATGAAGGCTAATCATTACAAAAAACTTACCCAAAACAGTTTTAACCAAGCGGTGATGATTTAATGGTAATTTTTCAGGGCTCAGAGTAAGTTTATCGGTCTTGAGTTCGATTCCAGATAAGAACTAAGTTATTGTTGCTTAGTACATTGGGCTTGATTTTGGTGTAAGTGTTAATATGGTGAGCTCGATCTACCTCTTATCATTAGTCGGAAAGTATTCAAATTCGGGTCAAGAAGTGTGGTATGCTTTCGGATTAGTTCACTTTGTATCAATAAACTCGCGTCTCCCGAAACCAACTGATAGCCGATAGGGTTTAAAAAATACAGGTGGAATAGAACATGCAAAAACTCCTCCGTTTCAAGATCTAAACAAAACCATTTTAAGACTGGTGCGAAAGCTTACTAATCCAACAAGTGAAAAAGTTAGCATATTATTCAAAGAATTTAACGTACGTATCGAAGTCAAAACCACGAGTTAAACTGAATTCGTTAAACATAATCTAGTTTACTCCAAAATATTATAAAAGAAATCATTCTAACAAAATAAAAGCAAAACAAAAAAAAATGAAATTTAGCAAAATGTCTACTTCCAACAAAGAAGGTCGCTAAATGAAAACAACAAAACCCAAATCAACCGAAGCTTCCTCAAGAACCAAACAAGAAGTTGAATGTAATGAGATTAAACTAGTCATTCTGCTTATTCTCTTTTACCTCCAGGAACCGAGACCAAGCTGGGAATAAAGGAACAATGCGCAGGCCAAAAATCGACAACAGGATCTATTTTAGTTTTACTGATCAATTTATTGTTCCCCATAACATAGATCCAAGCTTGACCATTTTTGTCGCAAGAACACACTACAAGCCTTTTACCGTCAATGAAGTAACTTGGCTGTACCAAATTTGGCAAGTTAGGAGTTGACACTTCCATGAAACTCATCCATTGCACATCTCTACCACCACGTTTATGAATCTTGTTCTTGGTCACCCAAATCTGAATCTTCTTTGATGGATGAGATTGCTTTAGCAACGAAAACCGATCTCCCATAAATACCCTAAGAACAAGAGCATCATTAGGCTTGTTATCCTCACATGGCAGATCACAATATTGGTTGAATGTTTCCTTAGTAAAATCGAAGTTAGCTATGAAGAACAAGTACTTGGTGTTGTCATTAGAAGCAACACGATACCAAGTTCCATTCAAAGTCACACCACTGGTACTGTGGAATGTTACACGTGGAGCTTCCTCATTAGTAGTAGTACTACTAGTACGACTAGACTTCATCACATCACTTTGGTCCTTCCATGCATCTGAGGAAAAATCAAAGGTTTTCCAATATGACTTTGTTGGATCTAATTCCTTCCGATGAGACCCAATGATCTTGTAACCATTATTATCATCATAACCTATGCCACTGAACTGAAAACTAGGCTGGTTACCCTCGTGCTCGACCCATCTAGTCTGCCTTAACCATGGGTTACAAACCATGGCACTTTGACCCGTGTAACATAGCAAAAGCCCATTGCAATCGATCAAGCGTCTAGGTAACGGAGATTCTAAAGCAGGAATATTATCTAACGTCAAGTCACGCACCTCGATCTTTGGATTGACGCTTACCGAAAAAAGCTTGGATTTGGTTGTTAATATGAATCGATACGTCATCTTGGTCTTGTGGTTTTTGATGAACCTCTTGTCCTTTAAAAGAGTGTTCCATTGTTTAGAGACGGTTCTGAATCGGACAAGAGATTCAGGAGGGACACAAGAGAGGATCTCTTCAATCAAATCCCATGGAAGCTTCTCCTTGTTAGCCATTAGGGTCTTTTTGCTTTCAGATTAACTACTTTGCTTATTAAGTTTTTACAACTAGGGTTTCAACTGTTTATTCCGTAAATATAGACGACTACTTAACGTATCTAGAAAAAATCAGCGAATCTGATAATTGAGCCCATGTATGCTTTTAAAATTTAAGAAATATAATAAATGATATTTACTATAACAGGGTTTATCTTGGGTTTATAACCGTTTATATATCATGGTTTGAAAGAGCGTTCTAATGATATATCATGATTGTTTTTTTTTTGGGGTTTACGACCTTGATATAAGTCATAGTTTAGAGTCCTAATTATATAGTTCGAGTCATTTTAAATTCATTGCAGATTTATATACACTTTGGACAAGTTTAGAATTCTAAAGCATTTTGAAGCATAAGGAGAAGTGAAGCTGATAAGACAAAATCGGAGGTGAACTAGGCCTAGATGTTCGGTTTTCGTTTCAGTGCTGGTTCGTTTTTTTTCAGTTTTAGGTTTTTCAATTTTAGAGATATATGAACTTTTCGGTTATTTATGAAATTTGGCGAACTAAGCTTATGCGTTCGGTTTTCGTTTCAGTGCTAGTTCGTTTTTTCAGGTTTTGGTCTTTCAATTCAAGAGATATATAAACTTTTCAGTTATTTATGAAATTTGGTTTGGTTTTGGTTTGGTTATTTTAGTTTTCAATTCGGTTTGGTAAATATTATAAGAAATACCTTTACAAGATTCAAGCAGAGAGTGGATGGTCTATAAAAGAAAATACTAGCTTACATAGTGAGAAGTTATCTTGAAATGTGAAGAAGAGTTAGACAATGCCAGGATGGTCAAGTTGATCAAGAACAATCCTCTCAAGTTTGACATAAGCTCTTTTGTTCTCCTTGGTGATAATTTTTTTGTCCATGATCTTCAACGCATACGCACCTCCATCCTTCTTCTTCGCCCTAACAACCTGAGTTCAATTTATCCTATGTACAAGTAGAAAGCATCGAGATTCAAGAGTAAAAATAAAACCTTTGAATAAGAGCCAACGCCATAGATCTTGTCAAGCTCGAAATCCTGGATGGTGAGGAGCTTTGAATGCGAAGCTCTTGCTTCTTGATATTCTGCCCTCACCATTCCCTTGAAGGGGAAGCTTTAAATCAAATTATTTATCCATTGTCATCAACTTCACGCCAAGTCCCCACATTGGATCTATATAATATATATGATGATGATCTTCAAGCTTTATGTTGTTTTTTACAGGTTGAAGAAGAAGCAAGGCGAGAACTTTCTCAATTCGATAAAGAAGAAGAACCAGAGGAATGTCTTTACAGGTTGAAGAAAAAGAAAGGTGAGAACTTTCTCAATTCGATGAAGAAGAAGAAGAAACAGAGGAATGAACCATTTCTATTTTTCTTACACTATAGAACATGTGAAACATTTTATGTTTCTTGAGAAATGGATTTTTTTAAATGCTAAATAGTATAATGTCAAGTTTCTCCTAATAGAAAATATTATTAGGAGCAAAGGAAAACAAAATTAGAACAGTACTAATCTTCAGACATCACTTTCAGTTACTGTCTGTACTTCACATTACTTTCAGTTTTTTCGGGCAAACCTTTTCAGACTTGTGGGTAGCTCTGCCGCAGCATCTTCACCGATTCTTCTCTTCTTACTTGCAGTGCTGTGCTCTTGCTCCGGGAACGTCCTCTTTGCGTTCTCCACCATCTCTTTCTTCTTCTTAGTCCGCTTGCTTGGTTTATTCCTTCCTTTAGTCTTCTTCTTCAGCTCAACGCTCTTTGCTGCTTCTATCGCCACCTCTTTCTCAGCTTCAATCTCTCCTCTCGTTGGCTTCTCTTTCCTCCTCGAAGGTCTCATCGCACCGATCTTTGAAGGATCGAGCATGATTGTCTCAGGTGGGAGTTTATCAAGAAGCAAGTGTACTTCCTTCTCCCGTCTCTGTTTCGTCGTTTCAAATGGATTAGCCACCCAAGAATCGAAGTTAGGTTCTCCAGACCCTGGTATGAGAATGCTAGACCAACCCATCGAGTGACCAATACCTAGAACATCCTCATATGGTCTGAACATAACCTTCTCGATCTGGTAACCTTTCACCATCGAGTGGTTCATGTATCTACTATAGTTATGTGAAGATGCGTCACTCGTATCTCCTAAAACCTGAACAAACGATCCAGTTCCAGCGGCTAGCAAACCTTTCTGGCTGAAACTCAGCGTCTTGGCATGGAAACCGTGAATAGTCTGAATCTCCTCGAATTTACGCAGATCCCAGATCTTGACTTTGCGCTCTTTACCTGATGTAGCCATGAGATGGCCATTTGGGTGAAATGCGACAGAGGAGACTGGCCCAGGGTGACATTGCATCTGGACCAGAGGTGCTTGGCTAGTTGGTTTCCACATTGTGACGGTTCCACCAGAATGTCCCAAGGCAACAACACCATTGTAAGGATTCACTTCCATTACATCTGTTCGGCCTTTGCCTGTTCGGATGCTAGCCACCATGTCTCCATAGGTTACGTCTTGATAATGTAGCTGCCCAATTTTGTTCACTGATGCAAGCAGGAAATGGTTCTTTAGGAACCTGAGTCTAGCCACTGGACCACGTTCCTAAAGTAGACAAAGTTTGAAGTCAGATATGTTTCTTCCTTTGATCCACAGAGTTTTCAATGAACATATCAAATCAACAAACCTCACCTTCAAACAATGGAGCTCAGTTCCATCTCTCCCATAAATATAAGAATACCTGTCAAAAATCAACGAGTCCAAATATTAGACCAAGCACTGTCCAAGACACAAGGAGGCATAGCATAGAGAAGGTGATGTCAAAAGACGTGAAAACACACATACTTCTTCTGGGCAGCTGCAAAGAATTGGTCATTGTGCAGGAATGCAACATCACGTACGGTTTCTCTTACCTGCAGATATCATCAACTTCTGTTAAGATGTTAATCATAAATACTACATATAACAAGCCCTGATTAAGATTATTATGATACTTAAAAAACCGACCTGGATCTCTTTAATTAGGTTCATACTCATCATGTCTACAAGAGCAAGGTGGCCTTTGCGACCACCAGCGAGCATATGCCTTCCACTTGCAGTAAAATCAAGTTTGTATGGGCCAAAATCTACATATCTCACGGTGTCAGTAAAATGAATAAGAAAACACACATAAAGAAAAGAGAATTCTATCACACAGAGTAACCTAATTACAAATTTTTATAAACATGAGATGTGACTTTCCCTCTGAGAAGAAGCAATCATTCGTTTACCTGGGAGCACTATGTCATATTGGTTTCTTGAGCTTAATATATCTACTTCTTTAACAATATCTGTCTGCTTGACCCGCCATGTCTTCTCTAAACCATCAGTCTCCAAGTATCCTGCCGAAGCCGGCAAGAGCCACTACATAAACACAAAACAGATAACGAGACAAACAATTAAGACTTGAAACACGCTGAACTAAAAACAACAGCAAAAATCAAAACCGCCAAGGGAAGCACTCATCTCCAAGAAGCACCGGAAAAGAATTATCTTACACAAAGCTGACTTAAGGAGTAAACTTACCTTCTCGATTTTAGCAGCAGCTTTTGCAGACTTCCCATACAACTTCTCTCGTGAAGCAAGTTGAGTCTTTAATTTCTTATCTTTCAACGTCTGCAAAACAAGAAGAAAACACTCAAACTTCTGCATTTTCACAAAAACAAAAAGGCCACAATCATCAAAACTCCATATATATATATATATGTATATACCTCTAAGTCAGCACCTTCCCCTCTAAGATACTTCTTTTCTTTAGCCTCCAACTCAACATCGATCTCCTGCCATACAATTTTGATGCAAAGTTTTCAGCTTTGTTGAAAACCCACAAACAATGAAGTGTGTTGAAATTAGTACCTGCTCATCAGGAAGCAAGACCTTCTCCATGACACTGTTATCCTCTAAAGCAACTTCCATCTGGATCCCTTGCTCCTTATTACCTAAACGAATCAAACTACTTAGTCATTACACTTAAAGACATTGTGATATCAACTCAAAAAGTCATTCCCTTTCTGTCTATTGAATCATGGCACAGCTACGTTTTACAATAAAACGGGAAAGCTAAGAAGATACGACACAAAACCTAAGAAAAGATTGAAAACTAAAATTAGATTCACCTGAGAGGTGCGAGCTTGAGATTAATACGCCGCGAAGGAAGAACAGAACACGACGGTGAAGATTTGAATCAAAAGAGCTCCGGCATCGATCCTTCGCCGACTGGATTTGAGGGTTTTGTATCTTTAGGGTTTTACAATAAAAAAACAAATATTATCTTTTTTTTTAAAAAGGGAAATAATATAAATAATCTATATGGGCCCGGAGTACTCTAAAATGGGCCTGGCCTGGGAAAGAATAGAACCTATCAAGGCCCAGTATATGTTAAATACAAATATGAAAGTTGCTCTGTATTATATTTATACCATTTACATTTTTCTTATCAAACTTGAACTGCTGTAGACAGTGATTACTCTTCTTCTACAGTTTCAAAATACGTAAATGCATGTTCGCCTGAAGCCATTTCAAGGTGGTGACTTCCATGTTTACTCGTGCATGACTCTTCCAAGTCTTTTTTTTGTCCTACTAAACTTTTATGTGTATATTTTTTTGTCCTACTAGACTTTTATGTGAATATTTCATGCTGATAATAGTGTTGTTGTTTGGTTGACGCAGCTTTTTGCAGCTACACCCCTGCGACGGCGGCGATTTCAACTCAACCATTGATTTATGCGGTGTTCAGGTTTTATAAACGCCAGACGCAATGTATAGATGCAACTAACCACGTCAATCAAACGAACAAGATTTATAAAAAAAAAAAAAACGCCATGAAACTGCGTCTCCAAACAAACAACACTAATGTTATCTGCAATTAGATAAATGAAGATGATAGTATGATCACACATCTAGAACAAATTGTGTGTCTACTTAACTTCACATTAATGCTTTCACCCATTTTGCTTGAAAGTGATCCCCTATGGAGGACCGTCCTATCTAGCTATTCTGGACCTTTAGGACAACATTGCTTCTTCTTATTATTAGAGCTTTTTTTGTTAACTAACTAAACAAGCATCGGATTCCAATATAATTATTTTCCGAATTATTCATAATTTATTAGTATAGTAATTAACAATTCTTTTGACTATATTTTTATACTAATATAGATAATATTTCAATATTCAGTGAACTGACATCCAAACTTCGTTAAGCTTCCTAATTTCCTTGAAATTCTAACATAAACATGTTAAAAACCCTATAAGTAGATTAAGAAAGTACCAATTATGTTTTTTGGTAATTATAAACAAATCTTTCTTCCCGCATGTGACTGCCTGGTTTGCTGGTCCGGTCAGGACTCAGGCGGAATCTCTAGCTGTAGCAATGACATAAAAATGTAACAACTACTATCATCAGCAACCTATTGCGATAATTTTCAGTGGTTAGATAATTAATGAAGCTGATATCTATGTCAACTTTGACTAATTTTTATGATCGATACATTCGTTCATTTTATAATAAATAGGGAGACAATTGAGTATGAAGTCTCATAAACCATCCAAGGGAGAGCCATCATGCTCCTTATCTTTACTTTTGGTGTCGATTAGTATAGTCTTTGGATTTTTATGGTATTTGATAAATTATTGCTGCATAAACCTAAAGATATTAGTGTACAAGATTAAATAACAAAAAGTAACACATGAATGAATTCATGATTTGGAGGCCATGCACGTTACGTTTCACTTGCTTTCTTTGTCTACATTGTACATTACAACATATAAAATGCTGAAACGGTGGTGAATGCTAATAATTTATATTAGTTTGATTAAAAAAAACAGAAATATTATGGAATCCTATGTAGATTTGATCGACTATATGGATTTTCCAAAAATAAAATAAAACGTCACTCTTATCATTTAAGTTTGTTTTCTGTGTGATCCACATGCAATAGTGATTCTTATACCTTGAAAATATGTGAGAATATTTCCTCAAACTCAAGTTGTAGGAATTTTAATATTATGAATACATTATAACATTTGTCTTTAGAGTATATTAGGATCGATAAACAAAAGTATTATAAATCCAGGAGTCTTCAATCTGTTTTTTTCTTGTCCTCTTTGATTCGTAAATATTTCAATTTATAGGAAATATATAACCAAATGAAACAAGATCTACTCTGAACTGATTAAACTATGATTTCATAGTAGAATCTGAGTTTTCTTATTAATATTAACCTTTTTTATTATAATGCAACTTAATTATATAGGACTGTTTTAGAGTTCAGACTTCCATCCAGCTCACTTGTGTTTTTATTTTCAGATCCACTGTCAACTTAAGAAAACCAGAATCTAATTTAGTTGAATTTTAGACGGCTTGGTTTGGCCGAATCAAACAAATGTATAGATGGACCACCAAAACTTCAACATCGTGCGTAATTGATGTTTTATAAATGCTACAGATTGTTTGATTGTGATTGTATGGTCTCATGGCCTCACAAATGACATCGGCTTATCCTAATACATCTCTCTGTCCAAGCTTCCCTTTGTACTTAAACCAAACCAAACCAAAGACGTGTCAATGTCTATAGACCAAAAAGAAACTTACATTAACCAAAAGAAAGAAAGAAAAATGGAGTAAAAAAGAAAGGTTGACAAAAACACAAAAAGTAAATAAAGCAAAGACAAGAGAGATCGAGATCTCCTGCGAGATCATTTAGATCTTTCCACTTCTGTACTTTTTATTTTTATTTTTGATATTACTACTGACTTACTTCCACAGATCTACTCTATATCATCACCACATGCACTCCGGTACGTGGCATGTCCAAAAATTGTCATACTTTGCCGTATATCTACACATCATTTGTAGTTTATATTAATACATTATGCACATCACGCAGCGCAGCTAGTGTGTATATGTTCAGAGAGATCAAATCTAACTTCAAATACAACATAGAATGATGACAAAAAAAAAGAAGAAGAAGTCCAGGTATCAAAATATAAACTAAAGCTAAATCTATCAAAACGCAACCACTAGTAGAAGTTGAATGAATCATAATCATCTATGAAAATAAAGAGTATGTAGTAGCAAACTCATGTTACAGCCTAATAATTGTTACATGGCATGTAAGGGAGTGTATTTTTTTCATATTATTAAACTCGGCGTGTAAAACGTTGTGGGTCCATCGTATATCTTGGAATCATATTGTCACATAAAAACTATACAGCTTTTCACATTGGACATTTAACTAATAAATATAAAAATTATAAAAAACTGATTGCATTCAGTTGTTTACTTATATATAATGATGCATGAACTAGAGTTTAAATCTAAACACATGCCATGTCTTTGGGTTGTAATAGGTACAAGACATTTTTAACCAAACTTGTGCACAAAAAAATATATATCAAACTTTATGTTTGAGATCTAAGATAAGACGTTGATCTAGAATTTGTGTATATATATAGAGTTGTATTACTATTATTTTGATGGTTATAGTTCTCTTTATCAAGTAAAAGTTTCTGTATATACAGACTGTACTGTTGTTGTTGAGACCATAACCCACACACGTCTTTAGATGAGAGACCGATGGTACAAGAACACCATTTGCGTTTGTTTCATTTGATGTGGCCCGCTAATTACTGCAAAATTTAGTTTTTTTTCTCCAAAATTTAAGTTTAATATGTCTTTTGTATATTTGCAAAAAAAATTAGTCTTCCCAGAATTTCGTAAAGTTTTTTTATTATTTTAAAAATTACATTAGAGCAAAAAGTATAGTCCTATACTAAGGTTATCCCAAAATCTAATATTTCTATAACATCATGGTTTGTAATATATGAAAATGTTTAAAAGAATTAATTTGATTACTTATGTTATTAAAATGCATTTACATCAAGTTAAAATTTCAGAGTTAAGTGTATTCGCACTGTGGTAGTAAAATAATGGATTACATAAGAAAGTATTTTGCAATATCGTGCAAATGATGCCAAAGCATGGTGATTACAAGGTCAACAAACATGAATTTTCAGACTTGAAAAAATTAAACACATCACCCGTCGCACAAAATAAAATTCACAGACCGAAAAAATAGGCATGGGAAGCCATTAGCCATGAACGGCGTTACAATTTCATTCCTCTTAAAACCACTCTACCTTAAGCACCGTAAAAAGGTAAAAGCATTGTAACATTAGATGCAGTGTCATTCACGTGATCTAATGTCTTGAGCGTGAACTAAGATCATTTACATTAACAGCTTATCTACGCGTTTGATGATATACCACTTTGGGTTGGACACACGCACTCTCGCATTCTTTTTCATTCACGTGGATTACATTCTTGTCCGATAGTAAGTTTACTACGTACTTTCACGAACCCAACAAATTGTCGACCTGTTTTACATATACACTACCACAACACTGAAAATAACTTTTTCGAGATAGGGTTAATAACTTTTTAGTAGATCATTCTTTCGATATTAATTTGGCTAACTTGTAACAAGGGAAAATTTCAATTTTATCATAAATTTAATAATATTTTTAAAATTTACCATTAATAAATAATTATTTTCAAATATACCTTAAATTTATGATGAAAATAAACTAAACTAATTTTGAGAAATTGCTAAAAATATCTAAAGTTAAGTACCACTTTGCAAAAATACCTTCAATCAAAAATATATTAACATTTGGGTTTACACTTTAATGATTATTGTTTTGAATTTAGTGTTGAAGGGGTATGGTTGAGTTTCTAAATATTTTATAAATATTTTAAAAAAAATAATTTAGTACATTTTCATCATAATTTAAAGGTATTTTTAAAAATTATCATTCATTAAAGATAAATTTGCAAAGTGGTATCAAACTTATGGTAGAATTGCAATTTCTCCACTAATTTTTCTAAATATTTAGAAACTCAACCTCATCCTTTTAACATTAAGCCCTAAACATAATCACTAAAATGTAAACTCAAATATTAATATATTTTGATTGAAAATATTTTTAAAAAATGATATTTAACTTGTAGTATTTTTTAGCAATTTTTCTTGTAATAATTTTACTGTGGCAATCACTACATCAAATGCGTTTTATTGGTAATATCAAAGGGATTTAGAGATCATATAAACTCTTTTAGTCCTTTTAAGACGCTTCACTATTTATCAAAAAAAATATAATCTTAAATTTATATATTCCCCACGTATTTAACGACAGCGATCCATTAAAAACTCGTTATATAAAAAAAGTTATCATCCTCAAAATTAGGTAAACTCTATCAAAAGAGTGAACCACATGTGCTCCAGTTGTACTTGAACATGCATACAAATACAAACAACACAAGTAACTTATCATCATCCATTCCCTAGTAATAATATATTCTATCTAAATTCGGAAATTACTTTCATTCTCCTTCCTATATATATTTACATCGCTTATCTCCACTTTGTTTTTTCACAATCATGTCAAAAAGTAACTCTTGTTTCTAAATGCGACATTCTAACTTTTAAGCGTGTGTCTATACATGTATGTAAAGACACAAACACATATAACAAACCCATCTCAACCTCACTTCTCTAACAAGTTTTCTACATCCACACACATTAAGAGACATGGATGATCTTGAGTTATTACAAGATCTGTCCAAACTCAACTTCCCAGCAACCATCAAGATCCCATCTAAAACCTCTAAAGACAACAAAGACGATAACGAGGAGGGCTTTAGCTGCAGCACACCCACGTCTCAAGAACACAAGATTCCTTCTGTCCTAGACTCTCCACCTCCCCCGCCACGAAAGCTTCGTCCACCGCCGTCAAAACCGTCGCCAACATCGGCTCTGATGATCAGATCGTGTAAGAGGAAGCTCTTAGTCTCGACTCCTGAGATTATCATGAACAGGGAAGAGATTGACCGTTTCTTCTCTTCCGTCTATAGTGACACGTCGACGACGGCGAAACGGCGGAGACGTTATCTTTATTGTGCGCGAAGATGAGCCTTTAGTTCAAGATTTACATTTTCTACAGTTTTTTACTGGAAATATTGTGAACTCTCTCATATAGTTTAAATTATTAAAAGCTTATTATAAGTATTATTTTTTTAAATGGATGGATAATTTTCTGCAGCCGCATATTAATTCCGCATGGAGGGGTCGTTGTTGTAAATTGCGTAATAAATGAAAATTTAATTTCAATTGCCAAATTTTCTAATAATAATTGGGATATTTATTATGTCATTTCTAAGAGACATGATCGAGTTATTTATGATCCAGCGTCATGGGTGGAAAAATTACGTAGCTTCACTTTATGTCCAAGTCGATAAAACTGTGTTATCCATATACTGTATTACTATGTTATCTACTGTGTCATTTTAGCTTAATGAACTATAGGTGGTACATTTTCATTTAAATCTATGAAACCATTGCAACCAACTAAGGAAATTAAATGCAACAATTCTGCTATAGTTTCACATAGATTGATGCCGTAGACGCCACTTTAATTTTCATACAGATTTATATATGTTTTGTAATTTATTATACACGTTTATGTTTTTGGGTATTACTGTTACATATATAAAAAGATAATTATTGTTTCGTTATAACGGTGTACTTTCTAAAATTACAACCAGTTGAACAAGTACAAATAAAGTTTCTAAGTGCACAATGTGAATTAAATATTTTTATTACTATTTTCAAAAATACTCTAAAATTATGATGAAATAGACTAAATTAGATTTTCTAAATATTTATAAAATAAACTGAACCTCACTCTTTTAAAACTAAACTCTAAACAATAGTCACTAAAGTGTAAATCCAAATGTTGATATATTTTTGATTGAAGGTATTTTTGAAAAGTGATATTTAACTTGCGGTATTCTTAGTAATTTTTCTTCGTTATAATGGTGTACTTTCGAAAACTACAATCAGTTGAGCAAGATACAATAAAGTTTCAAGTGCAAAATGTCAGTTTCATTAATCGAAATACTTTTATCATATTATCACAGGATTAATAATATCAGTTTATCAAAAATGCTAATGGCGTTTAAAAGTATTAGGTGCTAATTTGGTAGAAGATGTATGAGTTGCGTGTCCTACTACGTTGTGAAAGCAACAACGCGGAGATAATGAATCCTTAAATACTAAAAATCATGCACATGTAGTGAATACCTATTTTAAAGTAGTAATTTTTTTTTGTAAAAAGTAGTAACGTTTTAATATTAGCTCAGTAAAAAGCATGCACATGTATAGTTAGCTCAGTTATATTAATATCAAATTTGTTGATCTGAATTTCATGCTTGTTTCTGACAGTTTGACCGGCCGGTAGAGAGACATAGGTACGTACCTTTGGGATCTGGAGTTACTATGCAAATCGTCTTTGTATAGAATAATACTCTTTTTTTGAAAGAAGTACATAGAATATTACTTATCGGAAAATATTCTAAAGATTTCAAAGTTCGAAGTTGATACTCGTCGTTCATTTCTTTACCATCTCCATAATCGTCACATTCTATATTTTTTTTAAAGAAGATAACTATTGAAATGAATCCAGATCATTTGGTTGATGGATCGGAAAATATGCTTATATATATAAAATATATCGATTGATGGTTACTAAACCATAATCACTTGAAACATGTTTAAACAACTTTATATCAGTTAAAGACTGGCATTCTAAAAAATGTTATATTGAACTAAATTCTAAAAATGTATTTGGTTTGCTATTTGAAAAATAAATTAAATTAGGTTTGATTATTTCACTTACGTTAATATTTTTGATATAACCCGATAAGAAATCAAAATGAATTGTATGAGTGTTGGGTCTCTTTCGACAATTGATTATTTTCTTTGAAAAATCAATTTAAATTACATTACTGGTGGACAGAAATAAAAAAGAAGATTAATTACTCACGAGACCAACAAAATTAAATATAGAGTAATTAATTATATGTCGCTGCGAACAAAATGGAATTAATGGGGGTTATTTATTAGACCAATAAAATTGAAGGGAAATTAAATATAATGCAATGATATGGTCCAGCGACGAAGGAGGAGCCATGTCTACGCAACCAACAAGTAAATTTGTCTTAGAACACAAGCTACTCTTTTTTTTTACTTCTTCATGATTGAGTTCTTCTCTTATTCAGTAGGAAAAATCAAGTGTGTATACAACATATTGTCATTATAACAAAACATAAAAGGCATACGGTAACGGTATCATCATGTCGCATGTGTGAGAAAACTACATTTTTCGTGATTAGTGGATTTATTTATTTATTTTAATCTCTGATTTGAGAATAACCTTACAAAATCAAACAAAATAGTACAAAATTTACTTTGATTTAGGTTCGGTTCAGTAATATTGGTTTGGTTTAAAACCAAATATTATATTCATCGGTTTTGTTTAGTTGGAGTCACCGAGTTAATCAGATTTCATTTTTGTTTCGTTTGGTTTATTGACGATGAAGTATTATGTAGATCCAAAATGACTATTGGGCTGGACATCTTTTGGGTTCATTTAAAGGCCATAAGCCCATGATAAATAATTAATACGTACCCGGGCCAAAAGATTAAAGAAATACGCATAGAAACAAACAATTAGTAGGTCTCATAGTGAAGAATCTGAGATAGTTAGAGAGAGAGAGAGAGAGAGAGAGAGAGAGAGAGAGTGAGAGGAGAGAGATGGGAGAGATTGTGTTTACAGAGAAGCAAGAAGCTTTGGTGAAGGAGTCTTGGGAGATACTGAAGCAAGACATCCCCAAATACAGCCTTCACTTCTTCTCACAGTAATCATATAATACATACATACATACATACAAACATATACATATATATAAGTTGTGTTATGTAGTATGTGAGCTAATAAACAGTATTAATGATTGTATATAGGATACTGGAGATAGCACCAGCAGCAAAAGACATGTTCTCTTTCCTAAGAGACACAGATGAAGTCCCTCAGAACAATCCTAAACTCAAAGCTCATGCTGTTAAAGTCTTCAAGATGGTATTTACTATTTACATACCCCTTTTTGTTGTATACATGATACATCTACTGATCTACATATATATATATACGTATTTATGTATCTATTTACATAGAAAATCGTATTATAATCTTCAGTGCATCTTATAAGTTGAATTTTAAAATGGTTTCATTATTACATCTAAGAATCTTTATATTCGGGTAGCCATGTGGACACGATTTTACGTCTATCTTGTTTGGACTTGGCTAGTTGGTTTTGTCTTCTTCTTCTTCGAGAATAATCGAATTGATTCTATTGGGAAAGAATAATTAATATGTATTGGCTCATTCATAAAATCCACCTATCGATTACCTATCAACATATAAACCTTACTGAACAATCCAAGCGGTTCGGTTCGGTTCGCTGTCTGCACTTATCTTTTGGTATAGTGGGGTTAAGTAGGAGAATAAACCATTGTTTTAGTTTTGCCAAAAAGCTATTAAGCTCAAATTTTGTAATCATTATGATTATAAGTTATCTTTTCTTTGGGGGTGTAGACATGTGAAACAGCAATACAGCTGAGGGAGAAAGGCAAAGTAGCTGTGCCTGAAACAACCCTCCAATACTTGGGCTCTGTTCATCTCAAAAGCGGCGTTCTTGATCCTCACTTTGAGGTCTCTTTTTTATCTAATTAATTAATATTTTTGATTGATTTGATATGAAAAGAGATTATTAAATAAATGCAAGTGTGTGAGTTCAGGTGGTGAAAGAGGCTTTGGTGAGGACACTGAAAGAAGGGTTGGGGGAGAAGTACAATGAAGAAGTGGAAGGAGCTTGGTCTCAAGCTTATGATCACTTGGCTTTAGCCATTAAGGCCGAGATGAAACAAGAAGACGCATAAGTAATTTGCTCATACATGAATCTATACACGATTCTGTGTATTAATTTATATTCATGAAATGGTAAATCTGTATGCACAAAGTATGATCATTTCATCCCATTATCTTTGTGAAGTTTCTCTCAACTACTTTTGTTCTTTCTTTACGAATCAAAAACTGAAATAAAATAAAATAAGCCTATTGTCCTATTGTTAACATAATATATCTGTATGCTGCTCTTGGTTTGATCCCTTTCAGAGAGTTAACGTTGCTGAAACAATCTGCAGAGACAATGCTTCAAGAACTTAGAGAAGAACCTGATTTAAACAAAAGATCAAGGATCTTTAACCAGATGAAGAATTCAAAGTAGTGAAGAGTTTTAAAACAGTATCAAAGATTTCGAACCTGTTCTTGCTCAGACAGCAACAAAATCCCTTTCTCTTGTTTTGGTTCTCCAAAATCTCAGAGGGCTTATGCGACAGTGTACGCTCTGATTACCTCAAGGATTGGCGCTCTACACAGCGGGCATTTCCCTCCATTTCTGACTAGCTCGTTACCGCACTCCGAGCAAGTGCACATGTGCCCACATCTACAGAATCACAACGATAAGTCACGTTTTTTCTTGGTGTTCTGTAAATCACAAACAAACCGGGTTTGTGCAAATTTATTTACCTGTACAAGAGGGCATCTATGTCTGTGTCGCAGCAGACACAGCAAGTCCCGTTCCTTACATGACCCCAACTTGACCCGTCCTGTGATGTTCCTGGTCCAAGACCTGATGGCATCATCCTTTTAATTAACACCTCGTTCGATATGCAGACTAGGAATGAGAGTTTGGATAGAAAGGAGAAAAAAACCTTGGTCACCGGGAGATCGGTTTAAAGCTGCAGAGACCTCTTGCGTAACCAAACGCTGCAGCTCAGACTGCATATCCATAAAAGTTTCAAAATTCCTCTGCATATGACTCATTCCTTGCTGAAGTATAGCTATGTCTCCTCTCAAGTCGTTCATCATCTCCCATACCTATTAAAGCACCATCCATATAAAGACATTTAACGTAATAAGAAATCTCGGAGCTAATACACAAAAGCACCAGAAACAGAGCTGTTAAGAGAGCATAAAAAAGCCTGAAAGTTTTAGGCTTACAAGTTCAGATCGATGCAGAGAGTGACGAGCGTAGTTGGTTTGATGCCTTATTGGCTGTGGTGGAGGCACTGGTGGAGTTTGCAGCGTTTGTGATCGATTAATGCCATCAAGCTGATCCTCGTCCTGTAGAAACCCTTGTTGATCTGTATGATGTTCTTGGGAATCCGATATTGCTGGTTGAAAATCCCAGTCAACGTGAGCAAGTCCTCCTCTCCTCTCAACATAGGACTGTATCAGTTGATCCAGATTTTCACGGAAACCACTACTTAGAAGGTTAGAAACATTTCTCCTACAGGAGTGAAATGAAAATAATTCCATTAAACAGAGAGAATAGATGCCAGGAAAACAGAGAAAACTAATCCACTATCTCAGTACCTGCTTAGTAGTTCTCGAAGCTCAATGCTGTAAACATTATCGTCATCAGGTAAATGAAGCCTGTTTACTCTTCTCGTTGGTACTACACGGCGATTCCTTAGTGCTCCAAACCGTGTCTCAGGCCAATTTCCGTCAGACTGTCTAGTGTTATCTGCAGGCCATACACTCTGTCCTTCTACTATAACAGTTTCATTTGAATTTACAGTTCCATCGTGGCGCAGGTCATCAACTGAGTTTTCTTGTCCGTTTATAACTGCGTCACCATTATCCCTTTCCCTTAACTGGCTTAACGTTTCTTGCAGCAAATTTCGTCTCTCGTCTGTTCTGAAAACTCCAGGCCAAACCGTTTCTTGACTGCTATTTTCATCCCAATTTCTATCTGCATTTGTTTGGTTACTTCCAAACCTGTCCAAATGGTTAGGTAAGAGGGGGGAACCATTCCCCTGTCTAGAAGAATTCAAACTCTCATTTAGCCGCTGAGAATCCTCAGTAGTATTAGCTATCGTTCGGTTAATCCTGGAAGTATTGATGTTATCGCCATTCGTATTGCTTTCTAGCCTCTCACGGGCTCCTTCCCTGTGATCATCAGTATAAATATCGAGAAATCAGCTAAGCTAAATGTCAAAAAGTTAAAGTCGATAAACTGAAAATGCAAAGCCAACCATTATATGTACATCTTCAAAGAGTGGGGGAAGGTAAATGATATATAACATATCAATGCTTCATAATCACTATCATTTTGCAAATCTGGATGACTACGGTCATAGCTATGCTTGTAACCGGACTTGAAAATAATAAAGTAAGCTTAAAAAAAAAAAAAAAAAAAAAAAAATGCTTCATAATCACGACCATGTGACAAGTATATGTAAATGTTTACCATTCAACGAGAAAGAATTTTTTTTTTTACCGCAAACCAGAAACTGTATGTCTTTCTCTTAGCTGACGAAGTTCACTTGCTGCCATTGATGGAGCCCCAACTTCCTCTGCAGGTAGCTCACTCCGCAAGAATCTTCTTCTAAGAAGCAACTGTGGAAAAGTTTACAACTATTACGTTAATATATGGTGTTAGTAGCAGAGTCTCAGCGTACAGTTCGCTTTAAAGTCCTTCTCACACCTTTGGTTCTATCAATCAGGAGTACAAACACCAGTAAATTTTCATTATTAAAGGGCAATGATAATTTTGGAAACATAACCAGCAAAGATGCCCCCAGAATCTATAGCCCACTCTAGATTTGACGGTCCTATCATTAGCATGCAATAAACGTTTGAACAAAGAAGAGAAAAATGACTAGATGATGTCCTAATAACAAACCTGAATCCGGTTGCGATGAGAAAAGTCAGAGACTGCACGATGCTCCAACAAATCCTGAAGCTCTCGCTGTCGCTCTTGTTCAGTCCTCATGAGCAAATCAACAAATTCCTGCCTTCCTTGTAATCTCCACAAGTCTCTATGAGTATGCTCCCCTCGCCCTTCCTCATTCTCAAAGGCTAACCCTTCACGGACCCTCTGCGCTTGTGGACTCTCATGAGTCCGGTCATCTTGTGAACCAAGAGATCGTTGTTGATCTTCTCTTCGACTTGCACGAGCTCCTCTCTGCTGACTTGTCATTTGCATCCGTTCCCTGATAATCCTGACTCTTTCTCTTTCAGTATCACCAACAAGTTCTCCTCTACGGTTATCGTCTCTCCTTCTTATGGTAGACACATAATCACGGACCCTACCACTATCTGCCGATCCAAGTACACTTTGTCTCACCCTCTCACTCTCAACATCACCAAGATCTGGAGACTGTTCTCTACTGGAAGATCCATAATCAGTCCCACTCTCACTTGATCCCCTCAGACTCTCATTGTTTCCACTCACCTGACTCTCAGATGCATTATAACCAGGCAAATCAGAATTTCTTTGCCTCAGCCTCATCCTCTCACGTGCCCTGTTGTGTACATGTTCATCTTCCAACTCTCTCCACATCTGAAAAATCTCAGATGCTTGTGTTCTAGGCCTCTCAGCAGCAGCCTGACGCCTAGAAGGAGGAGGAGGAGACTGTGTCTCCCTAAGGAAAGACGAATCAAGCGTAGAGACAGCATGCAAACCAGCAATGGCAATAAGTTCAGACTCACGGTTCCTCCTCTCAATGGTGGTAATCATCTCCTGAGCCTGCCTTGCAGCCCAACGGCTCAGAATCCGGGACTGGCGCCTTCTCGCAGCAGATGATTCAGCTATGTCATCACCTTCGAGATGAGACCTCCTTCTCCTCCTCAGAGAATGTTCATCCTCTTGATCACCATTGTCTGGATTGCACGACTCAGATAAGATGCAATCTTCAAAACGACGATCAAAATCAGCGCCGGAACTATCCATAGAATCGGTCTTTTGATGCAAAGGATCAATATCAGTCATCCTCACAATCAACAAGAGCTTCCTTCCTCACACTCAGAATCTAAACCACAACATCACAAGAGTTTCCCGGGAAAATAAATATTAAACGATTCAAAATTTCACACCCAATCGTCCTCTAGATTTTCACAATAACATCAATCGTCACCCAGAAAAATCCTTAAAATTCAACTTTCCCTGAAAAAGAAAAACAATGTTGATTCTTCCGATGAACGAAACAATCGGAATCAATTTAACCGGAAAATGATTATCGAGACATACCTCTTCTTCGAGTGCTTCGTCAATGGCGAAACGGAAAGGGCAAAACTAAAACAAAAAAAAACAAATCGATAAACTTTGCGAAAATTGAACACGACGAAAAATCAGGAGAGAAATTGAAGAAGAAGAGAATGGGCAGTTTATATATGGCACAAGAGAGAGGGAGGTGCCAATGGTCATTAGATAGCGAAGAAGAGAAGAAAAACAATTTTAAAATCATTAATCATTAATGGGGTCATTGGTCACCATAAAATTACACTCATTCAATGTTCTTCCTCACACTTGTCAGCTTCTAAACTTTTTTGAATGGACCTTACACCTTAGAGGAAGGAGAAATAAGATAATGGATTTTATTTCTGCCTATGATTCAGCAAATGTCATTAAAATGTGTATTTACTGTTTCTAATTGAATACTCTTCTCTCCGTTTTTTTTTTAAAATCTACGTTCTAGGAAAAAAAGAATATTTTAAAAGATGTATTTATAACATTTTAATGTGTTATTTAATGATGAATTATAAATTAAAAAAAATTGTGTTTATTTAAATTATATTGATCAAAAGGTATGAGAAATAATTAATTATAAAGATACATATATAATCAAAATTAGCTATATTTTTTTAAGATAGGTAAAAGTTCTACAATTTACATTTTTTAAAACAGAAAAATATTTATTTTGTAATGTGTTTTATTTTCAAATCTTTAACTTTTTATGTGCCACAATATGTCTTAAATTTATGGTGATTTTTTTTAGGGATACAATCCATGTGCTATAATGAACCACACATTATAATAAAAAGCTAATTTTAAAATTGTAGTAGATTATTATTCATGAAAACACTAGAATTGTTAGAGTGAATAAATTATATAGAAGTTTAGTAGGTAGGTTTGATAAATGTTAGTTACATCATATAAAAAAACTTTTAAAATACAAATGTTACATCTAATAGGCTAGTCAAATTTGGAATTTCCTCTTGTAAATATTGGCCTTTATTTGTAGTTTTATATTTATAGAGAAATGTAAAATATTGATTAATATTACATATTATGGTTTCGAACCTACCAAAATTAGAATTCGATTCGAATTTCTAGTAGTTAAAAGAAAAAAAAATATATTTGACCGAAAAATAGGGAGATGTAAGACATACAAAGTGAAGTGAATATTTGAACTAAATAAATTACTTAACTAAATATTAATTGGAAAAGTGGACTAAATTAACTAGTGTATTAGTCTTTTGACTCTTTTCACTCAGAGTTGACAAACAAACAAAACCGTCAGAAACAAACAAGAAGAAGGCAGTTACAGAATACGATTACGAACGCCGAGAGAATCACCACTACGTCCCCGGTGATTCACAGGTCAGAGTGAAAAAGTTGCGACGAAGTTTAATGGAAGGAGATTCATGCTATACGAGCAGAGAGGTAAGTGCACATTCGAGTCTTCTCTCTTTCCCTACTTTCTATCGACTGATCGTGTCTGTACCTTTCGTAGCAGAGATGAATTCCAACGAGTCTGACACGGTTTCTGTTAACGAATGAAACTAAGTCTCGCATCCGTAGTTGAAAAAAATAATTAAATAAATTCACTTATAACTAATTAGTTTAAAGTTGGAAGTCCAGGAGGAGCTAACGCAAGAACATGGTACTTTCGATTCGATTTTGTTCCTCCCTCAAGTATGGCTAATATCAGATCATTGATGAAATTATTCAAAAAATTTGTTATTATCTCCATGAATTTAAGGAAATAGATGGAGCTTACTTATTCTAGGAGCCAATGCTGCAGCTTAGTGGAGATATTGACCTCTGTTTATTAGAGTGGATACTGTATTTTCTTCACCCTGTTTCAGACTCTAGTGAGAAGCCAACGCAAATTTGTTTCCTTGTATCCCAAGCCCCTTAGCTGGTTATGTGATTGGGAAAGGTGGCTCAACCATCACTCAGTTCCAGGATTACTCTGTTTCTCAAATCCTGCTCTCTCGTAATCAAGAATATTTACCAGGAACGACTTGTAGAATCGTTGTGATATCTGGCACGACTATACAAGTTCTCACTGGACTCCAACTTGTTCTTGCTAAGTTGCACAGTCAGGTAATTTATATTGAATTGCTTCTAGCTGTCTGTCTTTGGCGCTCTTAATAGACCAAGTTTGGTTTTTAAAAATTTTGGTAGCTTCAAGCTGGAGATGGTAGGGATGCTGAGCTTAGGAGAACAAGAATTGTAGTTCCACACAGTTCCTGTGGAGGCATCATTGGAAAAGGAGGAGCCACCATTAGGTAAGTTTTTACTTTCTATTCTCGTAGTAACAGAATGCATGTGAGTCTATCTGTTTCACCGAGACAATTGACATATGAGAATGTGTTCATGTTATTATCATTGTTTCCATACCTCATATCTTTAAGAGAACAGGTAACCTTCTCTTCATAAGATAAAAATTATTTCTGGGGTTCAGAGTCAAGTCTTTGGATATTTCTATTTAATTTCAGGATATGACATTTTACATGTTTTAACCCTTAAACGTATATGGTTGTTTTGACATAGGTCCTTCCTTTATTGACGACTCCAAGGCTGGTATCAAGATATCTCCTATGAATAGTTACACTTGGGGTTGAGTGATAGGCTAGTGACTCTTTTCTCACTCAGTTTCATCATCATCACCAAGACTCTCAAGCCTTTGTTGTCTTTTGGAATCTGTAAAAGTGGCAGTCAAGTGGAGCCAGAATAAAGATATCAGGCCGAGGAGAGTTTCTCCCTGAAACTACTGATAGTTATTCTCAAACAAAAACATTTGCTTGTTATCGAAATGACATGCAGAGCGTGAACAATTTGTTGTCTGACATTTTTAATTTCTTTTGACATTTTTTTAATCAGGAAAGTTACCATCTTTGGAGTGCAAGGTTTGATCGATTTAGAACAATTCCAACGGAGAGTTCTAGTTTCAGAGTTCTCAAAATATATATATGTGTATATATATAAATTTAATTATGAAGTTCTTGATTTCACGAGAAATCTAATCCAAAATATCTATGCAGATAATTTTTAGTTATCCGTAAAGTTAAGAATTTCATAATTAAATATTAATATAAATATATATATATATATATATATATATATATATATATATATGTATTTTGAAAACACTAAAGTTGCTCTTAGCAACGTAAAGTTGACATGGCATCGAAGAAGAGAGCCAAGAATGAAACTGACATGGATACAGATTTGTTTTAAACACAAGTGTTGTAGTATGTAACATCATTCTCAATTGAGATTGTCGATAGCTCTTCTACAGTCAATGCAGGCATGTCCTTTATTATGCAAACAGTGAAATGTCAAAGGAGAGATCATCGATCTCTTTCGTGTGGTAAGGTGAAATGTTTATGGATTAGTAGCATATCTCTTGTTAGTTTCTGCACGTGCAACAAAAAAAGTCTTCTACCGGAATTGGTCAATGACGATAAAGCCCTTCCTTCTGACAACCCCAGTCACGGTATTACTTGAAAAGCACTTTACTCTCGTAAAGACGGAACATTTTATGCCCTCAGATCTGATCACTATTAAAGGTTTTAGCGAAAATAGCGTTCTTGAAACAAACAGATAGCGTTCTTGTCTGAATAGATTAGATGATAGATAATATATGACAATGGACCAACCTGACCATGTTCGCAAAAGATGCTTAAACATCCGAAAGAAAGAAAAAAAGACACTCAGCTCAACGGCTGCGATCCGGTTTAATCCTAATTTTACAACAGAGACTCGCACGGTTCTCAATCCGTCTGAAGAAGCTACATAGATAGCTCATAATATTACAGCTAGAATGCAAACACGAAGAAGAAGAAACCTGAAGAGTTGGTTTTAGAGCACTGCTTGTCCCTTGGCATTGTTCTTCCTCAGCTCATCGTTCTCCTGACGCAGTGCATCGATCCTCGACTGGAGAATACTGATCATAGCCTCTGCACTCATCATCTCAAGCTTGAAAGTCTCTCTCTCAACAGACATCTGACGAATCTCCTTCTGGAGATCATTAAGCTTCTCTTCAGGAGATGGAAGTGGAGCAGGAGGAGAAGCTTCCTTGTTAGGAGGTTGCGGGTTTTCTTTCTTTGCGGATATACCCATGAGTGAGAATTCAAGCAATGCAGAGATGGCGGTGTTGGTGGCAGCAGCAGCAGATGATGGGATTAAAGTTGCTGGTGGTGTATTGTCGACGGTTGTTGTTGTGGACGAACAGTGATCCTGTGTAGTCCTGCTTGAGTTGTTGTTGTTGGGTTCGTTTTGGCGTCTGCGTTTGTATTGGAGGAGAGGCAATGGAGCTTCTTTGTTGAGAACACATGCAGGAGGAGGACGCTCATCTTCTTCTTCTGCTTGCTCAAGTTTGAGTGCTTCCTCAACTTCATCATAATGGTTATTGTTGTTATTCTCCTGCGCCTTGGGGGCATTCTCGTGATGATTCTGATGGTTAAGTTCGATATCCATTGGGGTAGTCTCTCTTGGTGGCTCGTTGATGTTAATGAGATCCTTGCTTGCTGACTGAATTTCCTAAGACAAATTACAAAGTTATGAACCCAAGAGGAGGGTACACACAAAGATTTGAACCCACAACCACTTAAGAGATTGTTTCAACACAAATCTTATGCATGTCAAGAAATGAAGTAAACAGCTTCTGGGTTATGAAGAAAGTTCAAACCTGGTCCATCTGGTTGTTTCCATTGGCTAATGGTAGCGGCTCTGCCCTGACCTTAACGTCTACTCCTGGAATCAGAGCTACTCCATCATCAGCCCATTCCTCTTCCAAGAATGGTGCATATCTGTTCCCACTGGGTGGTCCAATGTTATTCTTGTGAAACACTCTGCACAACACATATGCATCTTGCTGCACCCAAACAAAGAACTGAGTTAAGATACGAAGTTAACTTAGGATTCCGAAGTTAACTCCTCTTAAGCAAAGAAGCCATACCACAAGGTTTCCATTGGATTCAGTTTCATAGTCCACAAGGCGATACTCGTGCATAACCCAATTGGTCCGGAGGCCATCTGGTGCACGCCCGCTGTGGAAAACGAGTGTCTTTTTCATACCGAGCAGCTGAATGTCACGGCGGATTTCTCTGTCTTTTCCAGTTGCTTTCCAGTAGCCTTTGTTAGTGGCTCGGTTCATCCTAGCGCCGTTTCCGTACTTCTTATCTAACGCGCTGTAGAAGTACCATTCCTGGTCCCTTGTCTTCAACCTCGAAAACACTGGAAACACATTGGGATACTTAGACACACAACAACAAACTTCATTTTATGAAACACAAGCAAACGATACTGAAAACACTGGAACCATACACACACATCACAGCAGAAGAGAAAAAAAAAAAACAAACTTGAGATACTTGGACACGCAACAACAAACTTCATGTCCTGAAACACAAGCAAACTAATGCGGAAGCACAAGTTAAAAAGAAATCCTTACGGAATCTGAAATACATGACACCAGAAGACAAAAACTGAAACATGACTTAATAACAACTAAACTCAAAAACTTCAGATAACCAAACACAGAATAACAAACTTCATTACCTGAAACACAAGCAAACAAAACTGAAAGCACAAGTCATAATAATTTCTTAAGGAATCTGAGGAAAAAAAAAAACTAGATTTTGCCCAGTTAATAAGTCCATAGGATGGTAATCCTTTTCACAGTTATACAGCCTAAATATAGCAAAAGGATAGATCTGCAACACAGCAAATGAATCAGAGCTCATAAAGCTAAACTCTTTTCTGAGAATTGAGTCAGGACAAGCAACAAAACAACCAGAAGCAATGAATCCACATGTCTCACAGAAAAAAAAAACCATAAAGCTAAACTCTTTTCCCACGGAAGAGACAAAGAGAGACCTGCTAAGTCCCAAGGCTCATGCTTGTAGATATCGACATCCCCAATCGCATCGAAACGTACGGGTTTACCCATAACCTTTCGCTTCAAGTAATAGCTCACGAGTTCCTCATCAGTCGGATGAAATCGAAACCCAGGAGCAAGCGATGTCGCCGCCACAGCAGTAGTACCCCTCGCAGTCGCCGTCGGCGGAGAAGACACAACAGCCATAGATTCGCGACCCATTTGAAGCAAAGACCGTACTTTGTCTTCTCTCTCTCGTTCACCAAGACGAACACCGAAGGAAAGTTGGGAAATGGGTTTTTTTTTTTAATAATAGGGAGAAGAAACCAAAGAGAGAAGAAGGCCACGATTAAAGGTACCTTCAATTGCAAGAAATTTATTTTCTTTTTTGCGTTTCCGAGAAGGCTAGAAAACAAGTGTGGATTGCGATTCCAGTTTTGCTTCTTCTTTTTTCTTTTTCATTTTCTCGATTTAATTTTTTTTTTTGAAGGGTTGCTGTAATAAAACCCTAGAAAATGTTACTGCTTAGTTTTGTCGTTTTGTGAAGTAAAATAGAGGAATCACTGTGGTAGTGGCTCAAGTGTAAGTATTAAAAGAAAATAGTTTTTATTATTTATTATTTAACGATAAATATATATATATATAGTTGATAAAAATTATATTCTATCAAGAAATAATTATAATCAAATCAGAGTAATAGATATTCTATTATTCTTTTTGGACAAAAAGAATATGTTATTATGTAGAAAAAAATATCTTAAGACAGCCATAGTTTTTTTCTTGAAATAATTTTAAAGACAAAAATGACCAAAATAAATTTTATTAAAGAGTGAAAATATATAATTATATTTTATGGATTAATTAATCTAGATTTATAGTTAGTACGAGAGAAAATTTTGGAAGTGATGTTTAAAATTAAAGAAAAAAAATTAAAAAAATAAAAATCTATTTTGATAATTTTTAAGACTATTTTGTGATAAAATTTTAAAAAAAAATATTTGAGAAAATTACCCTTATTTAAATCAAATGCAATATTTTTAACTTAACAAAAAATCAAATAGTATAGTATTCTATTTTATCTAATCTCTTAAGATTAAGAAATTATATTTTATCAGGATAAGACCGTTTTCTTTATCTTACATATGGTTAATTAAAATATATAAATAGTAACAGTGATTATTATATTACCTAGATTTATGAATGCATTTAACAAAAAAAAAACAGCGATTGTTGTACAGAGAAGTTATTAAGTTGACCCATAAAAGAAGAAAGAAAAAGTTAAATGAGAGAATAGAAGGTGAAAACAAAATAAAGGAGTGACAGGTACGTTTGCTTGCCAAAGGATACTTTACCAATAAGGCAAGCTAAAGGGGAAGAAGACTTGGTCCACACGAATCATCATCTTCCCCATTTTTTCTTCATCTTTCATTTATTGTTCTTCTTTCTTCTATCTACTAATCTACCTAGTATTGCAAGTCCAATCTAACTTTATTTCAGTTTTCAGTTCTTAGCTTGGTTTTTTGTTTATAATATTTTCGAATTATGTAAAGACTTATTAGTAAACTTACATAAATTTATTCAAATGGTGTTTTCTTAAGGTTTTTTTTAATATTATAAATAAATACGAGGAAAAAGTTGTTAATCCATGTATCTATTTGTTCTTAAAAATGAGTAATTGCATGTATATAAATTTTAGCGCAGACATATAGTATACTTAATTTTGTTTTTGTTACATTTGATTGACTTATAAGTTACCAAAATGGAAATATCAAAATCTTATAATTACATGACTTTTGACATAGAAAAGTAAATAAAATAAAACATTATTTATTTATTCTAGGCTGTCAGCTAACTGACACCACTGTCTCCATAAAAGGACAAAATGCTAAAATATCAGGACAACTTTTTCTAGCCTCATATCTCTCAAAAACCTGTTAGAGACTCGTGTTTGGTTCTGGGCCTAACTTCTTCTGAGAGAGAATAATTCTAAAGCCCATTATTTATTTGTAGCCCATTATATGACAAACAGTCTTCTGGGCCTAAAACATCCGCCTCCGAGGACTCATTTATAGCCCATTTATATACAAACAGTCTTCTGGGCCTAAAACATTCTGGTAAATTATTGCATCTTCTTATGATTTGCGGCATTTTATTTCCAGTTTGCAAAGACTTTTGGGACATTAAATAATGGACAAATCTCTCAAAAAATTTTTTTTTTGAAAGTTTTTGTCACAAAAATAGACCTTGAGATAAAAAATGACTAAAATAAGTTTTTTTATTTTAAAAATTTTAATATTTTTTAATTTTTAAACCTCAACTCCAAAACTCTTACCACATAACTCTAAACCCTAAATTTAGATTAGTTATCCCAAGGATATAAATATATATTTACATCCTTTAATAAAGTCTATTTTAATCATTTTTTTAAGTGTTATTTTTAGGACAAAAACTTTTTTAGTTCTATTCTTAACATTGCATTTTTAGTTTTATATCATAGATATTTGTGTGTGTTTACGTTGTAATGGGTAATTGTAAGGTCGAGTTTGACAGTACATAACATGTAGTAAACATTGTTATTTGTTACAAAAAGTTTGGTATCAAGAATCTTTTTTTAATACTACGGTCTACTTACGATGTACTGGAGTTGGAACAAACATGGAGTGTATGATATTAATTTTATTTTGCAACCAAAAATTCTTACATTTAATTGGGTGTAATTACATAGCATCAACTGTTGTATAATATATAGTTTTCTTTTGAAATGAAGTAAACAAAAAAAGAGGAATCTTGCAATTCTTGAACAAGCAAGGAATCAAATTTTCTTTAAAAATGGTTCATCAATTTTTGCGTAAAATTTTAAAAATTAATAAACGAATTTTGGTAATGAATATTTGATTCAATAATGGCAATCCACCAATGTAGGAGCAGAAGACAAAACAAGAGACTTTGGTTCTTCTCTCTGTTGCGTTTGTTCATGTTCATGTTCATGTTCATGTTCTTGCTTTGAAGCAAAGCTTAATCCGTTGACTCGATTCACATCTTCCGGGGCAGGTAGATTCAGATCCAAATCTAATGATACAACCGCACTCCTCGCTCTCTTAACCGGAGCCTGAACCGGCATTTGGTCAAACGACATAGGAGACAATGACAAAGCCGTGTTTGCAGTAGCCGCACCCGCAACCACCCCAATTCTTGTGGTAGAAGCGGATGCTGCGCCGACCACTGCGCCTCTATGACGTCTCATGTGACCACCTAAAGCTTGTCCTGATGTGAACTCGGCTCCACATATCCCACATTCATGGACTTTATTGTTACTCGCTTTACCGTATACCACAAGCGACCTATGGCTACTATTGTTGTTAGGAGTTGCGGTGGGAACGTTGTTGAGATGAAGAGAAACGGTGTCGTTGTAAATAGACTTCTTGAGGTCATGATCGGAGTGAAGACCCGCTGCGGCTTTAGGCTTCTTGTGGCTGGCTCTATGGCCGCCAAGAGCTTGGAATGAAGGGAAAGTCCTGTCGCATGTTTTGCATTGGTAAACATAGTAACCGGCTCTGCCTCCACTCGTGGTCCCATTAGGTGAAGATGTCTCGAGAAACCTTCTGCTGCTTGATCTATACGCATTGTTGTTATTGTTACCAGATTCTTGGTAACTCATCATAAATTGTCTTGTTTGTTGTGGTTGTTGTTGAGGAATGTAGTGACCTTGGGCGAGGAGGATCAAACAATTAGCCATGTCTTGATCTTCCTCGTCAGCCGCAGCCTTTAATGTAGCATTGTTGTTAGAAGATGAAGAGGCTGAAGATGTCACACCATTAATCAAAACGTTGTTATCATTCTTGTTGGTGTTGATCTCATCATTGAGACTCTTCTCCTTGGAAACAAGACTGGTGGAGTCTTCTTCGACCTCCGGTTCTTGAGAAGACATAGGAGGGACGATAGAGAAAGGGATTGGGGACAGTGGACGCTGTCTTTTAGTGCGCTTCCCCTTAAGGATCAAGGATTGCTCCTTCGCCTCCTCGGCTATTTCCATTGGCAAAGTAAAGAGGGAAGACCTGGAGTTGATAAGTTTTGAAGAAGATGAAATAGAGAGAATTGAAATTTGAAGATGGAGATAATAGAGGATTACAAATATATAAACATGTTTATGTGTGTTAAGAGAGAGGTATGTGTGTGGATTAGAGAGGTGCATACATAAATAGAGAGTGATTTATAAGGAGAGGAGTCAAAGAGAGACACCACATTCTCAAGTGTGTGGAATATGTTGGACTTGTTTTTTTTGCAACCTCTTAAATTTTAGTACTTCTGTTATTGTCTATATTACAATTTTCCCAACTTGGCAAAGTCATCACAATACACACAAAGAGCTAGAGAGAGAGAGAGACCAAACATAACTAACATATGTGTAAATTTAGACAATAACTTGAGTAATGTATTATTTGTCTCTTCAATATCCCTTTCTTTTACTCTGTTTAACAACCTATTCTTGGATTAGTTCTGTTATGTCCTAAAGAATCACATGTTGGCTTTTTTTATAAGATAACTACATGTGGTTAGACTCTAAATACAAATGTTTTTAATATGAATCGTCGAATCGGATCAATATCTTCTGGTTAATTACCAAAACTGATCAGTTACATTGTTTTAATAATCCGGATCTAATCTTTAACTCAATATATATTTTCGTGTGTTATTGACAATGAATGTGACATCCTTGTGATTGATATACAAATAAGTGAATAACGATCCAACTTTAGTTAAACATGCTAAATTTATATCCCGTAGAAATTATATTGCTACAGCTATATATTACATAAATTAGTTTGAATATTCTTATGTGATCTTCTACCATCATTGATAAAATATATATATGATTTTAAATCTTTAAAATAAGCCAAAAAAATGGAAGTAGAGGCTAAGAGGTTACTTTTGGTGAAGGAATGTATAAATTTATGAGTGCAAGCCTGGCTCTCACGGAACCTACGGCTCTCCCTTCCTATATCTCTACCATTACTCCACTCCCATCTTGTTTCTTTTTATTTTATTTTGTTTTGTTTATTTATTTTTTTGGCATATTTCTTATACGTCTACGTACGCATCTCTTCGCTCACATGTTGGTTTAGCGCATAAATACTCTTCTATTTAATTTGGGCAAATCAAATTTTAAACCATGAAAATGTAAAAGATAAACAATAATTGACACATCATTTTAATCTACGAATGAACCATACCGATCACACTTTACGTGGTAAAAAAGTAAGTTCGTTTTAAAGTTTAATGTGTTCTATAATCTGTTTGATGGTTTGAAATGTGTTTCTTGAACACTAAAATTTAAAATGCTACTCTTTCTGTTTCTAATTAATACATGTTTTAGTATTTTTTACTTATTTCTAAAAAAATAATATTTTAAATTTTTTATACTTTTAATAATGAATTGTAAACTTTCAAAAAATATAAATTGATAATTTTGAAATTATTGAATTACTATTGGTTAAAGTTTATGGAAAATTGTTATATTTTAAAAGTTTTTTGCATTGATAGGTAAATATTAACTTTTTTTTAATATGTGGGAAATTTTAAAATATATAATATTTAGATACAAAAGGAGTACTGCGATTTTACCGATTTAATGACTTAAGAAAGAAAAAACTAAAGTCCACCTAAAATGTCGCAAGAGTACGACGACTTATCAAACCAGACTTGAGAGTTGAGTCTTGAGACAATAATTGGGGAAGCATAACTAGACAATGACCAATTCTCTTCGTTTGAAACTATTTCCATAATGTGTAAATTCATGAGAATTTCGAAATAACTTTCACAAATAAAATAAAAACGAAATGACCAAACATATATGAAGAACCAATCAAGTGAAAAGTTAATCATCATGCCAACATCAACGACGTGTGTGGTACATATACGTTCAAATGAGGTAGATTCAATTAATTTTGTCAACTATGAATTTATGTAAGAAGGGAGTAAGGTGGTTATGTTGGTCGAGTGATAATTAATTTACAGCTTTTCAGAATCATGCATATTCGCATTAATTATTTACTACTAATATTTTGTCCCAAAAACTGTGAACTGAAAGTCTAACTTGTGTTTTGAACAAAAAAAAGAGAGAGAGTCTAACTTGTGTTGTGTATACAGTTTTAAGATAATAATTTATAGTTAATACTACATGTTAGCGTGTGTACGTATTATGAAGTATATGCCGATTTGTTCATGGTTGCATGATGTGAAGAGCACCCACTTCACGTAAAGAATATATATTACAAAGTAATAAGAAATCAATAAATCTGTGAATTTAGGCGCTGTTTTATTTTCTAAAAAAAGTCTACTCTCCGTTGTTGGATGTAGCTAATAATTAGCTTAAAATGATAGTGACCAATAATTGTTATCCCAATGATTATGGAAGAGTCGACTGGATAACATGGAGTACATGTAACCACATTATATATACAATTCAATACACGTTAGTACATACTTTCAGTATTATACACTTAAGTATTGTCGGCCAAAAAATAATACTAAGTATGTAAGCATATACTTACTTATTAGTATTGTTTTTGACCAAAAAGTATATATATATATGGAACCTAGCACCAAACCCTTTCTGACAATGGCTTAGCCTTGAATATTTTCAAGTCTTTGGACCAACGCTGGTCGAACAATTCTGGATCAGCATTTTTGGATATGTAAGTTCCATCCTCTTTGGCCACATATACTCGTAACCCCCCTTGTCGCAATAAGCATGTCCAAGTTGTCCTTCACGTATGTTAATACGATGTGGAAAGACCTTTGAATTTCACCGTAACGAGTGAACAATCCTTTTTGTTTGATTCACAATTAACTCTCAGAACACGACTATTAGGAAGGAGGTTCCTAAATATTGAGGTGTTTTAGTTTGCAAGCTTCATTTGCCCTAAAATACAAAGCAATGATTAACAAAAAAAAAACAATAAGAGCATCATTAGTAGATAGTTTCTCAAAAAGAGTCTTAAAACATCAGCAGTAGTTCAGTAAAAAAAAACACATCAGTAGTAGTACCAAATTATTAGAGTTCTGCATATAAAATAATATTAAAATAATAATAAAAAGAATGAGAAAGAGTGTTAAAAAAGTGAGAACCGATTTTCATGGAGAACTCTTACACAAATCAGAGAAACATATATATGTCATTTGCACTCTTTAACTGGATCAATTTTCTTCTGGCACTAAAATTTAATTGGATAAAAAACAATACTAAAATACTAATATGTTAATTGTATGATACTCTCTACGAGAGACTATCCACTAATCATGCTTTTAGTATTATAATATTTTAGTTATACAATTAAAATTAATAATAACAAAAAATAGATTAATAAGCGATTGACACATCATTTGGAATTTATGTCAATTGTACTATAGTCCATTCCTCAGAGCATTTTGCCTAAATACCTAATGTATATTATATCAATATTTGTTTTTTGCAATTAACATTTAAATCAAAAAATTGAGATCAGTTATATAGTTAAACATGGCATATTAGTCTCTCAAAGTATTAGAGGAGTCTCCTCGCAGAGAAAATCTTTTCTTATCTCTTCCCACTTTTTCTTCTTTCTCACACTATTAATAATTAGTTTATTATTTTAATGATTAGAAACTCATCTACGAGTTACCACTAATCATGCCCTAAGAACATTAAACTGAAGCATTAATATATATTAAAAAGTTATCCATGCAAAAATTAGAACACAAACGTGAACCAACCAATAAAGTCTTGCCGCAGACCACTCAGTGCCAGAAAGTTAGGCTAGCCAATAAGAGTAAACCGAACGGTCTGGCTTATTCTAAGAGATTCACATACATGTGTGCTAAAAGGAGTACATCAAATGTAGCACACTAAAAGTTTCACTTGAATGTAAAGGTTTCTCATGGAAAAGGCGTGATAATTATATAAACATGAATAATGATGTTGTTGCTAAAGATGTTGGCCACTCATCCACCTTTGGAACATGATATAACTCTCCTCTGGTTTATACTCTGCAGTGTGTCCTCCTCCCTAAAATCAAACCCACTATATATAAGTGAGAAAACCACTATCAAAATGTTTGAATGTAAACAGAGAAAAGACTTGCTTTAATAGTAGCAAATGTCATCTTATTGGCATAAGTCCTCGTGTATCTGCCAAAAACCGAGTGAATCTAATGAGCTCATAGGACTAAAGAATGAAAATAACAAGAGAATGAAAAAAAAATGGTAATGTACCCGGCGATTTGATCGCTTATCATCCAAGGTCTCCAGTCATCAATGATGGAATAGTTAAGAGATCTAATCCAAGCTAGTGTTCCAATGATAGGTACCAACATATCGTGATCACCACTGTTCACCCAAAAAGAACTAAGTTTACAAAAAAAAGCCTTGAATTTGTCCACTGCTTCTTTCAAAAGGAGGCTAAACTCTGACCTGTAGATGAGAGAACGGTAGCCATTGATGTTGTTATTCATATGGTACGGTACACTGCTTTTGATGTCATGGGTGTAAGGTATTCCCCAGTTACAACGTACCCATTTCTCTTTACTCTCCTGCAATCATATTATTAGTGACCCACATAAGAAATTGGAAGGAAGCTTAAGATAGGTATGTTTGAAACTCATCTAATTTATTACATAGTTTCTCATCGTTACAACTACCTTATGAATATGAAGAGCCTTGCGCACACTCTCATCATTGGCCCAGTAGGTAGTTAACACGTAACGATAAGTCTGCAAAAACAAACTCGTATGTTTACTTTCTCCATGCTGTAACAGTTAACAGACGGTAAGATAGATTACTTACATAGCAATCGGGAAGTGTGTCTTCAGTTTCTTCGCACAATGGCGTTAAAATAAGTCCGGGGTTTAGACTATCAACGCACTTTAAAAAAAAAAAGCACCACAAAAGTCTTGAGTTAGTGATAAATCTTACAAGAACTAAACTCTTGATGAATATGTGTACCTTATGATATTCTTCAACGAGTTTCAAGCATTCTGTGTTACTTGGATCAACAGTTTCATATTCTCCTTTGCAAATTCTCTTCATAGACTGCTTGAGAAAACAGAGTTTTGAACTACTTTTGTTACATTAAAGCAAACAAGAGTACGCATGTCTGTGTTTCATACCTCGTAAAGTTCATCAGAGATCAGTGCCATTCCATGAGCATAAGGAATGCGACTGTTATAATCAAATGCAACTTCGGTTGATGGGTTTCCGAGCACATAGCCCTGTTTTTGAAGGTAACTATCAGTTTTATCAAGTCAAGGTATGTATATATATGTATGAAGCAACAAGTATCAGTGAACCTGAAGGTTTATTGGAGGGTTGCAGCATGCATAGTTTCCTGCAACATCATGTTTATACAGTTACAAAATTGCAAAATAATGTGTAAGTGTTGGAGAGAAGATCCCATTGGAAAGATGTAAGGGACTTGAGTAGTATATAAGGGACTTGGGCCAATCCACTTATCGTCAATTGGTTTTAAGTTGGAAGCCCATAATAATCCAAATCTATCATGGTATCAGAGCGGGCCCACACCCTGACCCATTAATCCGGCCCGGACAGTGGTCCGATCATCCCACGAATTGATGGCCCAAGAAGGCTCAATTCTTTCGAGATTGCTAAAGAATAAAAAGCATCGTCTCGGAGGGGGAATGATGGATTCTGCGAGATTAATAGTTATACGCACCATTATCTCGAGGGAGGGTGTTGGAGAGAAGATCCCACATTGGAAAGATGTAAGGGACTTGAGTAGTATATAAGGGACTTGGGCCAATCCACTTATCGCCAATTGGTTTTAAGTTGGAAGCCCATAATAATCCAAATCTATCAGTAAGAAATGAGACGCAAAGTAGTAAATGAAGAAAACAATAACATTCATGCCTTTTGAGATTTGTTGAACGAGTGCTGGAACAACCATACCGGAATAAGAATCTCCACCTACATAGAAAGGGTTGGAGGAAAACTCTTGATGCTTGTTTAGCCACTGCACAACAACCACACAAAGGCTCATAAGAGTATGTATATGCACAAAGAAGAGATGCTTCAAGAGACGACCTTGTAAAGAAACTCGTGGATCCGCTTGACTTCTCCTAAATCACTAGGTTTGCTAGCAAGTTCTTGAGTTCTTGAGTAGGAGAAGCCAGTTCCAGCAGGCTGATCCAAATATATTATACTCGAAATCTGATACACAGCTTAAAACATGAGGCAGGGAGTTGTAATCTCAAGTCATATTTTTAAAATCTGTACAACACTTTGTGCTCTAACCTTAGTCCATGAATATGTAGTAGAGACCATGGAAGGAACAGTTCCATTATAAACCTCCAACTTCACAGTAATAGGTCCTGTTTGTTTATTTCTTTTTGTTTAATTTTGATCCACTGAACAAAAACAAGAGACACAATCATTACCATTCTCGTAAAGAAGACCGGAGATCGAAGAGCAACCAGGACCACCATTTAACCAGAGAAGAAGAGGATCTTCTTTTGGATTCCCCTCAGATTTAATGAAGTAGTAGAACAACTGCACTTGTTCTTCCTCACCTACACCAATATACCTTTCAAGAAAAAAAAACATACTTTAACTCCAAACTCAGAACAAAACCGGTTTAGTATGGTAGAGATTTTTTTCAGGAAACAAACCCGGTTTCAAGCTCAAAAGGAAGAGGACCATCAAAACCAGGAAGATGCTTGATAATAGATGCAGAATCAACAACATTGCGACACAAGATAACAAGAACAAAAAGAAGCAGTAGCAGCAGCTTTTGGATAGAGGAAACGTGGTCGTTAGCCATTTAGTGTTTTGATTAAACCAGTGTCTTTTAAGACTAATTATATTATCTTTTATGTTAGAAAAAGTACTCACACACACAAAAGGCGTACCGTAATTTACTTTATCTTCTCTTCACAGTGAACTGTCTCCATCTTTGGATTTTGTTTTTGACTATTTATCCGAATCAGGCGAATCTTGTCACGTTTTTCCTTTTTAGTGAAATTTACACTCGTAATTTAATTTTAAATACAAAAATGTATTGTAAATTCAATTAAATATAAAAATAATTCAAAAGTCTATTGAAATTACAATAAATTCTTTATGATCAAACAAAAAAATTATATTGAATTTATTATTATAGTTATTCGCGTGAGAAAAAAATTTTTTAGAAGTATTTTTGTATAGTAGACTTTAAAATTAATTTAAAACTTTTATAAAAAATATTTATATAAGCAAAAAAATTGAAAACATGTAACCATAAATACTTATAAAAATATAAATTAAATTTAATAAAATTGAATTGTTTTCAACATAGATAAGTGAATGTAGATGAAGTTATGATAATCTTTGGTTTAAGTTTTGGTAACATAAGTTATAATATTATTAGTATTTTTAGGGTTTGATTTTGAAATTATAAAAAGTAGTTAATTACAAAAAATAACACACAGACAATTAAAATTTAAAATATTTTTAATATGTGTTGAAAAATTCTAAAACAGGGATATTTCTCAAAACAAAAGGAGTATAAAAAGTCCAAAAGCCATGCAAAGATTAGAACACAACCGATAAACCCGTGCCGCATAGCATTCGGTGCTAGGAAGTTGTGCTTGCCATTAAGATTAAACCAAACGGCTTGGCTTATTCTAAAATATTCAAATAGAAGTGTGCTAACATGAGACAATGTTGATAAATCAACTGTAAAATAAAAGTACACATTAAAAGTTTCACTTGAAAAATAAAGGTTTCTTATGGAGAAGGCGTGATAATTATATATAATAAAAGTACACATTGAACCGGGCTGAAGAATCTTCTCTTTTCTCGTGGGTTAAAGCCTCTCACCGATTTGGTTCGGTTATGATTTAACCGGTTTGATTGCTTTAGGCAATCAATTAGATAAAGAAATTTCTTTTTTTTTGGTTCGGTTGATTCCCTTGTTCATTCGGTTTATACTATTAAAGAACAGTTGCACACCAAAAAGGTTAAAAAATTACAGTCATACTGTTTAAATAATCTCACCAATTTGGTTCGGTTAAACCTTAACCGGCTCGCTGGCTTTGATCAATCAATTATATAAAAAGTGGTTCAGTTGAATTTTAAACTGGTTCGCTGGTTCTATTCGGTTATATCAGAAAATAGTTGCACGCCGAAAAAGAAAAATATATTAGAAAACGTGAATTTGTCCACTACAATCACAAAATTATATTGTCTTGCCAATATAGTAAAATCATTTTTCCCCCAAAAATCATAAAAGTAAGTTTTCCCATCAAAACCGTAAATTAATATCTTCTCATTAAAAGTTTCTTGCAAAATCCATAAAATTAAGTTTCGTCAAAACCGTAAAAATAAATTTTTCTACTACAACTACAAAATCACATTTTCCCGTCTAAACATAAAATCGTGTTTTCGTGCTAAAAATCGTATTTTTCCACAAAAATCGTACTTTTCTACAAAAATCGTAAAATCACATTTTTGTCAAAATCACAAATTTGAATTTTCCGACACAAATCGTAAATTAAGTTTTCTGGTTAAAACGAAAAAATTAAGTTCTCAAGCATATTAAAATTGTGTTTTAACCGTAAAATTGCATTTTTATGCCGAAATTACGAAATTATATATTTTCCCAAAATCATACCAAATTTTCAAAATACGTTTTTCCACAAAAAAAAATTGTGTGTTTTCTACCAATACCGTAAATTCTATTTATTGATCTAAGCTAGCTTAAAACTTTAGCTTTAAACTCCAAACCAACAAAAACATCTTTCATATCTAAAACGTAAACAAACTTTCCAAAAATCGTTAAATTTATGCCAAGAAGAAAGTACGAAAACCAAGAAGACAAATCACAAAACAATCTAAAGCCAACCTATATAAGTTTGATTATTCAAGCGAAGTGAACATAAAATCATTAGTTTGTGTCAGAACAAAACTTTATCAACATTATCCGCTGGCGTATCGCGGATATTTACTTAGTGTAACTAAAAACATTAACATGAAGCCATTCATAGTGTGTTTTTAAATATTTATATACTCCATCCAAAAAAGTTGTTTCAAAAAATTATTTTTTACATTTTAATACATTATTTAATGAAAAAAATATAAACTTTAAAATTATAGTTGTATTTATTAAAATTTTATTAGTTAAAGTTATGAAATTAGTTAATTACAAAAATTAATATATTGACAATTAAAATTTAAAATATTTTTAATATGTGCTAAAAAATTCTAAAATATAGATATTTTTGAGACAAAAAGAATATAAAAAGTCGAAAAGCCATGCAAAGATTAGAACAGAACCGATAAACTCGTGCCGCAAAGCATTAAGTGCTAGAAAGTTGTGCTTGCAATTAAGATTAAACCAAACGGCTTGGCTTATTCTAAAATATTCAAATAGAAGTGTGCTAACATGAGACAATGTTGATAAATCAACTGTAAAATAAAAGTACACATTAAAAGTTTCACTCGAAAAATAAAGGTTTCTTATGGAGAAGGCGTGATAATTATATATAATAATAAGGTTGTTTCTAAAGAGGTTGACCACTGATCCACCTCTGGAACATGATAGAACTCTCTTCTGGTTTATACTCCACAGTGTGTCCTCCTCCCTATAATCAAACCCAACACGAAATCAGTTAAGAAACACAAGCGAGAACACCACTCTTAAAATGTTTGAATGTAAACAAAGAAAAGACTTGCTTTAATAGTAGCAAACGTCATCTTATTGGCATAAGTCCTCGTGTATCTGCCAAAAACCGAGTGAATCTAATGAGCTCATAGGACTAAAGAATAAAAAGAAATGGTAATATACCCGGCGATTTGATCGCTTATCATCCAAGGTCTCCAGTCATCAATGATAGAATAGTTAAGAGATCTAATCCAACCTTGAGTTGCAAGATAAGGTACAAACATATCGTGATCACCACTGTTCACCAAAAAAAACCCAATTTTACAAAAAAAAGACTTGAATTGTCTACTGCTTCTTTCAAAAGGAAGCTAAACTCTAACCTGTAGATGAGAGAACGGTAGCCATTGATGCTGTTATTCATATGGTATGGTACACTGCTTTTGATGTCATGGGTGTAAGGTATTCCCCAATTACAACGTACCCATTTCTCTTTACTCTCCTGCAATCATATTATTTAGTGACAATGTCTCACATAAAATGATGGAAATAAATTTAATTACTATATACTCCATCTCTTTCATTTTAAGTGTTATTTTAACTTTTTACAATGAATTAAGAAAACAATTAATTTTGTATATTTTCTATATAAAAACACAATTACCTAACTATATTTTAACCAATAAAAAAATAAATTGTAATACAAAGTTAATAAATTTTGTATCGAAAGTCGAAAACAACACTTATTTTGTAACAAAAAATTGCTCTACAACAATACTTAATATGAAACGGAGAAAATACTCCCTCCGTTTCAGAATGATGTATGCTTTAGACTTTTCACACATATTAAGAAAACACGTAAATTTTAGATTATAAATGCATTATTTTTTGTACTTAGTTATTTCCCGTAACTTTTAGCCAATCAAAATTCAGTAAACCAAGTTAATGTTTTTGGAATCTACAATTTATCATTATTACTTGCGTTGAAAATGTAAAATATAGATCTTTTAGAAACAAATATTTTTTCTAAAACATAGATCATTATGAAACAGATGGAGTATAAAATAGATAGATTAATCCACTTATTACCAATTAATTTTATATTTGGAACTCATCTAATTTATTACATAGTTCCTCATTGTTACAAAATAAAATAGGAGAGTAAAGGGTTAACTTCTGTCATATTTAATACCTTATGAATTTGAAGAGCCTTGCGCACACTCTCATCATTGGCCCAGTAGCTAGTTAACACGTAACGATAAGTCTGCAAAAGCAAACTCGTATGTTTACTTTCTCCATGCTGTAACAGTTAACAGAGAGTAAGATAGATTACTTACATAGCAATCAGGAGTTGTGTGTTCAGATTCTTCGCACACTGGCGTTAAAATAAGTACGTAGTTTAGTCTATCAACGCACTATAAAAAAAAAAACCACAAAAGTCTGAGTTAGTGATAAATCTTACAAGAACTAAACTCTGAACTCTCCATGAGTGTGTGGGTACCTTATGATATTCTTCAACGAGTTTCAAGCATTTTGTGTTACTTGGATCAACAGTTTCATATTCTCCTTTGCAGATTCTCTTCATAGACTGCTTGAGAAAACAGAGTTTTGAACTACTTTTGTTACATTAAAGCAAACAAGAGTAAGTATGTCTGTGTTTCATACCTCGTAAAGTTCATCAGAGATCAGTGCCATTCCATGAGCATAAGGAATGCGACTGTTAAATTCAAATGCAACATCGGTTGATGGGTTTCCGAGCACATAGCCCTGTTTTGAAGGTAACTATCAGTTTTATCAAGTCAAGGTATGTATATATATGTATGAAGCAACAAGTATCAGTGAACCTGAAGGTTTATTGGAGGGTTGCAGCATGCATAGTTTCCTGCAACATCATGTTTAAACAAAAATATTGTTTAAGAAATGAGACACAAAGTAGTAAAAATGAAAGAAAAAAAAACATTCATACCTTTTGAGATTTCTTGAACGAGTGCTGGAACAACCAAACCGGAGTAAGAATCTCCACCTACATATAAAGGGTTGGAGAGAAACTCTTGATGCTTGTTTAGCCACTGCACAACAACCACTCACAAAAAGAGGCTCATGAATGCTCCAAGAGACCCCCAAGTAAGTCTTCTTTTTCACGTACCTTTTGGAGAAACTCGTGGATCTGCTTGGCTTCTCCTGAATCACTAGGTTTACTAGCAAGTTGTTGAGTTTTTGAGTAGGAGAAGCCAGTTCCAACAGGCTGATCCAAATATATTATACTCGAAATCTGATACACAACTTAAAAAACATGAGGCAGGGAGTTGTAATCTCAAGTCATATTTTTAAAATATTGACAACACTTTGTGCTCTAACCTTAGTCCATGAATATGTAGTAGAGACCATGGAAGGAACAGTTCCATTGTAAACCTCCAACTTCACAGTCATAGGCCCTATTTATTTAATTTTGATTCACTGAGCAAGAGCAAAGCAGAGACACAAGGTAACAAAGAGTTAAAGAGACTTTTAGCTACCATTCTCGTAAAGAAGACCGGAGATTGAAGAGCAACCAGGCCCACCACTTAACCAGAGAAGAATAGGGTCTTCTTCAGGATTCCTCTCAGATTTAATGAAGTAGTAGAACAACTGCACTTGCTCTTCCTCACCTACACCAATATACCTTCCAAAAAAAAAAAAAAAAAACATACTTTAACTCCAAACTCAGAACAAAACCGGTTTAGTATGGTAGAGTTTTTTTCAAGAAACAAACCCGGTTTCAAGCTCAAAAGGAAGAGGACCTTCAAAACCAGGAAGATACTTAATGATAGATGCAGAATCAACAGCATTGCGACACAAGATAACAAGAACAAAAAGAAGCAGTAGCAGCAGCTTTTGGATATAGGAAACGTGGTCGTTAGCCATTTAGTGTTTTGATTAAACCAGTGTCTTTTAAGACTAATTATACTATCTTTTATGTTAGAAAAAGTACTCACACACAAAAGGCGTACCGCAATTTACTTTATCTTCTCTTCACAGTGGACTGTCTCCATCTTTGGATTTTGTTTTTGACTATTTATCCGAATCAGGCGAATCTTGTCACGTTTTTCTTTTTTAGTGAAATTTACACTCGTAATTTGATTTTAAATACAAAATTGTGTTTTCAGACCAATCATTGAATCTTTTATGTTAGAAAAGTCTGCACACACACACACACACAAAAGGCGTGCCGTAATTTACTTTGTCTCCTCTTCACAGCCTTTCTGTCTCCATCTTTGGATTTTGACTATTTATCCGAATCTTGTCACTTATTTCTTTTTTTTTTATTAATATAAAACAAACAAATTAGAAACTTTGATTACGGCACACATCTTCAGAGCTTCTTGTTTAGAAAATTGGCAAAATAAAACACCTAGAACTTGAGTTTGTCTCAATAAAATTTTGTCTAAGATTTTTGTCCCACTAAAATTTTAATTATTCTTAATACAATTATAGCCTTAGATTAATTAAAATTTAACTTAATTAAAATATAGAATATTTATTAATTGTTTTGTTAATACAATTTTATAAGTAAAAAGAAATGTAAAATACAAAAACTCCAAAACCGTCTGCAACTCTGTTTCTTCTTCGACGAAATTGCTGCTTCCGACACAGTTCGTCGCCGACTGTTCTTCCAAACTTTAACAAAGAGATGTCATCCCTCTTCACACCTTTAGCTTTTAATTTCATTCATGGATTCCCAAATTTCTTCCAATGCAAAAAATAAGGTCTATGATTCCAGTGACGACTCCTCCGAAAGAAAGCTTTCCAGTGTATATCCTCGGTGGCTGTATCTAAAAAAGTGGTCGGTGACCATCCCTCCATCTCCTCAACCGTCCAAGTTCGGTCCACCTCTTCCAAAATCATCAACTCCTCTTATTGAGACAAAGGATTTGAGAATTTACGATATCTCGTGGTCTCGAACGGGGTGAGAAGTCAACACATCCTCTAAAAATTTAATGGCATGTGTGACTAATATTATTCTTTGCCAGGTGAAATAAATCAATAGTCTTTCCGTCCTAATGGTTAATTGTCTTGCAAAATTGTTATAGTTGGTGGGTTTGAATCTCAATTTCTGTTCTTTTTTCACCTTTTCTTGAAATTTAATTAATGAGACACATTAGATATTATGTAATATTTTAAGTAGATTTAGATTATATTTAGGAAACATATTAAACAAAATATGGAAATTTCCATATTTTCCTGATTTATGTAGAAGACTTAAATTAAGTAGATTAGAACAATGAATAATGGGTGGAAAATCTATTTTTTCCTAGGCGTAATATTAGGTAATAGCTAGAACTGGTTATAACACATAAACAAGATAAGGTAAAACGTAGAGTTAATTCTAGAAGTTGTAATCAGTCTTTAGGTAGACTATCGATATCTTGTTAGAATACAATCGAACGAATTATAGCAAAGGTAGAATATATAAGAAAGTTTTGTTTATGTTATAGACCAAAGATAGATCAATGTATAATATTTAGTGTCTAATTTCTAAACTAAGTAGATGACCAGAATGAGTATTTTATGCTCAGGTAGAACATAAAATAAAATTTGATTTCACTATTTTTAAAAGAAAAAAAAACATACAAATAGTCTTACTTATGTTTCTAATAGTTTTCATTTTTTTTGAAAATTTTAAAATTTAAAATATTATTTTTTTCACAACAAAACGATAAACATGTCTAAAAGTAGTCTAAAAAATCAAAAATCCTAATATAACAAATAAAAAGTTAAAAGTGTCACATTTTTCCAATTTTCTCAAAATAAAACGCTAAATCTAGTTGTTTTAGGGCATCTACAAACACGGAGTATTTTACACAAAAATATTAACATTAAACTAGCAAATCTTTCCAAAAATCATCGTCACTTTTGTTTTGAAAATCATTCTACTCATAATTTTTCATATAGTATTAATAAGGCACGTTTGTTTTTGTATCCAGAACCTTTATCTAAATAGAAAATCTATAGTTTTAAAAATATTTAGATAGTTGAAATGAAAAAAATATAAAGTTTAGTACGACATCTATATCTTTAATACAAATATAAAAATTAATTAATTACTTAGTATTATTATATAATATTTTAAATTAGAAATCGTGTTTTCGTCAAAACTGTAAAATTAAGTGTTCCAGTGAAACCTACAAAATCGAGTTTTACAGAAAATCGTGTTTTCCTACAAAAATAAATTTTCCACCAAAATTACAAATTATGTTGTTTTGCCAAAATAGTAAAATCACGTTTCCCTCCAAAAACCAACCGTAGTGGTCAGATGGGCGAGGAGCTCAATGTCAGTGCTTTGTTGCAGGGAGATGGTGAGATGAAGCTATACCGTGTTTGCATTGAGATGGGCGAGAAGAATCTCATTATCAGCATTCATGTTCGTTGGTGGGCACTGCAATGTCGTCTCAGAGATTATTTACCAAGGGATGGGCAGTGAGTTGAATATGCATAAGAGCATTGGGAAGCTGTGGCGATGTAAGAAAATGGGGACTGATATGTAGCTGCTAGACGAGTTCTCCAGGAGCATGATTTTTCAACTCTAGATTCAGAATGTTTGACAAGTCTTGAAGGTTACAATACAATATCTGGTTGGATGAGAACATTTTTCACACATGGCCATTTCTGTGCTAGAAAGCAACGTCACATTGGTTGGTTTAAAACAAGATCTCTGCTGAGAATTGCAGTAGGTTGAAAAAGCATATGCAGGCAGGTGGAGAACACTGTACAGAACTACGAAGAGGTTGTTGGGTCTGTACAATTCACCAGAACAATGTGGAAAGCTCTGCAACATAAAGGAAATGGAATCATGGAGCATGCGGAATCGCATGTTAAGGACATAGAAGGTCATACGGCTTCTGCAGAACTGTTCTTGGAGGTGTTGTTTTTTCTCAAACTTTCAGCAGCTGTTAGAGAGATTTGTATACTGAAGCGAACAAAGTCGAAGAGTGCCAGGGACTGCTTCATTGAGGACAAGGTCAGTTTTAAAGAGGTGGGTAATGTTACTTATGGATTAATGACGTGGAGGTGGGAATGGATTGATGACGTGGAGATGGGCAAGTGGAATCTACAGCCTCACGAGAAGAGCATGCCAAGGAAGGAGGAAGGCTTCATTATATAAGTAGTATCTAGAGCAAGAATAAGAATCATCTAAGAAAGTAGATCAAACTTGTGTAAGGGAGGTGAGAGTACTCCATCATAAATCTCTTAAACCTTGTATTTGCTTTGATCTTTGGAATACATCAGTGTTTTTCTTTACATCATAGCTTTTTACAAGCAACTCGTATCAGAATGATAGTTTTTTTTTAACATAATCTTGGGAATGATAGTTATTTAAGACTATTCATCAAAGGACATTGATGTGGGGGTTTCAAACAACTTGGTTGGTGAGAGTGTCTCGTTGACTAAATATTTCAGTGTATACTGCTTTGTCAATCCCAAAAGTATTATGGCATAGTGCTGAGAGGTTTGAAGGAGGGGATAGTATTAACTTATCTTTTTATGAAATTGATGAGGATAGTCTAATAAACCAATCTGAGACAGAACAAAACTACGAACATTTCTCGAATCTCTCCCTTGGTCGCGTCTATGTTCCAAGTGTGGTCCCTCTTCCATGCGTGAATAAGAAGAGAGAGCGTTTTGTTTTAGTCTTTGTTTTGTTGATCTTCGGACATCTGTATCTAGGAATCAACTATGTTACTGTATAGATGTTACTAAGTTGACATTGGTTTTGGATAGTGTATTACAATCTTGACAAGTTTTAGTTTTTGAATCATATGTGTATATCAGTCTCAGTCGATCAAACTTGCCCAGGCACTATTAAATAAATGGGGTCTTTTTATTTCAACAAAACTAATGGAAAGAGTTTCTGCTTGATTTTGAAAAAAACAAAGTTGTTATGTAGTAATTCATGAATCATTTCTGTTTATAAATACAAAAGAGTAAAAACATAACATTGCAAATGAGTAGCAATGACCAACAACATTTAACATATTATTTACCAAGCCTTACCGTGAATGTACAATGTTCAAGAGTGTCTCCAAGATGTGTAGATAGGATTCATATGCTGAGTCAGAGATGTCAATCCTTGAGGAAAGGAAGACGAGTAACTGTATTCCCCATGCTATCATCTTCTCCTTTATTTGGTGATGAAGATGGCAACATTTTTTTGGTGGATCGACGAGGAAGTATCTGAAGACGTGGATTGAGATGAGTGCCAAGATTCTCCACCGCGAGTTGATAACTCTCTACCAGCTCTAGTTGCCGGACTATTATGTCTGACCGTCTAGGAAGAAGCTCCACCGGTTCACCTCCTGGGATGACAATGTATTCAATTGCTAGACGAACCTCCTGTGTTTCCAGAAACAAAGATAATAACCAGTAAGTATACTCGCAAGTGTGTCTAATATATAGTCATTGTAACTGTCTTCCAGCCTTCTTTAACATGATATTGTATAAATCCTAGTGAACTAAGAGATGATAGTCTTTACCTCGAGTGCATCAAGTTCTTCTAAACTCGGTTTGCTCTCTGGAGCATCATCATTGATCTCAATATCATCAACAGAAGTTTTCTCTATGGATATAGGGGCTGAGCCAAAGGATTCTCTACCAAGGATCATTCGGACTGCCTTGACCATCTGAGCCATTGTAGTTGACTGCAAAGTATAAACAGGAAGAAAGAAATGGATCAAACTAATGAAACATAGGAATGCGTTGAATAGTCATTATCATCAGTCATGAAAGAAGAATGATACCTTGATGACAAATATCGGTAGCTTGTGTAATTTGGCAACACGACGGATCGATGGATTCTGTTTCAATTCAGAACTTGAGGCTAGAATGACATCTGCTTCTCCAACATCATCGGTCACTTCTATGTCGTCTTCTAGGCCCATAACTTCGGCTACTTGAAGGAGATCAGCTTCAACGACCTAAATCACAGTAATATAGTTACTGTCTTTGGCTGTTTAACATCAAGATTATTTTTCAAGGATCATAAAACAGGATCGGGTTCCTTACGTTGTAAGTATAAACATGAACAGGTGAACTTCTTTGGCTCATGGGTATGTTACTGCTGGCCTTCTTATACCGAGTGGGAAGAAAGTCTTCTTCATCTTCGTCGTCAGAGAGCACTTCACTTGCAAAATCTAAGTTGAGCAATGGTGCAGGCTCCGCTTCAAGGTTCTCCAAAGGAATGGGAGTCACTAGCTTATGAGGAACATCATCTTCGCCACGAATTTGACGGATCTCACATGGAGAGGATTTCCCTACAATAACAAAAAGTTTGTTTGGTTTGGTTTCACTATGAAGGCGGAAACTGTTTTAAGTGAACTTACCAGCTAGTATAGCATCAACAGTGACATCTAGCCTTTTATGAACACGACACTCAGTTCTCGATATCATCTCTACAGCACAAGTAAAAGTTGGAGGTCCTTTTCTTTCAAGAATTGTCTTCTGCACTTTTCGTTTCCTTGCTTCTTCATCACCAAGAGTCACACTCTGTATAAGAAAAATCCAAGTCAATGTCTACTCCTAAAATAAGAAAGCAAAAAAAAAGAGTTAAGTTGTAGTCAAATGGTCACAACCTCAATACCACCAATAAGGATCTGCAAAGAGGGGTTCTTGATGATGTTGTCAATAGTCATTCCATGAGCAGTTGCAACAAGCTGGACTCCTCGCTGAGCAATAGTGCTAGCAGCTAATGCTTCAAGCTCTGTTCCTATCTCATCGATGATGATAGTCTCAGGCATGTGATTCTCAACCGCCTCAATCATAACCTGTGTGACATTTTTTTCATGAATACACAACACACAACATATACTTTTATTACAAAAACTAAAGAGTTCATAGACTTACATCATGCTGCAAATTCACATTTGGAACTTGCATCCGCCTAGCACGGCCGATTCCAGAATGGGGAACATCACCATCACCACCGATCTCATTTGACGTATCGACAATCACCACACGCTTCCTGTGCTCATCAGCTAACATCCGTGCGATTTCTCTGTACAAACCCAACCAATCAAGTCACATAACATGTAACACCACAATCGCATCTTGAGATCATCACTCATATACATTATAAAGTTCATTACCAATGCGGATCTAAATCAACATACCTGATTAAAGTAGTTTTGCCAACTCCAGGAGAACCTATGACCAAGATGGAACCTCCTCCTTCAATCAAGTCTCTTATGATCTCTGCACTTCCAGACACAGCTCGACCCACTCTACATGTTAAACCAATTATCTGCAGTTTCCGGTTACGTATAGCGCTTATACGATGCAAAGATCTGTTAATCCCTGATCGGTTATCATCTGAAAAATCGCCAACCTAAAATTCAAAACATTCATCTTCTCTAAGGCATCTGATAAGTGAGTTTGCATGTAATAAGATCAAAGACACACACCTTTGATACGGCAAGCTTCAGATCTTGTGGTGTCACAGGCATCTCTGAGATCACCCAATCGCCGGAAGGGAATCGAGCAAGTGGCTTTCTTCCCAAATCCATCACCACCTCGATTAACTCCCCGATCGACTCGTGCTTAGCGAGCTCCTTCCTCGTCGCCGGAGGAAGGATGTCGAGGAAAGCGTCGAGCTCCACCATAGGCGTCTTCCGCGATGTGGAGTTCTCTGAGTCAGCTGAAGGTAGCTGAACGTCGAAGCTGAATCCATCAGACGGTCTCCGCACTGGAGACGGCGACGCCGGAGATGGAGTCTTTGACGATGCGATTCTCTGACGCGCGCCACGTGTCCGACGGAATGAGGAGGAGGAGGAGGAGGAGAAAGCGGCTGTGGTGGTGGAGATCAACCGTCGCGATGCTTGCCATGAGCTGTTGATGTCGATCAGAACTAGCCGTGAATTCAACGCCCTCATCACAATTTGTTATTTTAAATTTGTTTTTTTTTTCAATTAAAATAATGAAAATTAAGAAATAAAAAGATTCGCTTTTCGTTTTGAGATTCGGGAGTGGTGTTGGTGTATGTGTTTTCTGAGAGCAGGGAAGGAGCTTACTAAAAAGAAAAAAAAATAAGCTAAACGAGAACGACGACGTTTGCGGTTTACTGTTTGGTTTTTCTTCTTGTTTTTTCAAATAATATGATGCGTGAAGACTGAAACTAGTGGAAAATATTCCAAAGGATCAAAGCATCTCTTCATGGAAGCTGCATCTGTAATTGAGCAAGACAAAGGTAGGGGGTCCATTGTGGAAGGAAAGATAACATTGCCGTTTAGTCAAGTGGTTTAGGTGATGCCACGTGGAGAGTTAGACAATCTAGTTGACACGTGTCTGGTAGTGGAGCTGCCGTTTTGATTGCCAATCTTCGGGGACTCTTTTGACGGATGTAAACCAAACCAAAGTGACGGACTTGTTGTTTCGCACGGTTGGTGAAAAACTCGTCAACTTTTATGGTTCTGCAAATTTAAGATTTGACCCAACTTTGAAGACTAGATTAAATCGAATAAAAAACCAAACTAAATTAGTGAAATCAAAGTTTTCCTTCTCATCTTCGTTTTTTTCTTTCTGTTTGTTAGCCCAATGGGCTTATTTTGCTTTCAGTGGTATTTTGGGCTTAGGATATTCTGATTGTATCCATTTGGTTAGGAATGTTTTACTTAAAAATATACAAACTTACGCGAGAATTTAGGCCCATTATGTAGTTTTGTCGTTATAAAACATTTAAAGTCCAAGATTGCAACAACCGACCTTAGCTCAGTTGGTAGAGCGGAAGACTGTAGTGGGTTCTCCCAAAGAAATCTTTAGGTCGCTGGTTCGATTCCGGCAGGTCGGATTACTTTTTGTTTTTTTCTAATATGTGGGACCCACTCTGACCCATCTTTTGCTTCCCATACAACTCGCGTGACTAAACCGTTGATTAAACCAGACGTTATCTTCGCGTAACAGATCACTAACTATTTTTCTCGAAATTCCCAAATTAACCCCAAACTTCGCGGGCACGTTTCAATTCTCGACACTTTCTTCTCCCATGTGTACAGCTTCTCCTCACTCATATACAATCTCAAAAACACGAGAAAGAAGCACAGTTTGAGAAAACGGAAAAAACAAACGAAAATGGAGAAAATGACTTTCCTCTCGCTTCTCTTGCACTTCGCCGTCTTCATCGCTAGTACACCTCAGTCATCTTCTTTTCTATTGAACGATCGCAGCTTCGAGATACCGAACTTGCCTTCATCGCGCGCCGAGAAGCTGATCCGTGAGCTAAACCTATTTCCGAATCTGGATGTGAACGTGATCGATGACAGTGATTCGTCTCTACTTTCCGAAGATCTACCTTCGATTGTCGAACGGAACTTCATATTCCCGAATATTCTTCCCAACGGCGGTGGCCCCTCCCTCGAGGATTTAGGTCATCATGCTGGTTACTACAAGCTCCCCAAATCTCAAGGCGCAAGGTAAGCTCTTGTTCTTCATGTGTATCTTGAATTGAAGCTTACTCGCACCGTCTCGTGTAGTACTATCTGTGCATTAGTATCTGATTTGTTATGCTTAATTAATAATTTGCAGCTAGCTCTTGACTAGGTTGTGTGATTATGATAATAGGAATCTCAATTAAATGTTCGATTGGTGTGTGTGTTAGGATGTTCTACTTCTTCTTCGAGTCACGTAGCAAGAAGGATGTTCCTCTTGTGATTTGGTTGACTGGAGGGCCTGGATGTAGCAGTGAATTGGCTATGTTCTATGAGAATGGTCCTTTCAAGCTCAATCAAAACATGTCTCTTGCTTGGAATGAGTATGGTTGGGACCAGGTAATCTATGATCCTTTGTAAATATTAATCTTGTTCACTTGGTCCTATAACTATCATTATCTTGCAGGCTTCCAATCTCCTGTATGTTGACCAGCCTGTTGGAACTGGTTTCAGCTTCACCACTGACAAAACTGATATCCGTCATGACCAAACCGGAGTAGGCGATGATCTGTATGCTTTTCTTCAGGTCTGGCACTGGGATATTCTCAAACTTACTTCAAAGCTTTGACTTGGATAAACCTCTTTTTAGATTGTTCTGGTTTATATAGTGATTGTGTTACGTCAGGCTTTCTTTGAGGAGCACCCTAAGATGGCAAATAAGGACTTCTACATAACTGGAGAGTCATATGCTGGGCCATTACATTCCTGCTTTTGCTTCCCGAGTTCATAGAGGAAATAAGGCTAATGAGGGAATTCATGTTAACCTTAAGGCATGGGACTATTTACTTTTTTTTTAATCCCTCTCTCTTAAGGTGTTAATGAAAGGTTGGTGCTCACAAGTATAATCTTACAGGGAATCGCCATTGGAAATGGGCTTACAGATCCTTCATTCCAATACCCAGCCTATCCTGACTTTGCGTTTCAAATGGGTTTGATTACTCAAGCAGAGCATGATCGTTTAAAAAAGATTGTCCCACTGTGCGAACTATCAATTAAGCTTTGTGGTACTTCCTCTAATTGTCCTTATCAAGTTATGTCTTTCTATTGCTCCATGTTTTCTGATGGATCCTGAATACATGTTTTTTTTTGTTTGGGGGGTTTTCAGGAACTGATGGAACAGCTTCTTGTTTGGCGTCATATCTTGTCTGCAACACCTTGTTCAGCGGTGTAATAAATCATGCTCAGGGAGTTAACGTAAGCCCAACTGTTTTCATTTAAATTTTGCATACAATATTGTTACTGGCAACATCATGTGAATAAATGAAACCTTGAAGAAACCATTGCTATCCACCACAGAAGCCATCACTTGCATATTAAAGTAATGATAAGTTGACGCAATTCTTGTGTAGTATTATGACATCAGGAAGAAGTGCGAGGGAAGCATGTGCTACGACTTCTCAAACATGGAGAAATTCTTGAATCTGAACTCGGTGAGAAAGTCGCTTGGTGTTGGGGAGATAGAGTTCGTGTCCTGTAGTACTAGTGTCTATAAGGCAATGCTAGAAGACTTGATGAGGAATCTCGAGGTTGGAATTCCCACGCTCTTGGAAGATGGAATCAACCTTCTTGTGTACGCAGGAGAATATGATCTCATCTGCAACTGGCTCGGTGAGTTCCAAAAAAAACATAACATAATCAAATCCAGACTAAATGAAATAGACATTCGTCTGTGAAGTGAGCAAAATCAACCTAACAAGTAAAAAATACAATTGCTATGTATCTTTGATAACTTTTGGACATGATATCTTGAATTGGAGCAGGTAACTTGAGGTGGGTGAATGCAATGGAGTGGTCAGGGAAAGAGAACTTTAAGGCGGCTAAGGAAGTTCCCTTTATGGTTGATGGTAAAGAAGCAGGCAAGTTAAAGAGTTATGAACAACTCAGTTTCCTCAAGGTCAGGCTGTTCTTACATAAAACCGGTCTTTCTTTGTTTATACTGTATGTTACTGTTACTGATGATTTAAATAAACAAAAAATAAAACAGGTGCACAATGCGGGACACATGGTTCCAATGGACCAGCCAAAAGCTGCGTTGAAAATGTTGGAGGGATGGATGAAGAAGTCGCTTAGTGGAGAAGATGATCTGGTTGATCAGATGTAAATGCAGTAAACAAAGAAACAGTGTAGACTGTGTGTTGTGTAAACGCTTGATGTTTCCTTCTGTAATTTTATCTATAAAGAAAACTATATGTAGGGGGTTGTACAGTTTGTTAAACTCAAACTCTTGTGAACCAATGAAACATATTTTAAAAGAAAAAGAAAAAAAAAAGATTAACCACCAGTACACTTTACTGCAGAATCTGACACCGAAATTCAACCAGAACCTGGTTCGATGCGGTTTAACCGAGTAACAATAGAACACTCTTGACTTATATGGGCTGGCTACGTCTTCTTTATTAGGAGCAAACAACACAACTCACTTTACAAACACAAAGCTCAAGCAAAAGCAAAAACTCTCAGCTCTGTTGACAAAAAAAAAAAGATTCAGCTCAAGAGATTTCCACAGCAACTAGTGGAAGATTTAAAGTTTGTGCAATTGGATCCTCAAGTCAGTTTCATTCACTCTTTCCATCTTTGCCTACTGTTCATTACTGTGATCATAAACAACACTTGAAAATATTTTTTTTCCAGGTTTTGCTGTTACTTGGCTTTCAGTATCATGAAGCAGAGAAGAAGGTAATATTTTGCAATTTTTTTGTCTTTGGATTAATCTATCATCTTGTAATAATGCAGATACAAGAGCTTCTTAAGGAGCTTGGTGGCGAATTCATGAAGGTAAGCTGGGACAACTCTTGCAAGATGATGCCAGAATAATGTCCTTGTTTGGTGAAAACTCCAGATTATGCCTCTGTACAGAAGATATGATCCCACGTTCGTTATAGGAAGCTGTTAACACAAGACAGACTGACCTGGAGAGAGTGAAAGTTATGACTAGTGAAAGTCTGTCACTTCTTGAGGTGGTTCTGCGTTATTGTTTTCTTACATAAATCCGCTGTGCAGATTGCGAAGTAGCTGCCTCGAATATGCTTCTTATCTGGCTTGAAAGGAGAGGAGATGATGATGTTCTTTGATGCATTTCCAGAACCTGGTACCTTCCTCATATACAAAATGTACCTTAGAATATTTGTATTGACACATAATAAAACAATCAAAACACTTCTTCTCTAACGCAGCTTTGGAGCTTCTCAGGATTCAAGTTAGCAATACACAAGAATGTATCGTTTGCAGAAGACTGTAAAGTTAGGATCAAGAACTGAAATCTAGTCACTTGGATAAACATCTAGAGTCAAACAACTAGCTGATACACATTATACAATGGGTCAACACCACTAGCTAATATGCATTGATGAACAATGATGTAAAGAGTTGTTTTTTTTTCTAGTGATCCAGACTCATCATCAAACATGGATTGGTCTTGTTCCTGAGTTTTCATCAATCTTCATCATCACTCTCATCACTAAAGTAGCTAACTTTCTTCCTCTTCCTCCTCCTCTCTTCTTCTTCCTCTGTTTCCCTCATTCTCAGCCTCTCCCCAGCTTCATTATCCACCACAGAAGCCCAATTATCCTCACCAAACCCCTCCTCCGAGGGTGTCGACCAATCTCTCGACTCCTCAGCCTCTCCTTCCTCCTCCCTCCGCCGCCCTCTTCTCTTCGGCGGCGGCGGTCTCTCCCTCGGACCCAACTGATTCCTCGGACACTCATACGAAAGATGCCCTTCGTCTCCACACTCGTAACACCTCGACTTATCCTTATACACTCTCTTCTTTATAAACTCCGACGCTCTTCCGTTATCAGCGGCGATCGAAACCGTCAACTTCCGTCCGTTAAGGATCTTCCCTTCCATGGAACGCGCCGCTTCAGCCGCGTCTTTGCGCGAGACGTAGAGCACGAAGGCGACGCCGCGTGATCGGCGAGTCTGGCGATCCTTGAGGACGGTGACTCGAGCGACTTTTCCGAAGGTGGAGAAGAGCGTGTGGATGTCGGAGTTGGTGAGGGAGAAGTCGAGATTGGAGACGTAGAGTGTCGATTTGGAAGGGGCTAAGCCGCCTGATCCTCTGGGAGGAGCTGATGAGGAGGAGGAGGAAGAAGGAGGTGCTGCGACGGAGGAGTAGCGATAGTAGAAAGTGTCGTCTTCTTCTTCATCGTCGCTGTGGTGAATCTTCTTCTTCGTCTGCACCATTCTCTTCCAACTTTCTTACACAACTAATTATTTTACGGAGGAGGAATAAAACGACTGTTTTAGTAAAGTCAAAGCCCAAAGATAGATGCTATAGGCCCAGTTCCTTTTGCAAAGCCCATCTAACCCATTACACATCTCGCTTCGTGTGTCTCGTTATCTAATCCATTTATTCACATCTGAGAACTTATTAATCAGTTATCACGTATCTGTGTCCAAACGAATGGTTACATGGTCAATCCTATTATGTCAATCCTAGTCACATGAACATTTACACTAGACCCAATATATTTATTTGTTATAAATGCATGTAATACGCATGTACACAATATAATCTTCTTTCTCTCGATCGAATCCTATTATGCATGTAATTGTTTTGATAATTATGCATGCTTAAACAAAATTAATCTTCTTTTAATTAAAAACAAATCGGGGAAAAATCAGAAAACAAGGAAAAGTAATAAGAGAGAAGAAAGGTCTGGGAAATTAGAAGAACAACGCGTACAGATTTTTAGATATTTTTTTTCGCGGTGATCGGCGACGCACTGATCAGATTCAAAAGAGGATTCGTATCCCAGGTAGCTGGAAAAATTCAAAAATCCATCCACCATCTCCTTTCTCGATTTCGCTATCTAGATCTACTTTCTTCCACACCTAAGTGTTCGATTCTTAATTTCGATTCTCTGTATGGATGTTATCTTTCTCTGCTCATCGTTAGATCTTTCGCTGATGGTTCAATGTTTTACCATCTCTTCTCCTGAGTTGAATTCTATCTCCGCTAGCTTCTTTGTGTGTTGTTTTGTTTGGAAATTGAACTTGCGTAGCATCGTGATTCATCGTCTCTAGCTCACGTATGTATTAGGTTTTGACATTTGGATACAGATAATAGCTTGATTGGAATGTGCTGAGGAACACTCGTTTTTGAGCTCTACCATGGGGATTTTCGATGGTTTGCCTGTTCCCTCCGATAAAACTGTAAGTTCATTTTCCACCTAAGTAAAAGAGGAGGAATCGTTCGGTTCAATGATTTGTAAGGACATACTAGCTTTCTTGATTCTTTTTCATCAAGAAAATTGTAGGAAACAGACTGGAATTATCACTGTTCTCGATTGTACATGTGTATGTGTGAGTCTAAGAGATGAGGGTTATTGCAGTACCTTAGGGAGGAGCTGGCACGAATAGATGAGAGCTGGGCTGTTGCACGCTTTGACTCTTTGCCACATGTGGTTCATATCCTTACGTCTAGAGACCGTGAAGCTGACATTCATTTACTAAAGGAGCAAAGTGATGTTGTCGAGGAGGTTGTGGATGAAGTTGTCCATGCTTATCATGGTGGTTTCAACAAAGCCATTCAAAACTACTCACAGGTTTCTTTTAATCTATTAGCTCTTCCTTTTTTTTTTCCTTTAAAAAGCGGCAAATAGATATATGTCCCATATAATATGACGTATGATATTCCTCATCAGATCTTGCGACTATTCAGCGAGTCCACTGATAAATTAGGCGACTTGAAGCATGATTTGGCAGATGCAAAGAAGAGCTTGGGGACACGTAATAAACAGTTACACCAGTTGTGGTACCGTTCTGTAACATTGCGGCACATAATCTCCCTTTTGGATCAAATTGAGGGCATTGCGAAGGTTGGTTGGATTGCCCCTAACATTTTTTAGTTGATTGTTGTGTGGACAGTTGCTTGCTATGTATTTCGGCTGCTCTGAACTTTTTACGTCATTCATGATAACACTTTGTATTTCTGATGATAGTTTTGTTGATATGTGTCCATTATTATAATTTTTCTATTTAAAAGGAATTGTTTTTCTGATGTGACAATATTGGTTCTGCCTCTTGAAACATCGAACAGGTTCCATCTCGTATTGAGAAGCTAATTGCTGATAAGCAGTTTTATGCTGCTATTCAAGTGTATCTCCAGTCTTCTCTGATGCTTGAGCGTGAGGGGCTTCAAACGGTACTTTCCTTATTGCCAATGCTAACAAATGCTGGAAAGCAATCTTATGGGAACTTTTCGGGTCTTCCCATTCATTTTTCAATTTGATCTCTAGGATTTTGTTATCTATCCGTTGAATGGGATCTGTTATCATCTAATTTCCACCGGGAGCTTCTGATTGTCTCTGTTCGAGAGATCTACTGTTCACTTCGATCTTGTACTCATATATATTCTGGTACGTTCACCTAGGTTGGTGCTCTTCAAGATGTCAGATCTGAGCTATCTAAGCTGCGGGGAGCCCTTTTCTTCAAAATTCTAGATGATTTGCATGCACATCTTTACAATAGAGGTGAATACAGGTAGGTTTCTTTTCAGCCTGTATAAATTAGTTTCAGAAGCTGTGCTACTTTGTATCCTTGGTTCAGTGGCCTGCTTGCTTGACAGTATGCCTCATCACTTCTATCATGCACATTCGTCTATTCTTGACCTTATCTATACTGCAGTTCAGTTGCGTCAAGCATATATGAAAAAGATGATGAAGTACCAACAACAACAACAGCTGTTGCAGCTAGTCGAATGAGCTCACAACCACTCTCTCGCCGAACACGGACACTGAAAGGTGATAGTCAGTTTGGTGTTAGAGGCCTCACAAATGGTTCACATATAACGGCTTCTACTGAGGAAGGGTATGATTTCGCAACATTTCCCTTAAGTTGATTCTGTATGAGATATTAGGAACATTTTTTTTCGTGTATAAAGTTTAGTTTATTTGGAGTGATCAGTTACGGTTCTCCATAGAGGCTCTCGCGGCTTTATTTTTGAAATGGAGATTACTATACTCTCATGATTTCTCTAATCATTTTGTTGAGGTTATCCTTATAATTTCGTTAATAAAAGAAAGTATGCCGTAAGTTGATTATGACAGAAGTTGCTTTGTCAACCTAAGGTTGTGCGCTGCCTTTGTTCTGCTTTTATAAAATTTAATTCGCTAATGTGCGTTTCTTTAATCTCGTTGTGTGTCTTAGTTCATCTTTTGATGGACATGATGAGGAGGACTCTGTAGAACATGATGAAGCCACCGCAGATGGACAGACTGTCAGGAATGGCACTGATAGTAAATTGCTTTCTTACCAACTTCCACCTTGGCTTTCTGATTCCACTCCTGACGAGTTTATCGTACGTGCTTGTTACACTTAACATATCTTCTGCCCATTTTTTTCAGTGTTGCGACATTGCTTTTTCTCCTGTTTCAGGAAGCAGTAAGAAAGAGTGATGATCCACTGCATGTGAAGTATCTACAGACTCTTGTTCAGTGTCTTTGCATGCTCGGAAAAGTTGCAGCTGCTGGTGCTATTATATGGTTGGCTTTCTGTTTTTTCATTTATCTAAATGGTTTTAGAATTGCTCTGTTCTGCAGCTTGATATAGCTATAGAAAATTCCCTCCTTTAGTATCTTTTAGTTTTAGTTCGCTAGCAGTGGTTTCATTTCGTTAGTTAACTTATCACCGATGTCATCACTAGATACAATCTTTATCAAATGTATATATATAATTTGTGGGACCAGTTAACGTTTATATTCTTGAAGTTAAAGATGAATGGATAACCGATGCCGCTCAAGTTTCTCGATTAAATTACTTGATGAAAATAAGTATATTTTGTTATTGAAATCGTCAAACTTTTCGAAGTGATGTTTTTGTGTTCTTTTGCAGCCAAAAACTTCGACCCACAATACATGAGATCATAATATCCAAGATTAAAGCCCATATGGAGACTAGAAATTTGTCAAAGTCAGCATGTAGTCAGGGTGATCGAACGGGAGCTGCAGGATTGCATTTTATCAAAGGACAGTCAGAGGCCTACAGATCATCAAAAGAGAAACCGCAAAATGGGATATCAAATTCTGGGACTCACCTGGCTGTGAGCCCTGTTTCGCCTCTTATGGCTCCTGGAGGCAAAGCGCAAGCTGCAGCAAAAGACCTTCTTGACTCAATTTTAGATACTATTGTCAAGATATTTGGTGAGCTATTCAACTGTCAATTTCGTCTTAATATTTTATTTTGTAAAGTGAAAACACAAAACTTCTCATACTGTTACTTCTATAGAAAATCATGTTGTTGTTGGAGAGATTTTGGAGTTGAGGGCTTCACAACATGACATTAACACACCGAAGTCATTGCCTACTGATGTGAATTGGAATAACGATTCTGAAGCATCCCAAGCTACTGGAGGCTACACTATCAGTTTTCCTTTGACAGTCTTACAGGTCCGCCTATTGATTTCGAAATATCTAATTTGTCGTGAAGCTAAATATTTATATATTTATATTGAACTACTGGGTTCTCATACGTAAGCTGATTGAAATCTTACGTGTTACTGGTGAAGAGTGAATGCCAACAACTCATATGTGAAATTCTACGTGCAACTCCAGAAGCTGCGTCAGCAGATGCTGCTGCACAAACTGCTAAACTTGCAAAGAAGGCTCCCAAGAAAAATAAAAGGCAAGTGAACCCTTAGCTTTTGTAGTTCATACATTTATTCTCTCATATTCGTGTGTATATATAGATAGACAACGAAACATGTCCCAAGAATTAGACATTTAAGATTTTGTTAAGATAGGCCTCACTTTCTTGTACGAGCATGTTTCATTGAGCTGTGAATTACCTGATATGGTCATTGGATAATATACAGGTTATTAGGACAGAGATTTCTTCTGATGATCTAATAAGGTTTTACGAAACCCAATTCTAGGAACTTGTCATTTAGGTTCTTCTCAGCTCGCTAGTAAATTAGAGCATGGAAGAGTATAACACATTTTTAAGTGTGAAACTCTGCAGTTTGGTTAGTAGTATTGATGACTAATTGATGATGGTGGACTGCAGGGACGCACCTGAAGATGGGCTAACATTCACCTTTCGGTTCACAGATGCAACTGTATCGATTTCTAATCAGGGTATTAATCAATCATCCTGACTTTTCTTTGGTTATAATGCCTTTGGTGGACTTACTGACGCTATGTGCTGCTTGCAGGAGCTGATCTCATTCGTCAAGGTTGGGGAAAGAGGGCTCCAACTTCATCACAGGAAGGTTATGGATCTGCAGCAGTTTTGCCTGAACAGGGAATATATCTAGCTGCATCTGTTTACCGGCCAGTCCTTCAGGTTTTCATTCTCGTTCATCTAAGCTTTTTCGTTCATTTTCAACTGTTTTCTGTTGAGTTATTATCTCTTGTGTCTTGCAGTTTACAGATAAAATAACTTCAATGTTACCCAAAAAGCATTCCCAGCTTGTGTAAGTTCAAAATTTCCGCTTGCCTTTACTGGCTGTCATCCTGGCAAAGCTACCTTGGCACATTGTCCAAAATGAAAGTTGAAATTATTGTTTTCTCCAGTGCTGAAACCTTGCACTATTTTTACCATCGAGTTTACAATACCTGATGCAGGAATGATGGATTGCTTACATTCACTGAGAATTTCGTGAAGGACCACCTGTTACCGACAATGTTCGTGGACTATAGGAAAGGCGTACAGCAAGCTATATCAAGTTAGTTCCATAGACTATACAAATCTGATCATAAGCGTTTTTGTTTATAGGAATAGTTGCATATCATTAGTTATGACAGTACCAGTAGTGTCAGTGCTACTACCTGTTTCGATTCAAGTTTGGAAACCCATGGTTCGCCAAATTATTTTGCAGGTGCTGCCGCATTTAGGCCCCGTGCACATACAACTACTTACACCTCAACCGTAGGAAAGGGTCGACCTATCTTGCAAGGTCTTTTGGCAATAGATCTCCTTGCAAAAGAGGCAAGTTGTATATGCTTTTAAACTGGAAACCAAACTTTCTTCTGTTCATAATTTTGATCTGCCTTAAAAAGAATGAATAGTTACTTCCAGTTCATCATTTAATCCATCTTTCGTGTTCTCAGTTTCATGATATTCTTGTTTTAATGAGGTTCCTTGCTTTTCACTTTTTTCTAGGTTCTTGGTTGGGCTCAAGCCATGCCTAAATTTGCTAGTGACCTTGTGAAGTATGTTCAGACATTTCTTGAGAGAACATTTGAGAGATGTCGAACATCATACATGGAGGTAGATCTTACTCGTTTCTCATTTGTTGTCCCTTCTTTAGACTCTTCTAATCTCTTTATATGTTTGGCATATGTTTTAGGCTGTTGCACCTATAGCACAAAATTACACACTAAAAAGTAGTCTTCTCATCGTGATTGATTTTAAATATTTAACTGAAGGTGTATGAATTAGATGATATGACTGTGGATTTAAAGTCTACTATGTCTTCAACAACGTGCTAGAGGCCCAATTGTACATGCGCTTTTTCATCTTTGATAGAAAAAAATTTCACTGTTTTCTTACGATATCGAGTCTCCAGAAGAAGCGACATATTTCTTCCATTGTGCACACTTTTCGGAGCATAAATTTGTTTATTAATATATCAGGCTGTGCTGGAGAAGCTCAGTTACAGGCTCATTGGGAGGCATGATATTGAGAGATTGATGCGACTTGATGCGGCAAGTGCTTGTTTGCCATCTCAACTTGGCCATTCTGTTTCTCATTCTGAGGCTGTTGGCTCCGAAGTAGAACTCAGTGAACTATTTTTAAGTTTGCCGTCTATCAAGCAGGTAAATTTCATGTGTTGTCTGAAATTTATTCTAGTATGAATTTTTCATCTGCTGAAGATTATAGAAGTAACTGTGTTTCTTACAGGATAATCTAATTCGTGATGACAACAAACTGATTTTGTTAGCCTCTCTTAGTGACTCGCTTGAATACGTGGCAGACTCTATTGAGAGGTGAGTTCTTTTGGATCAGATTCTTTATGCCTGCCTCTTCCTGTCATGTCTTGTGTCTATCTCTCAGTACATCTTTAGATGTTATCAGGATACAGTGAAAACTTAGTTATATGTTTTTGTAAAATGAGGGAAAGGGACATGCATTATAAAAAAAAGGTAGTGATACCTAATGACTCAGCTAGATTGATTGTTGTCTTTTCTTTCTCCAATTACAAGAAACCCAGAAACCTATGAGTTCAGTGTAAAAGAGAAACTTGCATGGTTTGATAGGTCTTCCTTTAGTCCTCACTTCCTTCTCTAAGTAGCAAGCAAATGAAAACTCTTTCTGAAGTTTTGATTTCCCAAAATCTCTAGGCTTGGACAAGCAGTTCCTCGTGCAGCAAGTCAAGCTGAAGGTAATAGCAGGAATCAAGCAACTTCTCCGAGGAATCTGGCATCATTTGCTGATGAGTACAGAAAACTTGCCACCGATTGCCTGAAGGTTCTTCGTGTTGAGATGCAACTGGAAACAGTCTTTCATCTTCAGGTATGTGATTGATGTTCCCTTTGCTAGGAAGGTGGCATGGCTTTCAGAAATTCAATCTGTGGCCTGTAAAACTTACGGAATACTATGGTGTTGAAAAGGAAATGACAAATCGGGAATACTTAGAGGATGAGGATGCTGAAGAGCCAGACGACTTTGTAATTTCTCTTACTTCACAGGTTAGTAATATCACTTAAATGAACCTTGTTTAGTTTCATAGCCATCAAATATTCGCTTCACTCTCTTCTGCTGAGAGAACCTAGTTAGCCAAATGATTTTACTGCGGTGAATCACATTCATGTTTAGTGTGCAATCTAGTTTTGAATTGGTTTTGCGAGATGATATAATCTTTTCAATCCATATAGTTCTGCACCAAGTTTTCTTACATTGCCTTCTTTTTTTTAACAGATAACACGTAGGGACGAGGGAATGGCGCCTTTCATCTCTGGTGAGAAGCGCAATTATGTTTTTGGTGGCATCTGTGGAATTGCTGCAAATGCGTCCATTGAGGTACACCTCTTCTTGGATCTTTGGAACCGGTTTTTCTTGATTTGAATTGATAAGATCTTTGATACTTCTAACTCACATGTCAAATATGCCATAACAAAATACTATAATTAACAATTGATGATCATCTTCTATACTGTTAAAGTCTCATACTACGTATTTTTTTAGGCTCTGGCTGACATGAGATCAATCAACCTTTTTGGAGTTCAACAAATTTGTCGGAACACTATTGCACTGGAACAGGTAAAGAGGAGTCTTATTTAGGTGTCAAGCTCACTACTTAAAACCATTTCCAATAGAATTCACTGTCTACATCTGGGTGTATTATACATGGCAGGTCATGGCAGCTATTCCATATGTCGATGGAGTAAGCGTACAACAGAACCTAGATCGTGTCCGTACTTATTATGAACTACTAAACATGCCATTCGAGGTTAGCCAAAAAAAAACAGTAGTGTCTTCTTGGTTACTCAGCTTTTCTTAGCATTCTTATACTCAGATCTTTATGTGATGTTTTTGCAGGCGTTGCTTGCATTCATAGCGGAACATGACCAAATGTTTACACCCACAGAGTCTGCTTTCTCAACTTTATTTCCTTCTAACCTAAAGTTATTGAAATAAACAGAAGAATGAGACTTAAATGGTTTTGTTTGGGCTTGCAGGTATTCCAATCTTCTAAAGGTCAATGTTCCTGGAAGGGATACTCCTCCAGATGCTCAAATCCGCCTTTCCGAAATTCTTTCTCACTAGTATCAAACTCCTCGAGCCATTCACGGAGTACCATGAACAAACAAAGCTTCTCCAGCAGCCATTATCTGTTTCATTATTTTCATAAGCTGCAGAAAAATCACAATGGTGACATCTTGAAGGAGAGGCAAGACACATAAAAAAAATGTATATCATCTTCGTTCTTCTGCTGCGATAAAGTCAGTTCCATTATGTTTTCGGTTGTTTTTTTTTTCTTGTCTAGTTTCGTATCTTGTTTTGTGGTGCTGAATACGGAATCAAGACCTTCCTTTAAGAGCTTTTGTTTGATGTTTTATAAATTCTTTGGTAGAGATTTTCTTTGTATAAAGCTTTCCAAGGTGAGTTCATTTTCCTTCCAAAGTGAAAACAAAAGTATAGAGAAAGCCACACACAAATTATCTACCATTCATCTTTTGATTTGGAAGGTCAGTAACGACCTTAGCTAAGCCTGGTGTATACATACTGAGCTTGTTAAATTGTGTTGCTTCCAGCTTTTAATCTCAATACGAGAGACTGTACTCTTGTATACATCATGAATTGAACTGCTGTTACAGATCTATTAGCTCTCAACGGTTGAATTTGATAAAAGCGTAAAACTTACGATTTACTCTGTTTATCTGCGGCCGAAAACTCTTCTGTGAATATCTTGCAGACACTAGCTTTTTTTTTTGTAGACACTAGCTTATTAAGACAAAAACAAAGTGTTTAATCAGAAACATTTGAGCAGTGGCAGTATTATTCCATCCGTATAGCGTTTTATCCTTCTCGCTAGGCTCCAGTACCCAAGAGCCACCAACGATTGAAAAATAGAAGAATTTAATAAATTCAATTAGAGTAGTTTAGATTTTCTCTTGAGACAGGCAGGTATTAGTTGTGTTTGCCATCGTGAAACTGTGCATTTTTGGATGACTTGAAAGTTTGGAGAAACTCTTTAGCCTTTTGCAACTCCTGCTTCTCCCTCGACTTGTCCCACTTGTGTTCACTTGCTAGTATCTCCACCACACGCTGCAACGCCCTCGCCGCTGCGTCTGTGTCCAAGAACGCTATTCTACATCTCCTTGCTATGAAATCAACCGCTGACTCACAATACTCGTGCCTTGCACAGTACGCAACCTCTGCTTCCAGAAACGGATGTCCATGTGCCAACCTTTTCCCCAAACCCTCCTCCTGCATTTTATTAAAAAAACCAGATCATAAACCTGATATAGTCATTCACCTAAACGTTATTAAGATGGAAGAGCATAACCGAACCTGAGCTATGGTGGCGACTCGGTCAGCCATTGAACCATAGGCATGAGATAAATGCTTAGCAGCAGCTGTATCCATTGCTCCTGGAACCACTTTACCACCGTAAGTTTTCTTCATGCGCACGTATTGCTGCGCAAGAGCTGTGAAAGAAGACGGCTCCCATCCATGAGAACCAACAATCTGTAGCTTCTGTGTTACACATTCATTAGTTGGACTCAGCTTTCCCGATTTGATTGCTGCATTAACCGCATCTTCCGCCATGCTGAAATGAATTTTACCAATGAGCAATTAACAACACAACTTTAAACTAACATTTTGCTTTTCTTCAACTCCCTCACCTTCGATAAGTTGTCCATTTTCCACCCGTGATTGTGACCAGACCAGGGTTTTCCTCGAAGACAACATGGTCTCTGGAGATACTCTCTGTGCTCTTTGCTGTTGGATCCATAGCTAATGGACGGATACCACTCCAAGCCGATAGAACATCCGTACGTCGAACCTACAACATCAACTCAACTGTTGACGAGAGATATGGTCCAGAGTTAAATTAACTATTAGTCTCTAATCTGAAACTGGACATACCTTAATGTTAAGATAGTCACTGATAGCATCCAGTATAAACTGAATCTCATCCTCATGAGGTTCCGGAAGCGGAGTGATTGAGGTGCTAGAGTCGGTAGTACCTGCTACTGTTCTTCCCAACCACGGTAACATGAACACAACGCGACCATCCTTAGTTTTAGGGACTATCAATCCCATCCCTTCTGGAGAATAGTAATCAGGGAGCACGATGTGTACACCGCTGCTTGGACATATCATCGGTTTCGTATCTTCATCAACCATCTTCCTAATGGAATCACAAAACGGTCCAGCCGCATTAACAACCACTTTTGCATAGCTATCAAACTCTTTGCCTGTTGAAATAAACCATCTAATTAATAACTCCATAAATAATCACATAGCAGAGGGAAGTTACTAGTGACTGCACCTGTGAGATTGTTACGAACACGAGCACCAATGATTCTCTTAGTAGCATCATCTGTAATAAGCGACACAACCTCAGCATGGTTGAGAACAGCAGCACCAGCCAACGCAGCAGTACAAGCCAAACCCACATTCAGACGTGAATCATTCATTTGTCCGTCGTAATACACAACAGTGCCTCTCAGACTCCTGTCTTTCCCTTTCCTTGCAAGAGTTGGGAAGAGCTCAGCAGACTCTTGAGCAGAGTAATACCTCGAGAGATGCAGCAAGCGTGGTCCTGCGACCAAGTCGTACATCTTCAGTCCCATCCAGAAGTAGACAACTTCGAACCAGTCGAAACAAGGTGTCATACAGGGCAGGGCATGGCAGAGATGTGGCGCATTCTCAATCAGCTGTTTACGCTCCTCAAGCGCGTGGAATACAAGCTTCAGCTGTCCATAGTCAAGATTGAATACAGCTTTCTCCAAGTACCGAACACCTATTCAAGTTCAGTGTAAACTAATGAAAGGAGACCATTAAGCTCAGTGTGATGTTTTGGTCAATTTTTTTTACTAAAAACTATAGTTTTCATAACTTTTAGGTTTTACTCATAAGTTTGGATTTGGTTCGGTTGATTCGGATTTTTGAGCTCATAACATTTTAAACTAACTTTCGGGCCAGGTTCGGTTAAGATCATATCATTTTATAACCAATGTCTGAAATCCTTAAAATCTGAAAGATAACTAAAAAACAATTGACCAAAAATAATCAAAATATATAAATTATTCAAAAATAAAACTAGTTAAACCACCTTAAGTAAACTAAAGAGTATTGAAAATAACAAATAAAAAACTATAAAATATCTAAATTAACTTAATATATATATATAATAAAATTAACTAATTTCGGATTTTGGTTCGGTACCCCCAAAGTACATAGCTCTTAGAGCATGACTATCCCAAGTTCTTAAGAGGGGTTCTTGAACTGTTCGCGGGTCCTATTGACACGTGGGGCCCATGAACAGTGCAAGAACCACTTCCTAAAACTACTAAATAAGAACCGTTTTTTGAGAGTTTCTTACACTGTTTACGGGCCCCAGTGACACGTGGCGATCCACGATTGGTTCGTTTTTAATTTTTTTTTTAAAAAGAAAAATTAGCCAAAAAAATAAATTTAAGAACCCCACTTGGGGTTTTAGGGATAAAGATGCCCTTAAGTCTTGTTCGGATATTTCTTTATAACTGTTCAAATCAAATTTTGGTTTTCCGGTTCGGGTTAAAGTTGGTACTTAGCTTTAGGGTAAAAAAGCCCAGGCCTAATCGTGAGTGCCTAAGGCCCTAAAGAAAGATCATATCATTCAGTAAACCAAACCAATTGCTTCAACCCTTACCTCCATGAATAAGCTTCGTTGATCGAGAAGACGTTCCCGAGGAGAAATCTTCCCTTTCCACCAAACCAACACGGAGGCCACGCGTCGCAGCGTCGAGAGCCACTCCAGAACCGGTGGCTCCACCGCCAATGACGAGGACATCGAGAGGATTAGAAGAGCTGGCTCCGATCAGAACAGACTCTTGAGCAGATCGGGACGGTACGGAAGCGGTGGGATCACCAATCCTACGCTTCAATGAATCTAGAATCGGACCACCGCCTCTGTCGCTGGAGGCAACCGACGGGGAGAGGTAGACAGCGCCACCGGATGCAGCGGCAATTACGGCGGCTCCGACGGCTAAACGGCGGAAGGAAGAGACAGACATGGAAGGAGGGAGATTCAGAAGATTGCGTTGGGAAGCGAAGCGATCATGGAAGAAGATGATTTTTGTAATGATAGAATGGAGACTACTGTAATGGAAAATTGTGCTTAAATTACGGTTTCACCCTCTCAGATTACCGTGAAGTAAAGTAGATGAGGGGTTTATTCGTCATTTGGATCAAATTAGAGTTCCGTGGTCTAAGGGACAGTTTGACTGTGGTGAAAGAGAGTTATATCGACTTTCGTTTAAAGGCCCTTTTCAGTTTATAGTTTGTTTAATTTAAGCGGGTAAGCCTAATGGGTAATTACCAAAAATAAAGCCCATTGGGCCTTTCTCATGAGCCTGAAATAGTTGAACGTTGATGAAAGAGAGTTCACAGTGATATTTTGACGTATATTGGATAAATAGTTTGGAAGAATTAGGAGATAGGATGAAGAAGGCGATCTCACACTTCTTCTTCTTCTTCTTCTTCTTCATTGCGTTAGCGTGAACCGAGATAACGATAATTCGAAAGCTCTTCTTCGTACACGTTGAGGTGATTACTTTGATCGCGATCGGATTATCTCATCATCATCTTTGTTTTTTAGAATTTTTTTTTTTTTTGCAGTGGTCTCGTATTAGATTCAGATGAAGGGAAGAGATGTTTAGTGATAGTTACATGGATAGAAGATCAAACATGACGAGTGTCAATCCACGATCCAATGTGGATTTCCAGATGGAGCTCGAGTCTCTGCTTCACCAACAATCATTTCCCCGAGAACAACGAGACTTCGTCGATGTGCACAGAAGCGGAAGCGCGCCACCGACGGTGGAAGGTTTGTTAAGAGCCATGGATAATCACTACTTGATTAACAACAACATTAGAGATGCTGCGAACGTTAACACGAACAACGGCGTCGAGCTTTTATCTGACGATGAGTTACGTTGGCACCCTGCGTATCTCTCGTACTACTATTCCAATGACCACTCGAATCCGAGGTTGCCTCCTCCGTTGTTGTCGAGAGAAGATTGGAGACTTGCTCAGAGGTTTCACAACAGTGACTCTGTGTTTGATCCTGTTGGGGAATGGAGGAAGAATGTGGTTGAAGCTGACAACAGCAACAACAACAGCTCTTCATCGCTCTTTACAGTTCAGCCAGGTGTTGAGCAGGCAGAGAATGATTTGATTGAACTGAAGAATGCTGTAGCACAGGGACGCTCTGTGCAGCGTCTTGATCCAGGGCTTGGACACAGAAGGAAGAGCTTCGCTGATATACTTCATGTAATGTCTTTTACATTTTGGTGCTTGCTTACATTTCATGCTAATGATTGATTTGTGACTTTTACAGGAAGGGCTTGATCGAGATGCAGTGTTATGCAGCCAACTCTCGCGGCCTGCGAGTTGTAACACTTTCCGTGACATGAATGATCCTGCTGTCTTGTCGAATTTCACTGCGGGCACATTGGCATTCCATGAATCCTTACACGCTGCTGCTCTAAACAGTTCAAATACTATGCTTGGATCCACCATGAGTTCTCCAGTTCCAAGGAATAGAACTCCCGACTCACATCTAGTAGGGCGGTGCCCAGCCTCTGCTCTGCCTCCTATTGGTACCAGAGTAGGTGGTCCTGTCGAGAAGAAGTATATTTTTGGCTCAGAACCGTACACTACTACTGATGTTACGGATGCATTGTGGAGGTTGAATATGTCAGAGATGAGTCAAGTAAAAGATAACCCTATGCAGGTGGAATTGGAGAATCAATCTGATGTCATGCGTTACATACCCAATGGTCATAAGAAGGCTTTGCGTCAACAGAATATTGCTATGACAGAGCCAAATGATCAGTTGTTTTCTGCAAATTATGGTGGAGTTATGAATGGTTATGGAACAATCCTTGGTGCTTCTACGGTTGGTTCCCACGGACATGTCGACATCCCTAAACGAACCTCCTCTTCAGCGGGTCATTACTCAGCTACAGACCACTCTAGATTGAGAAGCCTGGGCTTATCTGATGTCAATATTCAAAATGCAAATATAAATGGAACGGACTTCTCCACAGCTGGTGGTTATTTGGTAAATAACAAGTTGAATTCCTTAGGTGAGCACTACACTGAAGGTAACTCTCTCTTACTCTCATAAACACAAAAACGTATTGCTATAAATTGATCTATTTGGTTTTATCCTTTTGTTTCAGGCTCACATTTGACTGGGGAAGGGGATAGACAAAGCTTGAATAGATTGATGAATCAAGCTGCTTCTGAGCTTCACTCTCCAGTTATGGACCCCCATTACAGCCAGCATCGGCATACGGCATCAGCTACTGGTGCACCAAGTGATCATTCTCTTCTTAGAAACAATTTCGGGACGTCAAACGGAGATACAGCTAATGAATACCTCGCCATGTTACTTGCTCAAAACAGGCAACAGCTGGGTAATCTCAGTGCTGCAAATTCCAGATTCTTTGAGACTCCTTCATATGATCTTGGCAGCATGTATCTAGGAAACCATGTACCTTCTCCTTCCAAGAATTCAAGAAATCTCCAGAACATGCCAATGTCACAATCTGCCTCGATGTTGAAAGTTCCTTTTGGAGGATTGCAGGGATCTTCCCATGTAGATATTAGCAGCACAACGGAAGCATCCTTACTAGACGGGTTTAAGAACAACAAGTCAAGGTCTTTGGAGATTTCAGAAATAGTTGGGCATGTGATTGAGTTCAGGTTTTTATTTACCTTGCCTTATCTAACATGCTTCATTTAAGGTTACTAGTTCACTTTTGTCTTCATTTCACACCACGTGCAGCATGGATCAGTACGGAAGTCGTTTCATTCAGCAAAAACTTGAGACTGCAACAGATGAGGAAAAGAATGCAATATTCCCTGAGATACTTCCTTATGGTCGCAATTTAATGACAGATGTCTTTGGAAATTATGTCATCCAAAAGGTACGAGCTGTGGCTTCCGAATTTTCATTGTAAATGGCTAGATGTGTCACTTTACTCATATGTTGCTCTATTTTTTTGTCTTTTCTTTTTTAGTTTTTTGAGCATGGCACAAACCAACAGAGAAACGAACTCGCTGAACAAGTTACTGGCCACGTTTTGGCTCTCTCTCTACAAATGTATGGCTGCAGGGTTATCCAAAAGGTACTCAATACAAAGACATTGTTTTGACACTAATTTTTATATATGCTTTTGGCTTTTCTGAGTGTGCCCCTATCTTGTTTCTGCGATATTGTAACAGGCGTTGGAGGTGGTTGATCTGGAGCACCAAGCTCGAATGGTGCAAGAGCTTGATGGTTCTGTCTTGAAATGTGTTCATGATCAGAACGGTAATCATGTGATCCAGAAGTGTATAGAGCGTCTTCCCCAGGATTGTATACAGTTCATTATTTCCTCATTTTATGGGAAAGTCTTGGCTCTTTCAACACACCCTTATGGATGTCGTGTAATCCAGGTTCGCTATATACATAACACCTTATGGTTTATTTAATGATAGAATCAAATTTTCAACAATACTTAACATGTACTTCATTGGAATCACGTCAGAGGGTACTAGAGCATATTGATGACATAGAGACCCAACGGATCATTATGGAGGAAATCATGCATTCAGTTTGCACTCTAGCTCAAGACCAGTACGGAAATTATGTTATTCAGGTAAGTTACTGAATGCTTGATTGACATTGATGGTGCATGAAAATAAACACACTGATAATGATTGACCTTGCTTCCGGCTGTAGCATATCATACAACACGGTAAGCCACACGAACGATCAGAAATTATCAATAAGCTTGCTGGACAGATAGTGACAATGAGCCAACAGAAGTTTGCTTCAAATGTTGTTGAAAAGTGCTTAACATTTGGGGGTCCAGAGGAACGTCAGGTCCTAGTGAATGAGATGCTTGGTTATACTGATGAAAACGAGCCTCTTCAGGTTCTGCAATTAGAATTAGAAATATATATTTGCTCCCCTCCCTCGTGTGTCAGAACTCCCACTAACACCGAAACAATATGCAGGCGATGATGAAGGATCCATTTGGGAACTACGTAGTGCAAAAGGTTCTTGAAACATGCGATGATCAAAGTCTCGCACTCATTATTTCTCGCATCAAAGTCCACTTGAATGCCTTGAAGAGATACACATATGGGAAACACATCGTTGCCCGGGTTGAGAAACTTATCACCACCGGAGGTAAAAACATTTCTTCTCTTTGTATTAAATCCGTCAAGACAAAGTCACAGGTCATGATCATTGAACATGTATTATTTGTTCTTTTTTTTGCTGTAGAGAGAAGAATCGGGCTCTCGTCATCTCTAACCGCAAATGCTACTGCTCAGCCATCTTAATAAGTAAACCTGAAAGCTTACAACACAACCAGAGATCTGATGAACAGAGAGATATGTACAGCCTAACTAAGCAGAGCATTGGTTTATGTTTATATATATATTTTATTTACTTGCAAATAACTTGTAAATAAAATAGAGGGTTTTAGATTTAAGCCAGTAAATAAATGCATTTTGGATTTACACTGGCTAAAAGTTAAAACCTACTTTTGGTTGTGTAAAAAGTGAAGCATTACTGTTTTATCATGTAAAGGAATGGCTTATCTTAGGTCTTATTCTACAATCTAAACAAATATCTTGATGCTATTTTACACCACCAACCAACAAGAGTGAGACACAGGATTTGGTTCATCTAATGACAATTCCAGCATCTATACCAAAACTATGTAATGTATCAGCCAACATTATCTCATGCAACTGAACCTGCTTCTTCTTCTTTACATTAATATTGTGTGATAATCTCATTTCCAAATTGATAATCCCCCAAGAATCGCAGAGCAGGGACACCTCTGATCTCCATGTCAGACCAAGGGAGCCTCCATTAATGTCAAACTAGAGATTTCTGAATCCCTTTGTATCATATCTAGAGCACGCATTTGGTCCTGCATGTTCATTTTGTCAGCAAAAACTATTTGTGATTATCAGTGATCACCCCAATGGGCAATGATTTTTTTGGTTGAGGAGTAGAAACGAGTCACAAAACCAATCTTCTGTTTAGAGTCCATAAGTTAATGAGAAGTTTGTGTGTGTGTATATATATACGTTTCTCTTAATGGAACAAAATTTGCAGTCGGAGGAGGATGGTGGGAGTATCAAACACGATTCTAGTAAACATATTATACTCGGGTAATTCCAAGAACTGAATAACCTGTGAACACCCTTTGAGACTATCAGCAGAGACAAAGAAAAAGAAGGATCAGAGAATAAAACCTTAGAAATGGCAATAACTTCATCCAATCCAGGAGGCGGTGTGTCTGAGTAATTCTGGAAAGAAGTCTTCCCTAACATGTTTCAGTTTTTGTTTTTTTCGCTTGAGTGGAATGTAATCTTGTACTACTAAACCCATAAGACGCAGCATCTTAGTTTGATCACCTCAGTCAAGGAAGTCTTCCCTAACCATTATATTGAATCCATACTTTGAGAGGGATGATAATCTTGTACTACTACCCCATAAGACAAAGCATCTTATTTTTGGATGATAAGGAGAAACAGAGCTCACTGATATAGGCATTTCAAGCTTCTTTTTCTTTATATAATCCCCTAGTGGATGGATACAGTAGAAAGCCTTTTACTTCCACTATGCCAACACCTTGTTAACAACTGATAACATCGCATTGAATATTAGAACATAGCATCAGTTACGTGTGATACAATTCTTAAAAAGAAAACAGAGCATTTATCATACACAGCACATATAAGTTTCAAGTCTTGAGAACATCCAATGTCGTGAGAACCAAGAAACATAAAAACACACACACACATCCTATAAAACAAGTAATTAAAAAGGTTTTGATAATTCAAGAATCTTCGATGGAGATCTGTCTTCAACAGATCGGAACCGGAGCTCCGTTCCACTCCTTGAGACACTCCAACAAAGGATCAATAACTTTACCATCACAAATCGCACAGAACACTTTATCAAACTCTTCTCCCGGTGACCTCACATTCTCTCCGGTTAACAGTTCAGTCTCCAGCTCCTCACGTACAAACCGGTACAACGGATAAGACCGACATTCCTTAATCCGGTTACCTATAACCGAACACCCTTCCTCATACTCACCCCTAACACGTTCCACTTCTTTAGGAAGAAGCAGCTTCAGCTCTGTCTCAAACGCTCCTATTTTCTGGAAAACCGATGTAGATGCATCAGCCTCACGGTCTGGATCCTCTAAAGCGTGGTCTACAAGAATGTGTCTAAGCTTCTGCATTAAAGGGTACGTAAGGCTGCAAGGATCGTCTACGTAGGAGAACACGTACTCTCTATCAACCACTTGGAGGACATCACGCTCAGTGAACCTTGACGGATGTAACTCACCGTTAACACCAACCGTTAACACCCGTTTCGCCACCTGGCTCACCACAGCTTTAATAGCTTTCTTGAGATTCTCTTCAAGGTGTCTTAGGTCAACGGCTTGGCAGAGAGCCACCAAGTAGGTCGTGGACATTAGCTTGAGTATATCAACAGCTTCTTCTGTTTTTCGACTCGAGATCAACCCTAAAGAGTTAACGTCTTGGTTATGCTGCTCAGCGCTTTGGACGTGGTTGGTCACGGGGTTAGCCAAGAACTGTAGCTCAGAGCAGTAAGAAGCCATGGCTATCTCGGCGCCTTTGAAACCGTAGTCAAGACTAGGGTTTCTCCCACCGGATAAGTTAGAAGGCAAACCGTTGTTGTAGAAATCATTCACAAGCTCTGAGAACTGCGCGAACATGAGTTTCCCGATGGAAGCAATGGCTAGACGAGTGTTGTCCATGGCAACACCGATTGGTGTGCCTTGGAAGTTCCCGCCGTGCAATGCTTTGTTCCTAGAGACATCGATGAGAGGGTTGTCGTTGACTGAGTTGATCTCACGCTCTATCATCTTGGTGGCTGCTCTTATCACTTCTATTTGTGGTCCAAGCCATTGTGGTGACGTCCTTAGCGCGTACCTGCAGCTTAATAGAAAAAACTCTCAGCTAGCCAAACTTCAAACTTCAGTTTAAAAATAGGAAACCATTAGGTTATTTGAGAGTTTTTCAGTTATTTTGGGACGGTTACTTGAGAAGCAAGAAACATTACCGATCTTGTTTAGGTTTCTGAAGCGGGTCCATTTCGTGGAGCTGTTGAGCTTCTTTAACGTAAGAGCTACCATGTAATATATGCTCCATAATCGCAGCGGCTTCAATCTGACCAGGATGATGCTTGAGTTTATGCGTTAGATGATCAGTAAACTCCGGTTTGCCTTGCATAACCTCTGCGAACATCGCAGACATAACTTCAGACAAAACCGCCAAAACATTGGTCTCAAACAGAACCGTCGAAGCCAAACCAGATCCGACCCCTGTCCCGTTCACAAGCGCTAGCCCTTCCTTTGGCTGCAGCTCGAAAAAGGACGGTACTCCGGCGAGCCTAAAGGCATCGGAGGCAGTGAGAGTCTCACCGGAGGGACCAACAGCTTTTGAATTGGGACGGCCGGTGAGTAGTCCGGCGATGTAAGAGAGGGGAACAAGGTCGCCTGATGCGGTGATGGAGCCACGGAGAGGGATGCACGGAGTGATTTGGTTGTTGAGAAGCTTTGTAATGGCTTCAAGAATCTCAAAACGTATTCCAGAGTAGCCTTGGAGGAGTGTGTTGACGCGGACGAGCATAGCCGCTCTAGTCGTCGGCTTAGGTAGCGTGAGTGACGTGTCTCCGACGCCGGCGCCGAATATTCCGGCGTTCAAGAACCTGATCGGGTCATATATATTGCATGTTATACGTTAATTTCGTCCGTGACTAAAATAAATATTAAGGAGAAAAAAAAAATTCTTTCATTTTTTTATCTTAGAAAACAAAAAAAATATAAATAAAGTTCGGTGTATGAAGTGAAAGGTATGTACTGTCTAACTTAATTCCACCTATTATTGCCAAACACTAACCTAATTCAGCTAATTAATATTTGTATGAAAATATTCGCCTAATAATAAAAAAAAATTAGAGATAATGAAATTTACAAAAGCTTTTGATATGAAATTTAACATTCATTCAAAAAAAAAATTAGAGATGATGAACAAAATAAATCTAAAAATAATTGTATCCCCAAAATAGCAATAGAGAAGAAAACTAATCAAAATAAATTTTATTAAGTGATGTAAATATACATTAATATCCATTAGACTAACTAATCTAAACTTAGTATTTAGAGTTATAGGATGAGATTTTGGAAGTAAAGTTTAAAATTAAAAAAAAAAATCAAAATAAAAAAAACTATTTTAGTCATTTTTTTCTTAAAATCTATTTTGTGACAAAAAACTTGGAAAATGTCTATTTGAGATATTTGACCTAATAATTACTTGGTAGCACAATTATGTCAACGATATGAAAAGTTAGATGATCACCTAAAACGTATTTCAGTTACAATACAGTAACACAAAAAAAGAAATCATGATCATAAACTTTATGGTATACTAAAATTATTTAATAGTCTAAAACAATATACATTTAATTCTAAAACGTGGATGAGGAAGAAAATAATAAAATACTTAATAAGGTGTTGAGCAAAAAATAATATTACCTAATAAGCTCTTTTTGAAGTGCACCGCCTTGTTTGGTTCTTCTATGTGAAGTTGCACCAAACCCTGTCGTGACTCCATAACTGTCCGTGCCACGGTTCATGCTCTCCATCACCCAGTCGCTACTCGCCTTAACCCCGGCACGAGCCTCCTCCGCCAGCTCCACCGTCACTCCTCCGCTAGCCACGGCGGCAACTTGACCAATCGTCAGCGTCTCTCCTCCTAACCTCACCGCCCCTTTTCTGTAATCTTCCACCATGCGTTTCACCTCCTCCAAGTGGCTCCCTTTCAAAGCCTCCGCCGCCGCGTTCCAGTTCAACGGATCGCTAGAGACGGTGGCGATGTGGTTGTTGTTTTGTTTGCACAGCTCCATGATCACCGAGTTTAAAAGAGATCTCTCTTTCTCAATGTGTTGGATGTTATTAAACAAAACAAAAGGACTAGGAATGTGTGTATGTGTCTACTTACACGTTGAGCTTACAAGACGATTGATTCTTATTTTTTTCTGATTTTTATATAAATAAAACTTAAAAAGGGGTTGCAAAGGAAACTTTATTTGATTTGCAAATAAATTTTCCTGAGAGAAATGTGAGGGACAATGGAGGATTTAAATAGAGAGGCAAAAGAGTTGGTGAGAACCAGATGAGTTAGTTGAAATGTGTCTACAGCCGTCGGATGTTCATTGCAATCTGGCGGATGTATGTGAGCCACCTGGCTTCCATGTCGTATGAGTAGTCTTACTTGTCGATCTAGAGCGTCAGAGGCATTGCCAGGGACACGATTTTTGGTATAAGTGCTGTGAGGAATACCACAAAACTAATTTCACTATATTCATCAGTTTTTCCTTATAACCATATAAATTTATTTTCTATTTTTTTAATTTTTCTTTCTAATGTTAACTCTTTTAACCAAAAAAAAGAAAAAAAAAACGGGTAACGCCATTAATAATATTATCCAGATCGTATATTTTATATATGGAGTGTCATTTATATAATGATATGTTGGTTACACTTGTGACTTAACCAATTGAACAAAAACAAAAAATAACAGGAGGAATTCATCTTAGTATACAAATATTTTTTACTTAATGCATGTTGATGATTTGTTTGAAACTTGGTATGAGATTCTCTAAACAATTGAACTAGAACAAAGAAAATTTTCTGATTAGTTGATGGAATATGCTACTAGTATAATTTTAATCATGGTTGATTCTTTCTAGTCTAACCTAACTACACATGCAATCTAAAACCAAACAATGAAAAACAACACATAGAAACGATTAGATCATTGTTGGATGACACTTGACAGAGAAACTAATTAGGTTTTAGATTACAAAGAATCAACCCTGTTAGAATTATGCTCGAACCAAATTTCATCAACTAATCAAACATAAACTTGTTTTAGTTCCATTGTTTTAAAATGTGTAAAGAATCTCATTTCAAGTTTCAAACAATTCTTCAAGTAAATATCCTTTTGTATACTAAGTGCATATGTAGAAAAACTTATTTGACTTTATGGGAATGGAAAGCTGAGTACGCATCATTCTCTCCCTTATAGAGATTATGAAAAGCTTACCAAACACATAAATTGATTGCTATGAAAGTAATATTAAATTAAAATAAATTTGATATGGGATATAGTTGGTGAGATTTGGGGTGAAAGCCTTTTCTGCCTCTCATCTTCTTCACCAACCATACTCATACCTCTCACCTATCTTATGGTAGGGCTTGTCAACCATCAGAACTATTAGTATTATATAAGTCATGGAAATTATAATACAATATATTATTGTATGCATCTCTTATAAAAAGCAAAGATATATACAAACCAATACATTCGAATAATATGGAAGAAGAATAGTAGACTTCCATATTATTCAGTGAGTACGATGTTTTTATATAAATAAACTTAGCACACTCAACCGATTAATTTCGATATAATCATTTTAGATACTTCCATTTTTTTTTCTTTTTCTAAAATTGTAGTATAATAGATATATAAAATAAAGATATTACGATCCGAATTAATTGTATATGACCCATACAAATTGGCATGTTTAAAATGAAATGTTTGTTACTGTTAAGTAGCTTCCCAACCAAGTGATGTGCACCTTTGACATGAATTTGTGTTTCTTCTTCTTCACATTCTTTTCATGTGGGACTCGAAGTACAACTGTAAGCGTATATATCTATTGTAGTATTCATCTACTTTTGGTCATATTAGACATGTTTTGCCTTTTATTAAAGAAAAAAATAGTTTTATTAATATTTTAATTAGATATAGTTGATTCAATAGGTTAAACCATAATTAGTTTTGATTAAGGGGTTGACTGGTTTTCCCGCTACCACCCGCAAACGCAGCTTTTGCGGTTGGTAGCGGTTGTTGGCGTTTTGTAACAATCATACAAAACGCAATAAATCGCTTCAAACCGCTATCACTACAAAAAATGGTTAGTTTAAATCATTTATTTTTTATATTTGTATTACTTATAAATGATGCAAAAACATTTTACATCACTTAAATAAATGATTTATCTTTTGGTGATGCAAATAATTTATATCATTTTATTCTAAACTGATGTAAAAATAACAAATATTTCCATCAATTATGTTAAATAATGTTAGTATGTGTCAATTGTTAAAAATGATGTTGCCACTGACATCACTAATTATAATTGATGTTAAATATTTATTTCAGTTATAAATAATTGATGTTAAAATTAATATCAGTTATTATCATAATTATAATAATTACGTCAATATAAAAAATATTTGATTAATAACAAGTTTATTATATTAAATAATTATCATAATTATTATTTTTATTATAATTATTATTTTTATTAATTAATGATATTTTTACATAACAAACAATATATTTTCCAATATCAGTAAAAATTTCAATAACAAAACTAAAATTAAAAAATTTCATTATATTTTTCAGAATCTACATCACAATTTAAAAATAATTTACAAAAAGAAAAGGAAAAAAACAGCACATTCAAACATATTACAGATTGTGCGTCATCAAAACAACACAACTTTTGCTCCTTGTTCTTTGTTCCATCTTGTAAAGGTCACATGCTCGATTTCTACCATGGATTGTAAACTGTTGATGATAAAGATTCTTTGAATATCATCATGTTTGAAGATACTTTGTCCTATAAAACTTAAAAAAAATAAAAAAAAAAATTTCATAAAGACCTTCGATATTTTTGTTTGAGATAACATAATTATTTATAAATATGAATAGCATATAATTTTGAAATACCTCTTCTGTTTCTCTTGTAAAAAACGTTTGAAGTATATCTCCATTGATGAAGCTTACCATATCTTCACTTTAATTTATAAATGATTATTAGGAATGTAAATACCATTCCAAAGAGCAAATAGAAACGAATAGGTGGGGAGATAAAAACGAAACATGTAGTAATACAAAATAATAAAGTCTTTGAAGTTTTTAGAAGATTAGTAGAAGATGATCAGTCACCAAATTTCAACTTTGAAAACGGTGGTTGGATAAGTTTTCAAAGTGTTGTGGGTGTGAAAAAAGTTTTTGACGTGATAAAAGAAATGTGAGTTTGTGGGTGAGATAAAAAAAGAGAACACTATATTTGTGGTAACAAATATATTTATTTTTAATGTCAAACAATTTTTTTAACAAATTAGAAATAAAACCATAAATGTTAATTAACTATTAGCATTTAGTTCAGGTAAAGCATATCCGTCATAATTTTTTTTATCTAGATTTCTGAATAAATTATGTATTTATAATCACATATACTTCAATGTAAAAAATCAGTTATATATACTTAACTTAATTATAATTTTCAGGTTCATTATTTAATCAGAATTTTTGTAAATAGAGCCAGTAAATATATTATTTTTAATATTTTTATATAATCAATATTGAATATTCTAATTTATAGAAATAAGCTTTAGCATCATCAAATGTATTAAAAAAAACAAAAATGAACTACATATATTAATATTTTGTAAAATGATTTATTTTAAATATCAAATTTGCATCGTTTATTATAAATAATGTTACTTTATATCATTTCTCTAACTGATATTAATAGATGTATCAGTTATTTACGTGATTTAAACTTATATTTTGTATCAACTTTTTGAAATGATGTAAACTAGTATAGATTTGTATCAGTTGCAACTAAAATGATGCTAAATAGATTTTAGAAGCATCGTTTACTATAACTAATACTGAAACAAATATTCTGCATCATTTTTTAATAAATAATTCAAACTAATATCACTTATCTTTGTGATACAATTTAAGTGATGTAATACAGTCTATTTTTTGTGGTGTATAAACCTCTAAAATTCTAAAGCTGGTTCCAGCTAGCGTTTTGCGGTTGCGGGTGGTTCGGGAGGGTAAATATTTGTTTTACAAAAAAAATAATAAAAAAAAATAAAAATAATCAATTAAAAATTTAAATTAAATAAGAAAATACCAAAATATATACATTATATTGTAATTTATATTATAAAACTTTGAAGAAAAATATTTCTATAATTTTAAAATAATTTAATAGTATAATTTTATAAATAGAATTTTTATATTTATTATAATAATATGATTTTTAATATTATTATAATTATATAAAATATAAATATTGTTAATTTATTATTTAACCACGGCTGCATTTAATAGTTAACCAGTCATAAATATCCCGCAAACGCAACAATTTTTAACCGCTTTACCAGTCGTTCAAATCTCTTAATAACACATAAAACCGCAACCGCCCGCATCTGCAAACACCCGCAGTCGCAGTCGCAAACGCAACTGATGCGGTTACACCAGTCAGCCCCTAATTTAAAGTCAAATCTCTGCAGCCGCTTGGCAAAGGTTGTAGACTTTTCCATTCTATCCTTGTGGTTAGGTAAACGTAAACCAATTAATGAGTGTGTTTTTGTTTGTTTTGCTCATCCGGTTCAGGATTCTTGTTTCTCTCAACCGAGATATTTAAAATCCGGTTTGATTCGGTTTTCTCTCACTCCTTACCCACCCATCAACCGATACAAGATTCCTTAGATGAAATTTTCTTTTGATGCAAACCTACTTGAAAACTCTTGGTCAAGCCTTGTTAGAGTCAGCAATAAATAACTATATAACCCCAAGATTCTACTATAACTCACTTGATATATCAAAATAAGAAGATGAACACTCAAGTGCTTTGAAGGTTCTTGATATTATCTTCTTCTTTAGCGTACCAAAGTGGTATGATTTTGGAAAGGTGAGGGTAGAGATCTTTGTATAAGATTCTTGATATCTTCTTCAATATCAGAGATTGCTTGTATTGGGATATTAACCATATCTTATACGATATAGACTTAGAATAGATTATTTCCTTATTTCGGTTGTAATAGTTTTCCTTCTATCGATAAGCTTAGGATCTTATAGCTTGTATATAAAGAGACTTTGAGGTCATAAATCAATAACACAATAACTTATTCGATTACATAATTTCTCATGGTATCAGAGCCATAACGGTTTTTGTGGACCAAAACTAGCGTTTTCGTTTCTTGTGGTTATAAGAGTTTGGTTATGGTGATGACAATTGAAGAAGACGAAGACGACGATCCGGATGATGATGTGATGAACAACTTCGATCTTACGACCTTCGGTCTCACACGATAACGACCTCACGTGAATACTACGAACCAACGACTCTATGACCTCCGACTTACGACTACAACCTCCACACGCGAACTCGAAACACTTGAAACTTGAACTCTCGAACTCTCAAAACGACAATGGCAGGAACTCTTGCAACGACAATGGCATGAACTCTTGCAACGACAACCACGACTCGACGAATTATTTCGACCTACGACTTCTCTCTTTGATCAACAAAGTAACAACGACCTCGACTTGAAAAAAAAATTGAATTCGACGAAATTGAACAACGACCCAGCGAAACGATGAAACCGAACCGAAATCACGATATGAATCATCTGATGATTTTGGTGATATTCGTGACTACTAAACGATTTGAACTTTAAGAATTTTAGTTCAAGTTGGACATACAAAGACTTGTATGCTCCAGCTTGAGGGGAGGTATTGGGATATTAACCATATCTTATACGATATAGATTTAGAATAGATTATTTCCTTATTTCGGTTGTAATAATTTTCCTTCTATCGATAGGCTTAGGATCTTATAGCTTGTATATAAAGAGACTTTGAGGTCATAAATCAATAACATAATAACTTATTCGATTACATAACTTCTCAGCTTGTTTTAAGTGAAAATCTAATGTTCAAAATGTGAATGGAACAGACCTCGGAGAGGCTTCTTCTCATCAGAGAGCTGTGTTATTATGTATATAACTGTTGCTGCAGTCGACATGAAACTCCAAGTATGAAAAGCATTGCATGCACAAACAGATCATTTATGAACAAATCAAAGTTAGTAAACAAAGGTCCATCCTTTATATTCAATGACATATACATCTATACACACTTGCTTCATCTACATCGAGCTAAAACTTATAGTTCACGTCTACCTATCAGCCATGGTGGCCATTATCTTAAAACGCGACAAACAGCTCACGATCAGGGTTCGATGCACGACTCAACCAACGACTGTTAGATCTGAGCTAGGTCAACGAGAATAAAGAGAACCGGACTCGATTTGTGGATTATTCCAAAGATGTTATGTGAAACAGTATGACGTTTTATTGATGTTCAACTTGGAGAAACACAGAATGAAAGTAAGCCAACGTTCGGAGAGCTTCGGAAAATGCAGATCGGCCAGATAAAAAAGAGAAGTGAAAACCTAACTCTAGTTGTTAAGTGTGCATGCCCTTTTCTTTGCCCTCTTTCCCTTTTTATATAGTCGTTAAGAGGTACCCGAAGTCATTTCCGTTTTATTGGGTTTTTTATTCGTCGGATCGAACATTCAAGCTGATGAAACACGTCACCAAGCCGCGTATCCTTAGTCGTCTCAATAAGTTGACTGAAAGTGGTCTTTGTCAGTTAAAAGTATTTTGTAATGAATCTGAGTGTTCTTAGTCGCGAGCTGAACTGAATGATTTAAACTTAATGGGTCAGGTTGGGTATTTCATGGGCCTTGTAAAAGATATACTTCCTGCAACTACCAAGAGAAGACGAGAAGATCAATTTATATTCTTTCTAGAATCCAAATTTGCGGTGATGATATAACGGCTGGTGATTTGTGGATCGGACTACCCAAAAAGGTGTGTTACGTGTGTTTGGTCGGACACACGTGGGTTATAAAATAAATAGGCTTTTTAAACAAATCTGGCCCAACATTTTGAAGCCCTTTATTGTTTTTCAGTCTACCAACTTTCTAGTTACCAAATTGCTATTGTCCATGCATAATGAAAGATATACCTCACACATGGGACATGGCACACCAAATACAGTACGTAGCACATGATATAAAACATATTAAATAGGTAGCCAGAGACATGAACATAACCATACTTGACACATAATATATGCCACTATCATTTTTATTTTTTGAACTTTATGCCAAAACATATTAAACAGGTAGCCAGAGACATGAACATAACCATACTTGACACATAATATATGCCAGTATTTTTTTTTTTTTGGAACTTTATGCCAGTATAAATTCATGACAATTACCACACACATTACACCTAGCTATCACGTTAAATTCTTAGGTCGGGTTTTGAATAAATCTCATATTATATTGAATAATTTTGAAATAATGTTTAACTTTCTAATTTGAATACTGGATATGTACTCTTGGCTGATTACTCAATCTATTAAAACATGTATGTTGCACTGATTTAAACCACCAAAACTTTACTACAAACTTTTAAAATAATTAGGCTTGTAGTAATTTGACTTGTATATGATCAAAGATTGGATGACCCGAATTGGTCTTCATGCCCTTACAATCGAGACTCGCAAGGGTATTTTATAATAATAATAATTGACTTTTATGAACTGTCCTAAACTAATTCTAAGAATATTTCATCCTGAACTTATGCCATATTTATTTATACAGCAAGCTCAAAAATGACATATGAACCAACACATGTACGCAAATGATTGATTAGGACAAGTATTTTATATTCTTAAACACAATATTACTGCACTATATTTTATTATCATAATACTAATGCACTGTTTTGTTATATTGGTTGATACCGCCATGAGGAGATATCTTCTTCGAATCTTTATATCATTATAATTAACTAGAAGATAAAAAGTTGTATAGTTCCGTAGACTAAGTTTTTATGAGTTCACGTCTATTCTTTCTTCTTCTTTTTTTTTGAAACACGAGTTAACGTCTATTCTTCTCACAGCATGCCCTAATAATACTAGCGATGTTTCAAACATATACATCAACAATAGAAAATAGATCCATATTGGATTATACCGGTTATGTATTATAAACCGGTTTAAGTACTTTGTAATGTTCATTATGTTGGTTAAGATGAGATTAATAAAAGTTTGTTACAATCATGGTCTTCTTCCTTGAGCTCAAGCTCAGATTCTTCAAGCTCTAATAATCCATATTTTAGCAGAAAAAAAACAATAGAAAATAGATAATTATAAGAAACTTTCTGGTCATTTGTGATGACTTGCTCACGAATCGTTCGTCTAAAATTGGATATGGCTAACTTCATAGATCCCGATAAAGCAAAATCACGGCCTTCTATGATCTTCTTTGCGTACTCTTACTGCAGTTTATCAAATTATATATATTTTAAAAAAAATTAGTTATACCTTGACAAAAAAAAAAGAAATTAGTTATGAGTTGTTTCAACATAAAGCAAACAATGATGTAAGTGTATAAATAAATGTATATGATATATCTGAAAATATAAACTGTACACCCTTTTTAATCAAAAACCCTCTTGTTAGTTAGAAGCACCAAAGATCTTAATTAGAGCTTTACATCACTTCCAAAGTGGATCGCAATACTTTAGTTTGACGTTAGCAATCTCATAACTTAAACTATACATGAATCTAGATATTACGAATAGTTGATAACAGTATTTTTTCAACATGTTGTATGCTTTCATTCTAATTCTAGAATTTTCATCCACCAACTTTTTTTATCTTTATGAAATTTTTATTTGACTTTTTCCGCCCACCTACTCTTAATTATTCTTGGATTAACTCATTACGTTTTGTTGTTTAGTGGGAGTTTAATAAAAATCCGTGGGTTATATTTTCATAAAACGAGTTATATTATATCAAATATATGTTCAACAGACATATACTAATACTGTATTGTTGGTATTCGTTGGAATACGACGTTTTGTATGTATTTGACCGTTAAGAGCGCCCCCGTTGGCTTTCATAATATAATAGTATCCAATAATTTGAAATTCTTTGTTCTTAATTAGTCATCCGTATGAGTAGATTGGTCTCTTCAAATAATTTAATCTATAATTAAATCCATAAAACAACTTGTCTATAACGATGTCATTATGATATGACAACTTCATTTTTGGATTCTTTTGAGTTGAAGTTTGAACCATAAAACTAGTTCCGGGTCATGCAGTCTTTTACCACAAAAAGAAAATGTTTATTTCCGGTTCAACCCACAAGATTGTTAAATCTAAGTTTAGCTGGAACCCAGATAATACGATTGTAGCATGCCAGATAGAATACATCAATTTTGTGAGTCAGATAAATGAGCATAGAAAATACTATTTGTCTACTCACTATTTTAACTTTTATAGTTGTTGATTAAGACATAAATTCCATATTAGGGAGATTAATATGTCATTGATACAATGATTCCCAACCAAGTTGATTAATATAACAAACATTAGACTTTGAATAACACATCCGTGCGCGTAAATTTTTTCATTTTATTAATTTTACTTTTGAAATATGTTAATATACTACTTCAATGACTTTTCATATTTCATTCATAGATTACTACCATTTTAATATAATATAGATGATACTTCTAAAATCTCTAAAATAGATCAAATTTGTTTATATAATAAATTTTTATTTAATTTTATTTATAATCATATTATATTACTAATTATTAAATTAATGAATGAATTCATTTAAAAATATTTAAAAATCTTAGTAAGATTTTATTAGATTTTTTACAACAGATTTTGTTATAACTTATTTATTATTAATATCTTAATAATTATTAAAAATGTTTTATATTTATAGATTAATGTAAATAATCAGATAGATTTAATTGCTGAAATGGACCTAGTATAATTTTTTTAATGTAAATAAAAATTGTGATTCTCTTTTAATAGAGAAGATTAATACTATTTAGGTATTTTACCAAACATCATTTAAGAAAAAATGGGATCTTGTGATGCACGCAACATATAAACGCAACTCAAAAGATGGGTTTGGCCAAAGTCCCTTTCTCGTTTTCCCACACGTCTCCCTAATTCCATCCCTCTCTCTCGACCAAGAGAGAAGAAAACTCAAGACTTTTGTATGTTAGAGCATGTTTATTGGGGGCTCTTAGTGGGTCTCTTAGCGGGTGGGACCCACTAATTCCCCCAAGATACATCCCTTAGGCCATCTTTAACCCGGGTCTCTTAAGGTAGGGTTCTTAATTTTTTTGTCCTCTTTTTAATTTTTTTTTTTTTTTTTAACATTTTTCCGGATAAGAGACGTCTCTTATGTCTCCTATTTAAGAGACGGTTCTTAAGTTTTCTTAGTTAAAATTAAGATACGGTCTCTTAAAAAATAAGAACCCCTTGTTAAGAGACCTGCATTAATCCTGCCCTTAAATCCCTTATCTAAGAGACCCTCTTGCCTTGGTCCTTGCACTATTCGCGGGCCCCACTGACACGTGGCGGCCCGCGATTGGTGCTTTTAATTTTTTTTTTAAAAAAAAAAGAAAAAAAAAAAAAAAAAAAAAGCAAGGACCCCTAAAGGGGTCCTTGCAATAAACTTGCTCTTATGTTTCTCTCTCTCTCTCTCCTATACAATACCAACCAAAGTCTCTCTCTCTCTCTCTTCCAAAGAATAGTATATGCTAACGTCTTTGTCTTAAGATATATAAACTCTGTTTTCAAAGGAAAACTTTACAACAACACCTAGAAAACGCCTCTACTACTCGATCTCTCTCTTTCTCTCTTTCTCTCTTTCTCTCTTTCTCTCCCCTCTAGCTAGATAGATAGAGCTTATGTATACTTAAAAAAAGTTCTCTCTTTCCCTCTATATGTGTTTCATCTATGTGACTTGATCAACAAGTAAATGATGAGGCAGAACCTGAAAAAAGTTGAACATATCAAAGAAGACGAATCTATGAAGATGTTTCCTTATGTCTTGGGTTTGAATAACTCTTCTGGGAGCAGCGCAAAGAGATCAAAGCCTAAGCTCATCTATCTTCTTCTCTTCTCTCTTGTCTCAAGTTGTTTTGTCTTTGCTCCTCACCTCTTTTATTTCCCTTACCCCTCTGCTCTGTTTCTCATAGGTATGATTCTTCTATCTTGTATCACAAGTAACTCACTTATGTCTGTTTTTTGTTGTTGTTAACTTAAACTACTTTCACTTCATATGTTTTTGCAGATTCTTCAATAAAAGAGATTGAAGACCAGGTTTCACAGAACATTACAGAACCTCCCAAACCGTCGAAAAATGGTTAGTACTTAATCTTCTGTTTTTACCATTCTTTATGCTTCAAGAAAAGGGTTCTCAGTGTTTTTTTTTCATGTTGTGATTATTCAGAAGAGAGCATATTATGTGACAGAACCGGTTATCGTTCAGACATATGTTTCATGAAAGGAGACATCAGAACACACTCTCCTTCTTCCTCCATCTTCCTCTACACCTCCAGTGATGATCATATCTCGCAAGAAATAATCAAACCATACACAAGAAAGTGGGAAACTAGTATTATGGAAACCATCTCTGAGCTGAAACTTGTGAAGCTTTCTGGCGATAAGCATAGCTGCCAAGTGATCCATGAAGTACCCGCCGTGCTATTCTCTACCGCGGGATATACCGGAAACCTCTATCATGAGTTCAACGACGGGCTTATACCTTTGTACATAACATCTAAACGTTTCAACAGAAAGGTTGTGTTTGTGATTTCTGAGTATCACAAGTGGTGGGAGATGAAGTATGGAGATGTTCTCTCTCAGCTCTCTGACTATCCTCTTATTGATTTCACCAAAGACAAGAGAACTCACTGCTTCAAGGAAGCAATCATTGGTCTTAGGATCCATGGTGAGTTAACAGTGGATCCTTCTCAGATGCAAGACGATACAACAACCATCACTGAGTTCAAGAACCTACTTGATCAAGCTTATAGACCACGAATCAACATATTAGACGCTGCAGAGGAGCGTAGGTTCCACGGGAAAGCAGCAAAGAGAAGAAAAGCTAAGAAGCCTAAACTAGCATTGTTTTCAAGAACCGGGTCTCGAGCCATAACAAACGAAGACCAAATGGTGAAACTGGCTCAGAGGATAGGGTTTCAAGTCGAGGTGTTGAGACCTGACAGAACAACAGAACTAGCAAAGATTTACAGAGTGCTTAACTCAAGCACAGTCATGGTTGGGGTACATGGAGCAGCAATGACTCATTTTCTGTTCATGAAACCTGGAGGTGTCTTCATTCAGATCATTCCACTAGGGACAGATTGGGCAGCAGAGACATATTATGGAGAACCGGCTAAGAAGCTTGGTCTAGACTACATTGGTTATAAGATTCTTCCAAGAGAGAGCTCATTGCATGAACAATATGATAAAAATGATCCAATTCTAAGAGACCCAAGCAGCATCACTCAGAAAGGATGGCAGTACACAAAGGGGATATACTTAACCAACCAGCAAGTGAGGTTAGATCTCCGGAGATTCAAGAAGATTTTGACTGATGCTTATGCAAAATCAAATAGATGATCTGCAATGTGTTTAGTTATTGTTGTTGTCGCAATAGTCTGCACAAATACAGTAAACGCAAAGTTCTTTGTAAAGATTTAAAATGAAACTGTGATATAAATGAATTCAATATTTCAGAGACACGAGCAACACAACTTCTACGAATGGCTTAAACCAGAAGCATAGCCATCTCAAGTTGAGTTCTTATTTACTATTTAGAAAAAATGAAGAAGATTGATTGATTCATCATCCTATTCAATGGAAACTGAAGTGAGAGATGCTGAAAAGAAGAAGACTTCAGTGAGAGAAACTTTGCTTCGAGCCAAAGCAAGAGAACGTGTTATTTCTTTAATAGTCTTTACGCCCTCTTCTTCCCTATCTTTGATGATGAACGCATAGGTGGAGGTGTTTTTGCATTTCTTGCACCACTTTCACCTATGAAGGCCAAAACAAAACTTAGATATTGCTTTTGTTCTGATAAAAAGCTTAAGTTAAGAGAATTGTAAACTTATGGTTAGAACTTACTAACCATTCTCAATTGGATTGCCGCCTATTGAGGATCTACGTGACCTTTCAGTTCCTGATGGCATAACACCTGTGAGTGATTGCCTTCTCAGTGTTTTAGCGTTGCTTGTGTGTGGCGACTTTATACCACTGAAATTATTTGAGACTCCAAGCGGTGACCGTGGATTTGCAGGAATGTTCTCCTTCCTGTGGTAACAAAAAGGTTAATGCATACTCTGATCATGCAGATTAAGATAAACATAAGGTCTTTGACATACCTCTTCTCTGAGCCATTGATCAGTTTCCCAATTGTCCTCAGTGACTTACGTATGTGTGAACTTTTACCATTAGTCCTAGAATCCACAGAAATAAACTGTATCTCGTTTCTGGGATCTTCTTTGACAGGTGTCTGCAATAGCTGGAGCTGAGGAATGCTTGTTCTGCCATCTACTTTCACTGCTCTGTTTCGATAAGAGCCTACAGGAGGACTCAGTGGACTCTTGAGCTGCTGCACCTCCATGGTGGGATCTACTTTACTATTTTCTTCGTTTTGACAGAACTTTGGACCCTCCAAACTCGACCTTAGTGCACGGCGAGAGGCCAAAGGTGATTTAATACCTTTCCTGTCTTCAAGGTTTGCCTTTGTGTTGCTACAGCTTTCGATGCTTAATCTTCTGAGACGTGGAGGAGTTCTCTCTGTTGTAGCAATTGGCCTGCTTAAAGGAGATTTTATCTCCTTTGCTCCACTGTAGGAAACACTGTTCCATTCTCCAGAACCCAAAGCCTTCTTCAGGCTTTCAATCTGAAAGAAGCATACCAAAATGTTTGTTGGCTCACAAAATCTATACTCAACGGGAATTGAATTTTTGTTACCGTCTACAAACCTGCTCTTTGAGATGCATAACCTCTCTAGTTTCCTTGTGTGCACGAGCAACGCCAAGTTCGACTGTGGAAACTCTTTGCGCGAATTTTAGAGTACTGATTGTTTCCCCAAAGGAGTCTTCTTCAGGACTCAAATGAGCAAACATCAGTGTTTTGGCTTGACCTCCTGAAATAAAGACATCACAGACAGCTACTGAATATCGTTTGTTCAGTAAAAAGATAATTAAAGATTCATATTAGTTAGTACCTAATGCATCTTGGAGTAGAAGGGTCAACTTGCTGTTTCGGTATGGGATGTGAGAATTCTTCTGAGCCAATGCATAAATCACATCTCCCAGACAAGAAAGAGATTTGTTGATATACTGTGCTTCCTTGAGTCTGTCTCCTGTAACCTCTGATCTATCTACTCTCTCGCTCCCTGCAAGATCCACCAGATGCAAGCAACTCCGGATGGTACCTCCAGATGTGTCTTTCCCACGTACGTGCACCATAAAAATACTGCAAAATATAACGAGTTTAGCTAATATAATTCTGAGTGTGTATAGTTAAAGTTATGGAAGAGAACCTGTGAGACCGACTACTTCGATTATTCATAGACGTGGAACTAACAGCCCTGTTCACCTCACCAGCCTCCATCAGCTGAAGGACATCCATGGTAGACTTCACAGAATGCATAGTAGCATCTGGGAGACTTAAGCCATCGTCCTCGCTGGAACAAGTTCGGATATCTAATGTGGATATATAGTCAAGAATAACACTAGGTCGGTCGTCAGATAGATAACAAAACAGGAAATTAAAGTTTCAGCATGAAAGGATATTTGGTGCAGGAGGAGTTCTCAGCGAGAAGGTCTCGGACTTGTTCATTGTAAATTTCAACCATTTGGACGTATATCTCATACGTCATCATGTCCTTTCTCTTGTCACATATCAGAAAGAGATCATTGAGAGCTAGATAGTTTATTCCCATTTCAGTAGCTGATCTCCCCGGAGGACCACTCTGCATCAGGAAATTTTTATAAATAACTATAAATGTAGAAAGGCAAGAAGATGTCGTAGTTGGTATTCTCACCATTGTATATGTCTTGCCTGATCCGGTTTGTCCGTACGCAAAAATGCAGACATTGTAACCATCCATCACTGATCTGATTAATGGCTGTGTTTCTCTGAATACATCATCTGTACACATGGGTACAAAAAAGTGTGAGACTTGACACATGCTTATATAACCTCTAAGTAAATTGTAAAGTTACCTTGAGTTGCTGTTGGAGCAAACACTTGATTAAACTGAAAAGTTTTTCTTGCATCTTTTTGAGGCTTTGATGGATCCAGAACAAACAAAGAGCCATCTTTTCCTATGTAATCTATTACACCTTTCATTTCACTATTGAAGATCGGTCTAACTCTGCAGAACACTCTTATATTTCCTGCAGAATATTAGAAATGTCATTATGAATTTATGAAAATAGCAAAACTTGTGTAACTATTTTCTACCTTTAAGATCTTGAACCATGTTATATAACTTTCTGTTCTCTTCCACCACTTTGTAATATCCTTGAGCTGCTGATGACATCTCTTGCATCTGATTCCCTGTGCATAAGAAGCATATCCCAGAATGAAAAAACAAATACCGACAGTTTTCTCCACAGGAGACAAAATTGAGATTTCAGAAAACAAACTAACCTAGCTCCATCAGATCTCTTTGCAGGTGAACCTGAAATTCCTTAAAATCCTGCTTCGTTTGTATGAACAAAGTCTTGAGAACCTGAACAGGATAAGCATACCTGAATTAGAACACATGTTGCATACAAAGAAATGAAAGTTAAGAGAGCTTGCCAAAAGGTGCTGACAGGAAAAGAGGCAGGCAAAGCCATAAATATCTAGTCCAAAAAATTACAGGAAACTTCGCTAAACTCACACGTACCGCGAGCTCATTTTCTTGTGTTTTCAGTAAACGCTTATGGTTGTATCTTTTCGTGTGTAGGAGACTTGTGCGGGACTGAGAAAAACATATCCAGCAATTTGTTAGTGTAAACTTAGATATGAAATATTTTGTAAACAGACATGGAGTAAAGACAGGTATCTAAGAAAGAGCAGTGGAAACCAGTAAGAGATAAAAGCAATCACTTGTGAATGAATACATAACCAGAGCATTAATCAAAACTTGGATGGAAAAAAATGGAAATGGCTATGAACAGAAGATACCAATATTGTTCGTGTTACTTGCATAAAAGAGGAAAGAGAAAGAAAACATACCTTGTCTTCTTCATTGACAGGTAACTCCTCCAGAGGCATAGGTCTTACGTCTAATGGTTTCGGGGTTCCTTCGTTAAGGAAATTCTTGAAGATTGATTGAAGCTGTTCATAACATGGGACAAATATTTCAACAGTGTCAAGCTTTCGATGTTCTAAACTAATATCCAACGAAAAACCTTTCAGTAACAAAGAATCAAATGGCCACTCAGATATTGGGTGGCTTCATTTAAAGTATTTTACAAGTTATCAAAACTTCAACATGAACACTCACCTCTGGGAATCTTGAGATGATTTTCTGGAAATTTACTATAGAGTTCTGCAATTTCAAAGAATTGAACCAAGTTGGACTGAGTGTTGTTACAGTATTAAGAGTTGAGCAAATGCATAGCAACGTACCTCGCTTCCATTCTCAAGTGAAATAAGATTCTCATCAACATTTTCCTTGGAGTTGAAAATGTGATCGGCGACCAACTTGGCTATCACTGCAAAAATCCAAATCCGTGTAAGAGAGATTCAAAATTATAATTCAAGACAAATCAAGTAGAGTGTAATAATAGGAACATGTTACAGACTCTAGACATGGATATACATAAGAGAGAAACAAAGGACCGATAAGAACCATGGATCATCATACCTTTAAGTTGATCAGATTCACCATCTGCAGACTCGTTTCTGTCAAAATGCCTAGACGTTTTGGAAGCACTAATAGGAAGAACCTTAGTTGCAGAGCTCTGAAACGTGGGAGATTTGATGTGCTTGTAGAACCCATTACCACTGCTAGTCATCTTACACTCATGATACGCCTTAAGTCCCAAGATGCAGTCCACAACCTTGGTCACTGATCCAGACTCTAGATTATCCTGTCTCATTTACACCTCATGTTAAACACACATATATTCAAACCTAATCAAAAAATCTACAAAGGAGTTACCTTTTCAAGATCAGAAGCTTCAAATCCAGGAAGTCTCAACTGCTCCAACGCCACAAGAAAGTTCCGAACATTCTCAAAATACTGATAAGCTTGAGGAAGTTGATACTCTCTGTTAAACGACTGAAGATGCGAGTAGCTCTCCACAACCTTAAGAATTAAATCCCCAAAATTACAACTTGAGAAAATGGATTGAAGAAGAATAATAAAAAAACTACAAAGATTAATTATTATTATTACCTTGGAGACGGCTCCTGGATGAATCTTGTTGATAGCATTGCAAAGAATCATACCGTTTCTCAAGCAAGAAACAAACTCTTTCTCCGATGGCTGACTCGGTATACCGAGTTCACCCACTACAGATTGAAGCCATTGCACCGCTTTAAACCGCCTCGACGCTGCAAAGAAATTAAAAAGATAGCAAATCAATCACAACGCGAATCAGAATTAAAAAAAAAAAAAAAACTTTCTTTGAATCTTTTGTAACAAAACCTGCTTCTTCGGCTCTTCTTGACGCCAAATGAAACTCATGCAACCCAGTAGCTCTCACGCTTGCCATTAGAATCAAATTGAGTTTGATTCTTTCAGATCAAACCCTAGAAAACAAATTGAAAGAAAGTCTCGTCGTCGTCTTCTGATTCTGCTTTTGTGTGTTTTGTTTGGGTGAATCGGATATTTAGGAATCTACAAAAATTGTAACGTTAACTCCTGTGTGTTTGAATTCAAATAATCTATGAACTAATCCTGTCCGTCCATTCCCAATTGTGTCAACGGCCTCGAAGATAGTAAAGCACTTATATATATATATATATATATTTAATTAAATTGGCTCAGATTATCAGATTTGTTTTTATTTTAATGCTAAAATACATGTAAGTTCTAAATTTCTAGAGACAATTTGAACTAAATCAGATTTGTTAATTATGTCCATTTTTTGAGAAATAAACCTACACACTTTCATACCAGATCCATCAATTTTTTCAAATTTGTTGAATCTTCAGAAAGAGACATACAAGTAATAAATGTTTTCTTTGGAGTTT